>CM034354.1:25607524-26046486 GCA_019925275.1 Mytilus edulis
TTTTTTTTTAATACTATCATCGTATATATCATGTATATATCGTAGCAAGTGCATGCTCCTTTAAGATCCTTTAACTGTTTTAACCTTTAACTGTTTAATGTCAGTTTGGTATATTTTATGACTTTATTCTTTATACTTTTGCTTTTAATATTGCAATGCTATTTTTGTATTGTGTATGATAAATGACTTTAAAAATATTTGTAAATGTTTAACTTTTGGTTTGAACCATTGGAGGAATTGATTATAAATATAAAAAAAATAATGGCCCCCTTTCTCTCTGCAATGTGCCCCTTCGAATAAACAATTTAAAACGGAAGTAAACTTAACGACATCAGCGAATATTTGTAAATGGTTTTGTTTGAATAATTCGAGGAAGCGATTAAAAATATACGATGAAAATGATGCCCCCCATTTCCCCTGCAAGGTGCCCCTTCAAATAACAACAAATTAAAACGGAAGTAAACTTAACGACATCAGCGCAGGCGCATTGGTTTATTTTGATTTTACTCGCGCCATGAAAAAATAAATAAATTAAGCATGAATTAAAAATGATGACTTAACAATTGATCGTTGCTCGGGTAAGTAATCAATAATAACCTGATGTTAATGAGGAGATAATTTCCACACCTGAAGTTTCATTGATTAAGTAAAATGGAGCCGGCAAATGGCCTTCAGAAGCTGGCACCAGTCTGTCTGGCTATGACATAGTATGCTGGGAGTGGGGACATTATGATTAACATACGAGGCCATATTTTTTTTTATTTTTTAATTTTTGTATTAAGTCTGTTGTTCTTTGTTCTTACTTGTTCAGGTGTAAACAAAGTATGCACATGGCATAGATTTGATGCATAGTTTATTTGGAAATTATTATCTGCTTGTTGATTATTCTGAAAGTATAAATAAAGAATTGTATATAAAATAAATAAATTAAAATAAATATTGATGGATTCAAAGGAATAAAAATTTAGTAAAAAATATTTGAGGAACAAGTGGTAATTGAAAAGAAATATGAATTATCAAAAATAAACAAACATGTTTTAAACTTTTATTGTTATTTAATTATATGTCTGTATTTTTCTGTTACATGTAAAACCAATTGATAAGACAGTAACCCTTTACAGTCATGATACTAAGTACCATCTTGTAGGACCGAGTGCGGAAGGAATCTTTTTACCCAAGAACGATACCAGACTTCATTGCCCTACCTCATACTGCCACCAATGCAGGTAGTCTTGAATGCTTCAAGACTTCCCTACATAAGATGAACTAGAACAAATCCAAGATGTTTTTAAATTCACTGTATATATGATGTACATGTATCATGTGTATAGCAAAAATTCAAATCAACTAATACTTATTTCTTGTCTAAATTTTAAATGTGCATCCAAAAGTGGCAAAATAATTAACTTATTGATGGTGGCAGCGTATTGGTAGAAGTACATGTAGAAGTAGTGGACAACTTTTAAATGCATGAGATTTCTGACGTGCTTCTGCTATCCCAGTGTTATGGACCAATAACTCTAGAGGTCCTTTCTATATTTTATCGTTGGCTTCAATCTACATGTATAATACACCTTAAATATTGCTCAGGTTATGAAATTAGCAGCAATGGCCCCTAAAATTTGGTTTGGGCTACTCAAATTTCGGCTTTTCTTATATATGACTATCTATGTTGGCTACAACATTTAAGCTGTGGACTATCATTGCCAAAGTCTTAAGTTTTAACCCTGTAATGCTACATGTATTTGTCCACCAATACCAAACATCACAAAAGTTCCATAAAAATTTTGACATCACAATTATACCTGTAGGTGACCATAGTGACCATACTGCTTTCAACACTGGGTAAACCCATACCATATTCTATCATGAAAGCCCTGAAATGACAAATGTAAAACAATTCAAATAAGAAAACTAACAGCCTGATTTATATACACAAAATAATGAACGAAAAACAATAAAAAAAACAAATGTGATATTTGTGAGGCATAAATTTAAAACAAATGACAGCTTCTGATTTTCTTTTATAACTTTCAGACTAAGGAACATCGTTAAACCCCATGGGGTCCTAGGCTCCAACATCAGCTGATGCCTGTTTTAGTATTGTTCACAGCCGAATGTGCCATACTGGCATAGGCAAGGAATAAGTGAAAGCTTTTTGTAGTCGAATAGCATGAATAGAGCTTATGTTTGTCCCTTTGAATAATAAATATACTGCCTCTTGGTAAAGCTTTTTCATTTATTATTTATAATAATTCTCTTAAAATCAGAGCCAGTGTACTGTTATCTTGCTAAGAAATCAGTTGAAAAAAATATTTGCCTTTCTTTGGTACAAAAATGTACCTACATTGTACCCTATTTTTTTCAGCATTAAATTCATGCCTAAAAATCATGTAGAGTTAGAAAAATTACCAAATCTAACTTTCTTTTATAACTTTCAGACTAAGGAACATAGTTAAACCCCATTACCACCATGGGGTCCCAGGCTCCAACATCAGCCGATGCCTGTTTAAGTATTGTTCACAGCCTAATGTGCCATAGGCAAGGAGGAGAGAGTGAAAGCTTTGCCAAACGGGCCATTGAAAGCTTGGTGAAAAAACTGAAAGAGAAAAGGGATGAATTGGACAGTTTGATCACAGCTATTACAACCAATGGTGCACATCCTTCTAAATGTGTGACAATCCAGCGGACATTAGATGGGAGACTTCAGGTATAAAATTTGTAAACATACATTTGTACATATACATGTACATGAAAAAGGTTATTTATGTATTATTGTCATTTTGTTTATTTTCTTTAGTTACATCTTCTGACATCAGACTTGGACTTCTCTTGAACTGAATTTTAATGTGTGTATTTTTATGTGTTTACTTTTCTGCATTGGCTAGAGGTATAAGGGGAGGGTTAAGATCTCATAAACATGTTTAACCCCACCACATTTTTGCGCCTGTCCCAAGTCAGGAGCCTCTGGCCTTTGTTAGTCTTGTATTATTTTTATGCAGTTAAGCTGCATTATGCGAGCACCCTAGATTTGTGTTCTACCCAATAAATGCTGAAATACTTGCCATTGTCATTATCTAGCTTGCTACTAGTACTATGTTATATATAACTAATTGAACACTTTTTTAATACTTTTTATTCTGGATTACAAAAAATATGACTAGAAAAACCTTAAATGATCGTCGATTTATCTAAAAGTTTTGAAGTTACACATAGGAAGTAGTGCTTATCAAGAATCCTTGTGTAGTTCATTATGACTTGTGCTTTTGGCCAGATGTCAAAGAACAATTGTATGAAATATTCAATCGCTGAAAATATCTTAAGACAAGCAGTTTAGATTTCCCAAATGGCAAAAGTCGTAGGAATATTGTTTGTCATCAATACGTCAGTAGTCTATTATATAATAAGTTCAACTGTTCGTGCTGTTGGCGGCAATTTCAAATTAGAAAAAGAAATTTTCGTATCTTTTTAATTTGGAGGCAGGTGTGCAAATTAGCGGTGGTCCGTGGTCCGCGACCTTCCACTTTTGCAAGCGGAATTTCGACTAGGATAGTTAGTTTCTAGGTACGCCCGACGTAGTCGCCTTCCACTTGAAAGAAAATAAGAATTAACTTTGCAAACCTTTTCACCATGTTCACCAGTCTCCAATTGAACGAGCTAAAAACTTATTTTTGTCATTATTATTCATAACAGCGATGTTCATTTTGTTCAACCGCTAGATTTATACAGAAAATCGCCGACAAATATTGTATAAATTCGAGTAAAATCGTATCTGATTGACGAAAACAACATTGTAAACACATAACAATGGCGGCCGTGAAGACAAAATTTTACAATATCGGATCCGATTCCGGAAGTGGATAAGGGTAATTCCGGGTTTGGCGATCAATTACAAAATAAATCCAAACAGGTGAAAAAATACATCTATGCATGGTAAATGAATATAAACACTAGAATTGTAAATCAAAAGATATATGTAAAAGAAAGAAAAAGCACCTGGGAATAGTATATCTTAGAATATACATGTTCATGTTCACAGTCTAAATCAGTCATAAATGATGATAATGCATGTGAGATGCTTTTTTAAAAAGTGTAAACATATTACTGCAATTTCGAAGGATTATTTTTTTCCCTCAATTTTGAAGGGTCAATTAAAGTAGCTGAAAGTTTCTTTCTTTATTTTCACAAATAATGCAACTATATTATATATACCTGAATGTCAGTAAATCATAAGATATATAGGTGGCATCCTTTGGGCCACTCTACCCCTTCCTGTTTAATAACTTGGAAACGGTCGAGCTCCCCACCCCTAAACCATATGAGGAACAGATCCAGGATTTTAGGTTAGGAGGGGCGCAAACATAAATTTTCTCCGAGCAGAGTGAGGCTAAAAAATTTGAGGTAAAATTATCGGAAAATTCTTTATTAAGCTGAGAACAACCCATGCTTTGCAAATTTAAGGGCGGTGCACGTCCGCCCCCCTCTGACTGAATCCGCCCCTGCATATATTCAAGTAAAGGACAATATAATAAATAAAATGAAATATAGGGGGAGTCCCTGGAGTTACCCACCCCCCTCCTGTTTGAGAACTTGGAAACGGTCGAGATCCACACCCCTTAACCATATATATTCATGTTTGTGACAATATGAAAAATCAATGAGATATAGGAAGAGTCGCTGGGGGTCACCCAACCCTCCTGTTTTAGAATTTAAAAATGGTCGAGATCCTCACCCTAAACCATATATATTCATGTATGGGACAATATAACATCCCACCCCTTAACCATATATATTCATGTATGGGACAATATAAAAATTCAAATGAAAGATAGGGGAGTCCCTTGGGTCACTGTAACCCTCCTGTTTGAGACTTAGAAATGGTCAAGATCCTCACCCCTAAACCATATATACTCATGTATGGGACAATATAACAAATCAAATGAAATATAGGGGTAGTCCCTGTGGTCACCCCAACCCTCCTGTTTGAGAACTTGGAAACGGTCGAGATCCCCACACCAAAACAATATATATTCATATATGGGCCAATATAACTAATTAAATCAAATGTAGGGGAAGTCCCTAGGGTCACCCTACCCCCAGTGGGGGATCCAGAAATTTTCATAAGTGAGGGCCCACTGATTGACCTAAGATCAAGATCCTCACCCCTAAACCATATATACTCATGTATGGGACAATATAACAAATCAAATAAAATATAGGGGGAGTCCCTGGGATCACCCTACCCCTCCTGTTTGAGAACTTGGAAACCAATGAGATCCCCACCCCTAAACCATATATATTTATGTATGGGACAATATAACAAATACAATGAAATGTAGGAGAAGTCCCTAGGGTCACCCTACCCCCATTGGGGGATCCAGAAATTTTCATAAGTGGGGGCCCTCTGACTGACCTAAGATGGGCCCGCTCCCAGATACGCTTCAGTGATTCCCTATATAAGCAACCAATTTCCCCCCCCCCCCCCCCCCCCCCCCCCCCCCCCCCCCTCCACCCCCCCCTTACCCTACCTGTTTAAGAACTTGAAAACCGTTGAGATCACCACCCCTAAATTATATATATTCATATGTATGGGACAAAATAAGAAATCATTTACATTTACTATGGGCAAGTCGGTAAGACCTCACATTTGATCCCTGTTGTAGTGAACATTTTTCTGATTCGTGTCTCATGACTTTTGTACTATAGAACACAAATTCAGTTTTCTTTCCAGGGAAACTAGTCCATTCATACTATTACATGTTCATACTAAGTCAACTTGAACTTCTAGCATTCAAATAAAACCAAGGTTAACTACCAAGTAGAACAACTGCACTCATTGGGAACTTGTACCACTGCAGACTCACCATAAAAAATATACATTGCTATATGCATTGCTTTTGAAACCTTGATAACATATAAATTATTTGCCTTAATAAATAAATCATTAGATAAACATAAATGTACTATATATGAATGTTTAATGTTGAGTCAACTTTGCCACAGCTTTCATAATTACGGTTGTCTTGGTTTTTGGTTAACTGCCTTCAGCGCTTACAGCGTGGATTAATTTTAGTTTCTTGTGTACAATTTGGACTTTAGTATGGCATTCATTATCACTGAACTAGTATATATATTTGTTTAGGGGCCAGCTGAAGGACGCCTTTTGGTGCGGGAATTTCTCGCTGCATTGAAGACCTGTTGGTGACCTTCTGCTGTTGTCTGCTCTATGGTCGGGTTGTTGTCTCTTTGACACATTCCCCATTTCCATTCTCAATTTTCCATTATAGAATCTTAATCTTTATGATAGTAAAAAATAAGATAAATGGTTTGAATGCCAATGACATGAATGATACAAAACTCTCCACATAATGACGTCTCATACTTTAAATTCAGGAGATACAAAATATATATAAACAGCATTTTCAAATGGAGATGAGAATACACACAAAATTCACAAAACACTTCACAAAAAAATAATTAAATAATAGAATGAGCAACACCAGCTGCACCAAAAATCAGGTGAAAGAATGCTTTAACTTTTTATATTTATATGTGTTACATATAATTAAAATTGTCTGTACAGTCTATACTAATTTTCTATGTCTTTTTGTGTGTTTTTTTTCCATACTAGTCAGGAATAATCCCACAGATTTACAATTCATGCACAGGAGACAGGCGCGGATCCAGCCATTTTATAAAGGGGGGGTTCCAACTATATGCTCCCATTCAAATGCATTGATCGGCCAAAAAAAAGGGGGTTCCAACCCCCGGAAGGGTCCCCCCCCTGGATCTGCCACTGGGAGAATATAACACAACCTGGCACAGAGAATCTGAAAAGAATGAATGATTAGGGATGGATCCATGATTTTTGAATGGGGTGTTATTCTGTAATTCAAGAAACTGAAAATTGAATTGATGTTAATGATTTAATGCTTATGTTGAATAAAGGCAACAGTAGTAGACCATGTAAACAGCTGTTCAAAGATCATATAATCGAATGAGAGAAAAGAAATCTGGGTAACAAACTCAAACCAAGGGAAAAACATCAACTATAAAATGAAAACAACAAAGCAACAGCGACACTGAAGTGCAACAAAAATAACCCAACAACAATGCAACACACATTGATATGAACTATAAGATAACAACTGCCATGTTCTTGACTTGGTTAAAACATTTACGATCTTGAGAAACATTTTTATTGATGATCAAAGGGTAGTCTCTACTCCCCTGGGATCCATGAAAGACAACATTTGGGCTTTTCCATTAAAATGTATGTGGGAGGGTAGGAAGGGAAGTTTAACTATTGAATGTGGGCCATGTTTTTTTTTCCAGTGTGTATCTATAACCATTATGCATGTTTCGTCAAATTATCCAAAAAAAATGGTTCTTGGTTTAAAGGGATATTTTGAAAGTCCCTACCCTCCCACATACATTTTAATGGAGTAGCCCTAATGATTTGTAAAACAAAAGTGTGCTTATTCTCACTGTTTTTTTGTATTTTTACAGGTGGCCGGGAGGAAAGGTTTTCCTCATGTGATTTATGCGCGTATTTGGCGGTGGCCTGATTTGCATAAAAATGAACTGAAGCATGTCAAATACTGTCAGTATGCTTTCGACCTGAAGCAGGATAGCGTTTGTGTTAATCCTTATCATTATGAGAGAGTTGTTTCCCCTGGGATAGGTAAATATTAGGTTCAACACAGGTCTTCTTTTTGTTTGATTTTGACAGTAACTTTCAAATCCAGGTCCTAGAAAAAGAGAGAAAATTCTAAGCAGCAATAAGAACTACTGTGTTTAAGAAAAAACAACATTTATATAGCCAAATGTACAATGGGTTTTTCATTCTGTCAGTGTATTATCATGAATTATCATGAAAACTTCTTAACTTGCTTTATATTATCTGAAATTTCCTAGAAATCTTATTTGATAACCTTTATTACAAAGTTTTTGTCATGTTGGTTATCAATAATTATAGATATAAAAAAAGAAGATGTGGTATGACAACTCTCCAAAAGAGACCAAAATAATACAGAAATTTACAACAAAAGGTCACCGTACGACCTTCAACAATGAGTAAAGCTCATAAGGCATAGTCAGCTTTTAAAGACCCTGAAATGACGATGTAAAACAATTCAAAGGAGAAAACTAACGGCCTTATTATGTACAAAAAAAGAACTAAAAATAAAATGGTAACAGATAAACATAAAGACTATTACAGTCTTCACGCTGAACTGATAAATCTACAGGCCCGCAGCTCAGTTTTTGAAAATTTTAAGTTAGATTCTGTTGGCCTGTAGGTCTGATTTTTACAGGCCTGGGCTGCCACTCGGCGTGAAGACTGCTATTATATTAAAGTTAGTTTTTAAATTCATGTACTGTTCTTCTTAACTCATTATTTTTTAGTACATAATATGATATAAACAATAATTTTTTGGTAATTTCTGAATTTACAGAATTTTATCTGTTGTTTTTTTTTGCATTTTGTTAAAACTTAGACTATCATGTTTTTTTCTATTTTTAGATTTGTCAGGATTAACCATACAGCATGCAGGTAATTACATCAATGAATGTGTACAGTGAAACCAAGATATCATAAGTATACATATAGTTATACACTTTTTATGCCCCACCTACGATAGTAGAGGGGCATTATGTTTTCTGGTCTGTGGCTCCGTTCGTTCGTCCGTCCGTCCGTTCGTTTGTTCGTCCCGCTTCAGGTTAAAGTTTTTGGTCAAGGTAGTTTTTGATGAAATTGAAGTCCAATCAACATGAAACTTAGTACACATGTTCCCTATAGTATAATCTTTCTAATTTTAATGCCAAATTAGATATTTACCCAATTTCAAAGTCCATAAAACATGGAAAATGATAGTGCGAGTGGGGCATCTGTGTACTTTGGACACATTCTTGTTTTCGTCATATTTTATCATATAAACACACAAAAAATTACATGCTTCCTGGACTCATCAAAATCTACTGGGACTCACCATTTCTAAAAGTGATGAGTCCAGGACTCACCATGAAAAATTCCTTGTGAGAAACTGATACAGTAACCATTTGAACTCTATATGTAAGTTCTATGATAATAGACATGCATTCCATTTTTTTTGCCCCACCTACGATAGTAGAGGGCATTATGTTTTCTGGTCTGTGGCTCCGTCTGTTTCGCCCATCCGTCCTGGTTCAGGTTAAAGTTTTTGGTCAAGGTAGTTTTTGATGAAGTTGAAGTCCAATCAACTTGAAACTTAGTACACATGTTACTTATGATATGATCTTTCTAATTTTAATGCCAAATTAAAGTTTTGACCCCATTTCACAGTCCACTGATCATAGAAAATGATAGTGCGAGTGGGGCATCCGTGTACTATGGACACATTCTTGTTATGCCTCATTTATGGGCATTATGTTTTCTCGTCTGTGCCATCTGTTGGTCCATCTGTTCGTCTGTCTGTCCCGGTTGAAGTTAAAGTTTTTTGTCAAGGTATTCAGGTTAAAGTTTTTGGTGAAAGTAGTTTTTGATGAAGTCCAATCAACTTGAAACTTAGTACACATGTTCTGTAAGATATGAATTCTAATTTGAATGCAAAATTTTCCCCAATTTCATGGTCCACTGAACATAGAAAATGATAGTGCGAGTGGGGCATACATGTATCGGGGACAAATTCTTGTGTCTGTTCATCCTCCATTATTAGGTAGTTGAAACATAATACACATGTTCTTATGCGGTCCAGCTGGCTAATACTGATATAAACTGAAAATTTTTATGCAAAATTATGGTAAGGACAACAATTTCATAAAAAAAAAAGAAGATGTGGTATGATTGCCAATGAGACAACTCTCCACAAGAGACCAAAATGACACAGAAATTAAAAACTATAGGTCACTGTTCGGCCTTCAACAATGAGCAAAGCCCATACCGCATAGTCAGCTATAAAGGCCCCAAAATGGCAATGTAAAACAATTTAAACAAGAAAACTAACAGCCTTATTTATATATAAAAAAAGTGAGAAAAAAAATATGTAACACATAAAAAAAACGACAACCACTGAATTACAGGCTCCTGACTTGGGACAGGCTTACACATACATTATTTGGCATGGTTCACTGAAAGTGTGAAACCATTACATCAGCTGGCATGGTTTCCATTTGAATTAAAATATCAGAAGTAAGATGTGATGTGTTTAGATATATTATTTTAGTTTTTTGATTGACAATCCCTACTTCAATGATGTAACCATGACGATGATTTTGAATTTGTACTCAATGCAAGAACTAAAACTGATTCATTATTTTGTTTATTATTTTTAGCTCCACCCACCAGACTGGTGAAAGATGAATATGGAAGTGATATCGGTATGGAAGGGGCAAGTAGTCAACATGGTAGGTTGTCATAGGTTGATGATGTCATGTGGTGTCTATTTTATGCTAATTAGTGGTTTCAAATTATAATGTTAGTCAGATTCAGAAAACACACATTGTTTTCATAGTATGGCATGTCAAATGTGACATTGAGAAACCATCAAACCACATGCAGAAAAAATGTGTGTTTCTGACTTTGTAATAGGGAGAAAGAATAATTTAACAATTTTAAAAATAAAGGAAGTAGGATAAGGTCTATAAATACTTTAAATTGATATTTATTTATGATATTTTCAATTTATAATCTGCATTTCTAGCTCACTTGCTTTGAAAACGGTTGACCTTGCTAAATTTCACATAGTAGATGGACAATTGCACAGAAAATGTTCACAATAAGATGTTTCAGGGCCTAGAAGGATAAAATAGCCATTACTGTAATGTAATTATATTGTTTGATTTTGAATGACTGGCAGAAGTGTTGTTAGCCAATCACATTTAATTTTAAATCAATGTTTTTTTGTATTGACCAATGAAACGTGTGTTATAAAAATCATGCATGATTTGTCAGCTTAAATGTATTTTTTTTGTAAATAAAATTTGTAATGTTAAGTTGATTATTTTGAAATTTAGAAAATTTTGCAGCATCATCATAGACTTTAAATTGTGATTTTAAATTTTAAATTTTAAAATATTATAATAATTTGAAATTTAAATTTAAATTTTGAGCATTATGAAAATCAGATTTTTTATGGTTATTTTTTCTCGCCCTTGTTCAGCATTTGTTAAGCTCGAAACAAGCCATGTGTGTTGAAGAATCTAAATGATCTCTCTTATTCTTCAGACACAGGCCTCAGAATGGACCCCAAACTATATGCCAAAAAAAGTTGTGTTTTTTTACGCTTTAACATGTTTACCCCTTCCCTTTATAAATTGTATTCTTTTGAGGAAAGTTCATACACAGTTTATTTCAATAGAACAAATGTAGAATAAGATAAAAGTTTTAAGGTGACAAATGATAAAATGTTTACATAAAAATTATTTTTTTCCCACAATGCAATAGCTATAACTCAAGGTTGTAAACATGATAATTTTGTTTCTTTGATGATGCTGCATATTTAAGTGTATTTAATTTTAAAAGCGGAATGAATAAATGTTGGCAGACGTCAGTTCAATTCAACTTTCATTGAGTTATTTTTTTAGGAGATATGATTTTATTTAATTGGTTGTTTATCTAGGTCAAGGGTCACCGACCCCTCAGAGCACAGTTCAACACCAGCAGCTACACCAGACACAGCAGTTGGCAGGGGCGGGGCAGGCTGGACCGAACCCTATCCACGCCATGTCCCCACAGCCCCTGTCTTCACCTTCTCCCCAGTCAGGTTAATGTTTGGCTGTGTGTGTTACAGACTGTCATATTCAAGCTTTTTATATACACTGATTTGAATCACTTTTAAATTACTAATCATAAACTTGTTTGTCAAGTTCAATTTAATTTTTCAAGAAAAAAAATCAAAAAGTAAAGGGAAACATTTAAAAAGAATCATGATATTAAGGAGGTAGACCTAGGTTAAGGGAAATAACTCTAAAAATCATCAGTACGTTTGTGTCAGCCATTTTTAAAAATATATTCTAAGCTTCTAGGTTACATAGATTATTTTCAATCTGTTTCAGTAAATGCTTAAAATACATTGATGAACTTGACTTTTACAAACGCTTAACTGATTTAAAGAGTTATCTCCCTGAAAATAATTTGAAATTTGATGCATTTGTTTATTATTGCAATTCACACAAACTGATGAAAAATAAAACCAAAAGGAGTAGGTTCAAAAAGCTCACTGAAACAAGTATATGTACTTGAATTCTGTGAATTTTTTAAATTTAATTTTTGTCAATTTGATAAAAATATTTTTTAAAAAGCAATTAAAACAAAATCAAACAGTTTTATCATAAATTTCTAACTAATTTTCAATATTATATCAGAGATTCTGAAAATAAGATAAGATTTAGAGATTAGAACTTTTTTAATTTCTTTATTTGAGAGACTTACTGATAGAGTAAAAATAGCATTGAAAGCTTGATATTGACAGATTGTATTTAATGGCTTATTTTGCATAGAATATAGTTGCTATGGTGATGTAACTTGCACGTCTGCTTCATAATACATATAGTCTTGCTTGCTTGCATATTTACCTATATTGTATGTCTGCCTACATTTGTATATCCTTTTATATGTGAATTTCTTTAATAGTATATGTGTGTTCTTTTTAGCTTTTCATACACCATTTTATAATTCATGTAGTTGTTGGATTTGTTTGAGCTTTTGATTTTGCCGTTTGATTCCAGATTTTTGAATTTTCCTTGGAGTTTGGTTATTTTTGTTCTTTTACTTTTTACAGTACTTACTATGATATGCTGTTGTCTGTCAGTGATCAACACTTCCGACAATAACTCCAAAATGCTTTCAACAATTTTCATGTAACCTTGGTGAATTGTTTATATCTAAGCCCTCTTTCAATTTTGATAAATTTCAGATTTTGCAATTCTGAGTTGTCGTAATTTATTCCTTATAACATGGGTGATCATGGTCATTATTCAGTTTCTGACTGTAACTTAGAAATGCTTTGAACCATTTTCATGAAACTTTGGTTAGTTGTTGAAATATAATGACGTAAGTTTCCTTTTGGGTTTGGAGAATGGGACTTTATTCATACAAAAGGCGGGATTTTCAAGTTTTCAGATAAGAACTCAAAAAATATTCATGCAGATTTTATGAACAGTTCAACTTGATGTATTTTGACTGATTTTGAAGAATCACATTAATTTTATCCAAAAATAACAGTAAGAATAATTATTTGAGACCTTTAACAATTTAGACGAATCACAGTAAAATTTTAACCTATTTGACGTTATGGGTATCCAAAAATGACCGTTTGATGCTTAATGGTAAAGGACATTCATACAGTCCTATAAGCCTAGAAGGTTACACTTAGTTAATTAAGATGTTTCAAAAACCAGGCTTCTTCTGGAGAGATATATGTATATATTATATTATTCATAGAAATTTTGTTTTGTTTACATACTGGTTCCTAGATCTTATCTCTTTGCTTCCTCTCATAGAGACCTATTTTCTGTTATGTCTTATCAATGTTTTGCCAACCTTACTGTTCCAAATAAAACTTTACTAGTGAGGCCCCTTATGGGGGGGGGGGGGTCCTAGTAATCACATAATCACCATTTTTTTGCCAATATAATCACATAATCATTAAATATTTGCTTATCTTTAGTAATCAAATAATCATAAACTAAAAATACAGTCCTAGGTAATCAAATAATCATGAAATATTTGGCTTAATAATCAAATAATCATTAAAAAAACGGCCAAGTAATCACATAATCAAAAACCCCATGAGGGCCCTCACTAGTCTAGGGCATCAGACTTGTGACTTATGGAGCAGAATTTGATTTGATGATTTTCTACCAAACTTACAGCTCTCCTAGATTGCTGCTTGCTTATTTATTCTAGGTTACATTTTAGGCAGCTTATAGAGTAGATTGATGTGTAGATAACAGGGTTACAGTGCCTACATGGATTCATTATAATTTAGGGGTACCAGTTTTTCGTGAATAAGCAGGGGTTCAAAGTAGTGAGAGTTTGAGGTCCAGGACCTGTCTTTTCTAGGAGAGGATTTTCAATTTCTAAATTACAAAAGTCAAGGATCTACTGTTCTTTAAACTAATTCACTATACACAACCATCTAATTTCTTATGGAGGACCTTTCACTGAAAGTTTAAAATGGTCCTGGACCTTTCATTATTAAAAGCAAATTTGATCCCCTGTAATAAGAAGGGTGTTGGTAAATTGCAAATTTAAATGACGTAAAAAAAATCTGTAGTCTTGAATGCATACTTTTGGAAAACAACTATATCATAAAACATCCAAAAAAATGCAATTTTCTTTAATCCATGAAAATTATTATCCATGAAATATATGAATCCACAGTTTGTTGATACACTACAGCTGATCTGGATATTTTCAATTCCACCACCCAGTAGTTAGACTTTAGATTTTAGTAAGAATTGACTTCTTCAGGTTGTCATATTTCTAGGTATACTATTTCAGGTATTTTATGATGGACCAAATAAAGAGTACATGGCTTGTCCACAAAATTTGGCATGATCTATATTTTAAGTTTCATTCCCCTTTTCACTCCCATCATAAACTGTTTGATATCATAGATTGATTATTGTTTACAGTGGCAAATAGTTTGTACAAAATGAGACAAGAACAACTTTTGAAATCATTAACTTTAGCAAGGGTATTTTACTACCTGAAAAGGATGATGCCAGTTGACCATTGATAAGCTTGAATTGGGTCTGTTGGGAATTAAAAATTGAATTGAGCTGTAGTGTAACATTTGAAAACCATGTGTTTTAAACTTATAAGTAAAAATTTGATCATAAGAATTTAAGCTATTTGTTTCAGGCATGTTAGAAAAAAAATGAACAAAAGATATCTTTTATTTTGATATTCCCTTGATATGACAGACAGAAGATCCATCGTAACGTGCATGTTTAAATGATATTTTTAAACTGTTATGAAATTTAATTTATTTATTCAGAAGATTTTCATTCAGTGTATTTGAATTTCACAATTATTTTACTGATAATTTTTTGCAATGAATTGTTTTGAGTGTAGTAAATCACATTGTTCTATAGTTGATGTTTGACATAAGTAGACCACATTTGAAAATACCATTGAAAATTCCTTTTGTAATGAAGGATAAATTCACCTAGCAGAAAAGTTATAAATTATTTTATTCAAGGAAGAATTACCTGCCTGCCTTTTACATCTCTCCTTATAAAATTTTACCATCCTGCTTTTAATACAATGTCAAATGTGCAAATGTCAAGAATCTTCTGAGAATCACTTTCTATTTATGAAAAAAAGATTTTCAATGGTATTTCCAAACTTTGTTTTCCTACAAATTTAACTATTGTTGTTAGTTTTGCACGTAATATTTTGTCATATTTTTTGGAATGACATTTAAATTTTTTAAGTTAAATCTCTTTTTCAACTCCTGAACACAGCAGACTTTAGTAAATGTATCACATGATATATACATTTAGTCACATGATAAATTTTTATCCAATCACAGCTGACTTTAGTTAATGTATCACTTGATATGTACGTTTAGTCACATGATTAATTTTTATCCAATCACAGCTGCCAGTTCCATCAGTCATGCCCATGGTGTTCCTCAGTCACCGTTGGATTGTTATGGCAACCAAATACCTCATGTATCTCAGGCACAACCAGCCCTAAGTCCTTTTCCTAGAAGTAAGTAATTTTATGCATTACTTTGGCATAGATTAAATAACTTCTTTTCAATTAATAATTTCACAAACGCAAAATCACTTTTCAATTAATAATTTCTATTTCACAGCACATGTACATGCGTAGTCACAATAAATCCAGAGAAAAATCAAAAGAAACCAAATACATACTTATGTCGTAATATGCAAAACCCAATAACTGGTCTAAGAGAGATAACTCTCTTATTAATATGCTAACTTTACCATAAACATAATGCAATATTTAAGTTTTTCCCACTGATAAATTGAAGCAATCTTTACCCTTAGTGCTTACATGCACTTTGATTATATCTTGTCACATAATTTGTACAAATAGCTACATGGTCCAAAATTTCAGACACAATGGGCATGACGGGAAGTCCGTCCATGTCTTCTGGTATTTGCCACTGGACATTAGCAAACTTCATTAAAATAATCAATCAATGTTGACATATTGTTCTTAAGAATTATTAAACCTAAATAATTTTAAAGAAGCACGTTTAAAGGTGTAAAACTTTCCAAATACAATTTGACAAGTGACCATTTTACTTTGAAGGCAAAGCTGTAAATTTATAACCACAAATTTGTTTTTTTTTTGTATTTTTTGATGAACTAGGTTTCAGAGGTTTCTGTAATTTTGTAACAATCATAATATGAGCATGATACATTTTCTGAATCATTCCTCAGCAAGTCCTTAGACTTGGGTTATTTGTAATTGAAATCATTAAATAGCTGTAGTAGACTACAATTTTTCAAGTTATCATTGTGATCATTAATCAGCCAAAAATTTGATTGCATGTAATTTAATTTAATCAATTACTTTTCTTCACAATACAACTTTTTGACATATAAAGATAAGGAATATTTATAATTATTGTGATATGTTTGATTTATTAGACTTATTTGAGGTTAATATGGTCAATCAGGATCTTGAGTTTTTATGCCCCATTTATGGGCATGATGTTTTCTGGTCTGCTTTCGTCCCATCATTCGTTTGTCCATCAGTTCGTCCTTCTGTCCCGCTTCAGGTTAAAGTTTTTGTTTGTGGTAGTTTTTGATGATGTTGATAGTATGATATGATCTTTCTAATTTTAATACCAAATTATGAATTTCCCCCAAATTTCACGGTCCACTGAACATAGCAAAATGAAAGTGCGGATGGGGCATCCATGTACTTGGGACACATCCTTGTTTTTGTTGAGTTAGCAACTGTCTGATATGATCTGTAAACCAAATGCTTGTATATTCTTTTATAATGCAATGTTCATGTATGAAATTTTTGGTTGCCACTAGTAGAGCTTTTATTACTGCCTGCATTTTTAGAACAACCAATTCAAGATGCCTACATTTTTATTGTCTCCCTAATCACGATAATTTTTTGCTTATTTTATTGTTGCAGCTGCTCCTGAAGGTGCTACTTGGACGGGGAACAACACTGCCACCTATACACAAAATCTAGAACCTCAGTACTGTAAGTCTGTAACACTGCCACCCATACACAAAACCTAGAACCTCAGTAATGTAAGTCTGTAACACTGCCACCTATACACAAAACCTAGAACCTCAGTACTGTAAGTCTATAACACTGCCACCTACACACAAAAAAAACCTCAGTACTGTAAGTCTGTAACACTTCCACCTATACACAAAACCTAGAACCTCAGTACTGTAAGTCTGTAACACTGCCACCTACACACAATAAAAACCTCAGTACTGTAAGTCTGTAACACTGCCACCTATACACAAAACCTAGAACCTCAGTACTGTAAGTCTGTAACACTGCCACCTACACACAATAAAAACCTCAGTACTGTAAGTCTGTAACACTGCCACCTACACACAATTAAAACCTCAGTACTGTAAGTCTGTAACACTGCCACCTACACACAATAAAAACCTCAGTACTGTAAGTCTGTAACACTGCCACCTACACACAATTAAAACCTCAGTACTGTAAGTCTGTAACACTGCCACCTACACACAATTAAAACCTCAGTACTGTAAGTCTGTAACACTGCCACCTACACACAATAAAAACCTCAGTACTGTAAGTCTGTAACACTGCCACCTACACACAATAAAAACCTCAGTACTGTAAGTCTGTAACACTGCCACCTACACACAATTAAAACCTCAGTACTGTAAGTCTGTAACACTGCCACCTACACACAATAAAAACCTCAGTACTGTAAGTCTGTAACACTGCCACCTACACACAATTAAAACCTCAGTACTGTAAGTCTGTAACACTGCCACCTACACACAATAAAAACCTCAGTACTGTAAGTCTGTAACACTGCCACCTACACACAATAAAAACCTCAGTACTGTAAGTCTGTAACACTGCCACCTACACACAATTAAAACCTCAGTACTGTAAGTCTGTAACACTGCCACCTACACACAATTAAAACCTCAGTACTGTAAGTCTGTAACACTGCCACCTACACACAATAAAAACCTCAGTACTGTAAGTCTGTAACACTGCCACCTACACACAATAAAAACCTCAGTACTGTAAGTCTGTAACACTGCCACCTACACACAATTAAAACCTCAGTACTGTAAGTCTGTAACACTGCCACCTACACACAATTAAAACCTCAGTACTGTAAGTCTGTAACACTGCCACCTACACACAATTAAAACCTCAGTACTGTAAGTCTGTAACACTGCCACCTACACACAATTAAAACCTCAGTACTGTAAGTCTGTAACACTGCCACCTACACACAATTAAAACCTCAGTACTGTAAGTCTGTAACACTGCCACCTACACACAATTAAAACCTCAGTACTGTAAGTCTGTAACACTGCCACCTACACACAATTAAAACCTCAGTACTGTAAGTCTGTAACACTGCCACCTACACACAATTAAAACCTCAGTACTGTAAGTCTGTAACACTGCCACCTACACACAATAAAAACCTCAGTACTGTAAGTCTGTAACACTGCCACCTACACACAATAAAAACCTCAGTACTGTAAGTCTGTAACACTGCCACCTACACACAATTAAAACCTCAGTACTGTAAGTCTGTAACACTGCCACCTACACACAATTAAAACCTCAGTACTGTAAGTCTGTAACACTGCCACCTACACACAATAAAAACCTCAGTACTGTAAGTCTGTAACACTGCCACCTACACACAATTAAAACCTCAGTACTGTAAGTCTGTAACACTGCCACCTACACACAATAAAAACCTCAGTACTGTAAGTCTGTAACACTGCCACCTACACACAATAAAAACCTCAGTACTGTAAGTCTGTAACACTGCCACCTACACACAATTAAAACCTCAGTACTGTAAGTCTGTAACACTGCCACCTACACACAATAAAAACCTCAGTACTGTAAGTCTGTAACACTGCCACCTACACACAATTAAAACCTCAGTACTGTAAGTCTGTAACACTGCCACCTACACACAATAAAAACCTCAGTACTGTAAGTCTGTAACACTGCCACCTACACACAATAAAACCTCAGTACTGTAAGTCTGTAACACTGCCACCTACACACAATAAAAACCTCAGTACTGTAAGTCTGTAACACTGCCACCTACACACAATAAAAACCTCAGTACTGTAAGTCTGTAACACTGCCACCTACACACAATTAAAACCTCAGTACTGTAAGTCTGTAACACTGCCACCTACACACAATAAAAACCTCAGTACTGTAAGTCTGTAACACTGCCACCTACACACAATTAAAACCTCAGTACTGTAAGTCTGTAACACTGCCACCTACACACAATAAAAACCTCAGTACTGTAAGTCTGTAACACTGCCACCTACACACAATTAAAACCTCAGTACTGTAAGTCTGTAACACTGCCACCTACACACAATTAAAACCTCAGTACTGTAAGTCTGTAACACTGCCACCTACACACAATAAAAACCTCAGTACTGTAAGTCTGTAACACTGCCACCTACACACAATTAAAAACCTCAGTACTGTAAGTCTGTAACACTGCCACCTACACACAATTAAAACCTCAGTACTGTAAGTCTGTAACACTGCCACCTACACACAATAAAAACCTCAGTACTGTAAGTCTGTAACACTGCCACCTACACACAATAAAAACCTCAGTACTGTAAGTCTGTAACACTGCCACCTACACACAATTAAAACCTCAGTACTGTAAGTCTGTAACACTGCCACCTACACACAATTAAAACCTCAGTACTGTAAGTCTGTAACACTGCCACCTACACACAATTAAAACCTCAGTACTGTAAGTCTGTAACACTGCCACCTACACACAATTAAAACCTCAGTACTGTAAGTCTGTAACACTGCCACCTACACACAATTAAAACCTCAGTACTGTAAGTCTGTAACACTGCCACCTACACACAATTAAAACCTCAGTACTGTAAGTCTGTAACACTGCCACCTACACACAATTAAAACCTCAGTACTGTAAGTCTGTAACACTGCCACCTACACACAATTAAAACCTCAGTACTGTAAGTCTGTAACACTGCCACCTACACACAATTAAAACCTCAGTACTGTAAGTCTGTAACACTGCCACCTACACACAATAAAAACCTCAGTACTGTAAGTCTGTAACACTGCCACCTACACACAATTAAAACCTCAGTACTGTAAGTCTGTAACACTGCCACCTACACACAATTAAAACCTCAGTACTGTAAGTCTGTAACACTGCCACCTACACACAATAAAAACCTCAGTACTGTAAGTCTGTAACACTGCCACCTACACACAATTAAAACCTCAGTACTGTAAGTCTGTAACACTGCCACCTACACACAATTAAAACCTCAGTACTGTAAGTCTGTAACACTGCCACCTACACACAATAAAAACCTCAGTACTGTAAGTCTGTAACACTGCCACCTACACACAATTAAAACCTCAGTACTGTAAGTCTGTAACACTGCCACCTACACACAATTAAAACCTCAGTACTGTAAGTCTGTAACACTGCCACCTACACACAATTAAAACCTCAGTACTGTAAGTCTGTAACACTGCCACCTACACACAATAAAAACCTCAGTACTGTAGTCTGTAACAATGGAATATTGCTACCTGTACTAAAATTCTCGTCATTTGAACATGTAATGATGTACTGTACATTCAGAAACTATTGTGATATTTTTATTAATGGGTAAAAAATGCAACAGAGTGGTTAACGCAATAAATTAGATTCGCATTTTGAAATATTTTTCATGAATTAAACAGGATTTTCTGAAAATCCTTAAAGTTAAAATCACATTTTACTCTATAATGACAAAATCACAATAATAAATGCACACAATAATTTCTGAATTTACAATATATAAAAAAAAAAGAACTTACCACCTATACACAAAACCTATAACCTTAGCATATGAATAAGTAAAACCTAAAACTGTATTTATACAGAAGTAAAACTAAGTGCTTAATTTGGAATCAAGATGTAACAGAAAAAGTTAATTCTTTCAATAAAAGAAAATCAAGACGAGAAATTTGAAGTGATTGATATAAAATATTTCAAAAGGCATTGCTGAGCACAAATAAAAACAACAGAAGTCATGTATTTGCCATATTTAAATTAAAAAAAACCCAGATAACTTAAATTTTCTGTTGAAATAGTTATCAAAGGTACCAGGATTATAATTTTGTACGCCAGACGCGCGTTTCGTCTACATAAGACTCATCAGTGACCCTCATATCAAAATATTTATAAAGCCAAACAAGTACAAAGTTGAAGAGCATTGAGGATCCAAAATTCCAAAAAGTTGTGCCAAATACGGCTAAGGTAATCTATGCCTGGGATAAGAAAATCCTTAGTTTTTTGAAAAATTGAAAGTTTTGTAAACAGGAAATTGCAAACATTTCAGGATATTCATACTGAAGAAATCATTTAAATTTCAAAACTTTGCTATTATGAGATTCTTGCATTCACAAATTCCACACCTTTTGATGATACCGTGTTACCTGTGTTATCCGACACATTGGGGGGCCAGAAAAAAATGTCGGATTAAGCAGGATGTCGAAATAATCATGTTTATTCCGCCAAGATAAGCATATTTTGGGACCATGAAAATGTGTGGGTTAAAGCAGGATGTTTCTTTAAGCCCACGAAAATGTGTTGGTTAAAGCAGGATGTTTATTTTGGGACCACGAATATGTGTCGGTTAAAGCAGGATGTTGGAATACTCAGGTGTCAGATTAGGCAGGTTACACAGTATCACAAACAGAGAAAGTTTTTAGATGGAATTTTATGTCTTGTTTCCTGCTATTGGAGGGTCAATCAACCTATGCTTGACCCTTAACCTTAGGGACGACATCAAAGATCAATGTAAGATAAAAAAAACTTAATTTAAATAGTTTGGGGGGGGGGGGGGGGGGGGGGGTTTGATCTGCTGCAAGATGTGGTTATCCGACATTGATTTTTACATATATCTATATGGGTCAATCAATTTTTCCCAAATTAAGTTAAGAGGGGGGTGGGGGTCAGTGAAAAAACTATGTGAATTAAGTTTTTTATCCTTCATTGAACTTTTGATGTCGTCCCTTACACATGTGAAACATTTATTTACTTGAATTTTTTTATCAGACTACATAGATTGGACTTGATAATGATATTAACAAAAATTGAGGGAACATATTTTGTTACGTTCTTTCAATTGAACTAAGTCAGGAATCTGATGTACAGTAGTTGTCGTTTGTTTATGTAATATATACGTGTTTCTCGTTTCTCGTTTTGTTTATATAGATTAGACCGTTGGTTTTCCCGTTTGAATGGTTTTACACTAGTAATTTTGGGGCCCTTTATAGCTTGTTGTTCGGTGTGAGCCAAGGCTCCGTGTTGAAGGCCGTACTTTAACCTATAATGGTTTACTTTTTAAATTGTTATTTGTATGGAGAGTTGTCTCATTGGCACTCACACCACATCTTCCTATATCTATTTAATAAAATCTCTCCCAGCATTGAAAAATGTTGAAATTTTGTCGTGTTTTTTTTTATTTCAGGGAACAACAATCATTTACAAAGTCAAGAAATGCTTACACCCTTAACTAACCAACCTCGTAAGTATAATAACAGTACACATGTCTTACTGTAAAAATGTTTCATGTGGAACAGAATCTATATACCCTTCCGCAGTACATGAGAGCACCACAGTTATTGATAGGGTTTGTGTTGCTCAGTCAATTTTCTATGTATGTAGTATTTTATGGATTGTTATTTGTCTTTTCATTTAAATAAAATTTTGCCATGATGTTCTCTATTTTTAGCACAACCAGAGTTTACGAAAATGATTTTTGACCCTTCGGTCATGGGACCAAGAAAGCCAGAATATTTGTCAGTCCTACAAAATTTTAGCCAGTCCTAAAAATTCTGTCAGTATGATACTGAAATAAAAATAATAACAAATTTTGTCGAACAATAACTTTATTAATATTACGGTTTCATTTTTCACAGCCACGGACAAAATAACAATAGAGGACCAGTTCTGTTCTTCTGATTGTTCTTATTTAAAGTCATATTTGCTATTCATTTCATCATCTGAATCACTTTCTCCGAATTTGTAATCTCCATTGAAGGGTTCAATCTCCGATTGTTTGCCTGGGACGGCTACATGAACAAATTTAGCAAGCCACGTGTAGATAGCCACTTTGGTTTCAGTTTGTTTATATTAGGAAACCCGTACCGGAAATTAGCAGCAGGTTCATCTGATGACCGATGTAAACACGTACTTGAATTAGTTGCAGTACAACTAATTACCGATAAAAAAACCACTGCAAGGACTTTTTAACTTTGGTCATTGGGACCGGCACTAGCTTTCAAAATACTGGTCCGAGCCTTATTTTGACCGACAGGACAGACCATTTTCGCAAACTCTGCACAACTAGCCTAAAAGGCCATGTGAGCTTTTCTCATCACTTGGTGTTTGTCATCCGTCACCCTTCATTGTAGTCTGTTAAATTTCACAAAAATTGTCTTCTGAACCTTCTGGGTCTGGTGGTATTTACTCCAAAGGGGGGTTCAAAAAGTTAGGGGCAGTGTTCTCCACAGAAATTTTGGATAGCATCACATTTTGCGTAAAAAAAATTAACTGTATTTTTTTAATGTCATTTGTCGCGTCGCGTTGATGCTGTATTTCCTTTATATGTTTTCCTTTATATTGTTCAATTCATAACTGAGAATACAATTAAACTATAACCACAAAAACAGTTGTTTCAGTTTATGTTTTCTTTATTCATTTATAGTTACAGAATTATTTTTTTCCTTTTGTGCCAAATAAAAATAAATATGTGGTTTCATTTACCCAACAATAAGTCAAATGAATGAATGGTTCATTATAGTGCAACCTGTATATATACAAAACTAAATATCTAGTACACAAAATTAACAATTTTTTATATTATATTAAGTAAAGATAAAGTAGCAAAAGTAGCAAAAAAAATCAATTTAAAAACTTTTTTTTATCATGTTTATGAAATTCATTGTTTCATGGCACTCAATGAGTTAGTCCCAGTTGTTTCTTATCTTTACATCAAAATTATATGTATTTTTAACAAAGTTATCAAACAAATAGTCTGTTAATGCGTAGTTTTCTCTCTTGGTATATTTTTTCTGTCTACTGTCCATCTGTTGTCATTATCGTGAAAATGCGAATTTTTGTCATATCTGGTCCGGTTGCTATCTGTAGTTTACACAAAAATGTGCAAAGGCGGCCGTTGAAAAATTTACGAAAATGAGTTCGAGAATAAACATTGTTTGACAAGAGATTGTGAATGAATAAGACGCTTTTAATGCATTAAATGGATTAAACATAAACTTAAGCCAATTATGATAACTTTTTAAAGAAGTATTAAACTGATTTCAGCTCTAAACCAAAATTCTCGCTCTCGGAAGAGAAAGAAAGTATTTTTTGGAGAGTTGCACAAATAAACGACCTTTTTAAAAAAAAAAAAAAAATCGTTTCAATCTTTGAAATTTCGTAAGGGCTATTCCAGAAAAAAATGTATGGAGGGGTTGGAAGGCAGTTTTTGTCAGCACCCGCCACCCAGACAATTGTAATTTAGAATAATAGTGCATTATAGTGTGAAAAATTGCTCTGATACCGATCACCCATGTATTATTAATATAATGTGCCTTCCAACCCCACCATACATTTTTTTCTGGAATAGCCCTAATACAAAAACGTAGATTTCAAATTGTTTTGTGATTGCATTTTTCCATGTCGAAATTGGTGATTGAAGACACGTGGTATTAGTAATGTCACAAGTGTCAGCTTGGGATATTCGCATCCAAACAGTTATCACCCTGAGAGCAATTAACACCAACTGTAGCTATTTAATCTCTTAATTGCCTTTAGTGTCCGACTTAAAGGGATTACAATTAAAGGTGATATAATTTTTATGATCATAATCGATAATAGATGAAAGTTCCAAATTGAGGACAAGTAAAATAGCAAAAATTAGCATCTTCAAAATAATTATAGCGTCGCAGGATTTATTATAGCATCACGGTGAAAAAAATATAGCGCTAAAACGGCCTGGGGAGAACACTGGTTAGGGGGAGGGGGTTTCAATTGTTTAAAAGGGTTCATATTTTAGTTTGTAAAAATTTTGATTTGCACAGTATTGCGCAATACAATTTTCAGATATTCGACCTCTGCGATTGTATCAGGCTGAGCTCAGTGAATTTTTTTATTTTAAGCAGAAAAAGAATTTGAAATTGGACACAGTCTTCATTCCAAAAGAAAAATCTCTAGAAGAAGGTTGGTTGAGATTTGCAAATAAAATCTTACTAACTTCTATGTCAATACTTTCACAATTTTGTAGATAACATAAAAGTATATGACGTCTTCTTTTACAGGTAACACCTGCCTCATATGAGTTGACAAAGTATACAAACTTTAAATGTTGTTTTTTTCCTGTTTATTTCAGCTCCAGAATTCTGGTGCACCATTACTTATTTTGAACTTGATCAGCAAGTTGGGGAAACATTTAAAGTTCCATACAGTTATTCCACAGTGAAGGTTGATGGATATACTGACCCATCCAGTTTAGACAGATTCTGTTTAGGACAGCTCTCCAATGTTCATAGGACTGAAGCAAGCGAGCGGGCTCGGTAAGAATAAAAAAGGCTTAGTCATGTGTACATGGATTTAATCAATGTATAATGTATTAGTTTTGTAGGTAATAAATCAGTGGTTGCGTGCAAGGGTGTTAAGCTAAAGAAATTAATGCAAATTTATTTAGGATTTATGTCCCTTTGAACTGAAAAGGAGTAGGTCCGGTAAGGACTCATTTTGGCCTCAAATTTCAGATTTATCTGACGAAAGATTTTGACCACTTTTTAAAGACTTAAGTGTCTATTTCACTTGATTCAATTAGTATAAGTGAAAGATTTTAACTGATTTAGTCATTAAAAACAATCCGACTCAAGCTCAAATATGAAAAATCTCTCAAATATGCCAAAAAACGTTACTTTTCAGATGGTTTTTGTCAAAAATGAAAGTGGCCGCATCCGTGTTCATCCACAACCTTTATATATGTTATGTATTATCATAAAATACAACTTACATTTCAATATTAAGGATGAACACGAATGCGGCCACTTTCGTTTTACAAGGAAACCGTCTAAAATTTAACTAAAATGATAGAATTTTGATGATTTCAGTAATTTAGCATGACCTAATGGTGCTACAATCCGATATATGTGCATTGTATTGTCAAAAACAGCCCATATTTATGTAGCAGAAGCATTCAACTGTCCAATAAATAACTAAAAGTTTACATTTTAACAATTTTGTAAAACTGTTATATTTTGGGGCCAAAAAGGGGTCTTACCGGACCTACTCCTTTGGCTTAAATAAACTACTGCTACAATTTGCCAATCATCACAACTTCTCTTAAATTGGCCGTCAGAATTTCATGAAACTAGTTAGTAAATGAGGACATAAAATAGAGATATGCATATCAACAAGAAACTTTTATCAGTTTATTTTTATGCCCCACTGACGATAGTAGAGGGGCATTATGTTTTCTGGTCTGTGCGTCTGTTCATCTGTCCGTCAGTTTGTTCGTTTGTCCATCTGCCCATCCCGTTTCAGGTTTAAGTTTTTGGTCGAGGTAGTTTTTGATGAAACTGAATTCCAATTAACTTGAAACTTAGTACACATGTTCTATATGATATGAAATTTATCATTTTAATGCCAAATTAGAGATTTTAACCCAATTTCACAGTCCACTAATGATCGTGCGAGTTGGGCATCCATGAACTGGGGACACATTCTTGTTTTAGGAGAAATGAACCTTTGAATCAGCTGTAATGTTATTTGTCCAGTGACAATGTAGGGCATGGATATGTGACCATGCTCACAAAGGTTTTATAATTCCAGTTGTACAGATAGAAGTTATATCCCTGCCGTAGCAGAGGGGGCATATAGTTTTACCCTTGTTCATCTGCACGTATGTTCCAAAATTGTTTTATTTTGTGTTTTAGATTACACATAGGTAAAGGAGTACAGTTGGATTACCGTGGGGAGGGAGATGTATGGATCAGGTGTGTCAGTGACCACAGTGTATTTGTACAGAGCTATTACCTTGACCGTGAGGCTGGCCGAGCGCCAGGGGATGCTGTGCATAAAATATATCCCAGTGCATATATAAAGGTAACGGTGAATTCACTGTACATACAATATATCCTAGTGCATATCTAAAGTTAATGGTGAATTCACTGTACATAAAATATATCCTAGTGCATATATAAAGGTAATGGTAAATTCACTGTACATAAAATATATCCCAGTGCATTTATAAAGGTAATGATGAATTCACTGTAAATTGGAAGATAATAAGGACTGAATGAATATCATCTGTAAAACACTCAACGATCTCTAATACTTGATATAAAAAAACTTTCATTTTGAACAGACCGACTATGATATATTTTTTTATGCTTTATCATACACTTCAGGTTCAGTTATTTTATAAGATACATCTCAACAATTGTTTTATAAAATAAGTTTTAGAAATACTTCAGGGGTTAAAAAATCCTCTAGCCCGACGCCCGGGACTACAGCATTTAGGCCTCGGGCAACCAAATTTGTAACCCAATATGCCCGATGGACTAGTGACAAAACATTTTTGGCGTTTCTAAAATAGAAAGGGGAAACTCCCCTCATCACTTTTCTATCTTAGCCAATCAGATTCGACTACGTCATCAGAATGTTAACTTACTTTGTACAAGTTTTAAAATAGAACAAATAACTCTGAATGGATCACGAACTTTCAATATTGATGTATCAGTAAATCAATTCAGGCTTTATATGCAACCTGATTGCACCTTCTTCAGAATAATTTATTGCAACATAAATGTGAATCTTTTTTTACAGCAGAAACCTGACTTTTGTCAGATATAACTTTTGAAACATGTGTACTTGTTATGGACGCCATTTCGTTATCGTTTACATGTAAAGATGCCTCCAGAACCATGATCTAAACATTAACAGTCTAGGAAAACAAATTAAGGCAACAGTAGTATGCCGCTGTTCAAAACTCATAAATAATAATAAAATCGGGGTAACAAACTAAAACCGAGGGAAACACATTAAATATAAGAGAACAACTACACAACACTGAAATGTAACACACACAGAAACGGACCAAGCATCAGACAAATATAACATCAAAACCAAATACATGAATTTGGGATAGACAAATACCGTGACACGTCTTATCGCAATATGAATTTACACTTAAAAATACGAGAAAACAAACGACGCAACGTTAAAATGTAACACACACAGAAACGAACAAAAATAAAACAATGATCATCTTCCTGACTTGGTACAACATTTTTAAAGGAAAAATAGTGGGTTGAACCTGGTTTTTGTGGCATGCCAAACCTCGCACTTTAATGGCAATGTTAAGTATTACATTGAAATGACAACATAATATAACAGGACTACAATACAAATAAATAGGAGAACATATTAGACAAAGAAACACATGATTAATAGATAACAAAAAATGCAATAAATTTTCATCAATCATGATAATCTTCATTGGTGTTCAAATGAATTCGATTTTGAAAGAAATAATTTTTTTTTAACAAATACAATTCCAGTTCAGTTAAAAGATCGTGCTCAGGTTGTAATCTATTTATAGCCCACAATTAGCTTACCTGTGATTAATGTAAATATGGACATTACTGTACTTCGTTTAAAAATAATTATAAAAGACCAAAGCTATTGATGGTAATATTATTCACATAAATATTTGTGGTTAGAATTTTATAAACTGATAACAAATATGAGCATTACGTAATTAATCAGCTCATAATTCTTTTAACCAAACGCGATAATGTATCTGGTAAAAACCAATCCAATCCTTTATATACCCATGTATATCAGTGGTGAAGACTTGTATATTGTCGGGATTTGGGTGAACATTCAATTATCAATAAATTGAATATATCTGCTAATGCCAGTAATTGGATAGTTTTTGCGAAGTTTTGTGTATCCAATTTGCACAAATCTACTGTACAATGGATAAAAAATTTTAAATGTATATAATTCATTGATATTGCAGCAAACTCTGAATTTGTGAGGCATACTAGGGCTAGCAGGTCAGTTTTGCTGGGCTAGTAGTTCTTCCAACAGGGCTAGTAAAATCATGCTACAAATTAGCCGTGGGCTAGTCAGCTAATAAAAAATTTCTTAACCCCTGATACTTATAGGGAACAGTGGCGGATCCAGAAATTTTCACAAGTGGGGGCCCACTGGCTGCCTAAGAGGGGGCAGATCTCGTCACGCTTCAGTGATTCCCTATGTAAGCAACCAAATTTTTTTCTCAAAAGGGGAGCCCGGGCCCCCTAGGCCCCCCCTAAATCCGCCTCTGGGGAAAGCAAATTTGAAGCAATTGCACTTCAGACTAAAAAATAGATCTTAAAAGAGATACTCATTGAAATTTTAAAAAAATCTTTCAGTGGTGGTGAATCTGTGAACAACAGGCTCTTGACTTGGGACAGGTGCATTAAAAAGAATATTTTTGTTGGTTTATTGTTTTGTACCTTAAATTAGGTGTTGGTTTTCATGTTCAAATTGTCTTACATTTTGTACATTTTTTCATTGCTGGTGGCTGTACTGTGGCATCTATTTGCTAATATCCATGTCATTTGAACTCTGCTGGATAATTGTCTCAATAGCAATGGTATCATATCATCTTATATATTGTAACATTTGAATTTTTTTGTAGGTATTTGATATTCGTCAGTGTCATAGACAGATGCAACAACAAGCGGCTACAGCCCAGGCGGCAGCTGCTGCACAGGCTGCTGCTGTTGCAGGAAATGTTCCAGGACCTGCTTCAGTTGGTGGCATCGCTCCAGCTGTCGGTATGTTAACATTAATTAAAAGTAATAAGAATGTTTACAGTGAAAATTTGCCAAACATTCTTTTGTTCCACATTTCTCGTAATTTAAAGTTATAAAAAAAGGTCATGGTATTATTGCAAATGTTGCGGATTTCTATTATTGGTAACCTGGCAATTCTTTAACAAGATCACTATGTGCACAAAACAATTTGTAATCTCTTATAAATTTTAAGTCTTGTATAGATGTTTCCTTGATAAATTTTCAGAATGGATTTTATTTCAAAATGTTTTAATCTCATTTGATTTTCATGAATCAAAAGATAATTTGGATATGTCTCATTCAGATAACAATTTGACAAATTGAAAAATCGAGAAAATTTATAGGGAAAAAAGATATAACAATCCGACACTCATCACTGTCATCATTGTCAGTGTTTACATGAAGTTTCAGTTTGAGGTTCAATTTTTAGAAGATATTAATGATTTTGTCAAACCTTCATGGAAATTTATGAAAGTTGCACATAAATTCACAATTAGGGCCGTCTTACAAGAGGTTGGCCATATTCTATGAACATGAATCCCCATTACCAAGCTTGAATAAACTTTCCTCTCCCATGTTTTCAGAAGTAACTAAGAAGATCCAGCGTTGATAAAAAGATAATGTTGGATTTTTCGTTTAGATAGGAATTTAACAATTTGAAAAATCTGGAAACATAAAAGTATATCAGCGTAAAAATATCTATTCTATATTTGGTTTTTAAGTCCAGTAAATTTGATAAAAGATTTGAGAAATTTGAAAAATATACAGTAAATTTCCTTTATACATAAACCAAAGACTGACCATGTCCATGTCAAAGGAAAGTCTCAAAACACAGATTTTTTTATTACAGTGTTAATTCATAAATTTTTATGTGCTTTTATTTTTGCAATTTTCTTTACTTTCAGGTTTAAGTGCGGCTGCAGGGATAGGCGTTGATGACTTACGGAGGTTGTGCATATTAAGGTTGAGCTTTGTGAAAGGCTGGGGTCCAGATTACCCAAGACACAGCATTAAAGAGACCCCATGTTGGATAGAGGTACAGCTTCATCGACCTCTGCAACTTTTGGACGAGGTTTTGCAAACAATGCCACTTAGTGATCCCCGCCCACGGGGTTTCTTTTTAGGATGAATTTAGAAATATATATTTTCTTGGAAGTAGAAATCTGATCAGGTCGGACACTTTAAAAAAATCACTTAAATGTTCGTTGCAACGGCGTTACAAACTGCCGTAAATATGTTGTTGTTGTAGCTATTTTGTGGTAAAAAATTATAGTGCTATTATGTTTAGCTAAGTAAGACTAACCAATGAACACTAAGATAAAGGATTGTCACATTTGTTTTGCAAAATGCAGTAAATATGTGTATACTGTGGATTCATTTATTTCCGTGGGTATCAATTTCTGTGGATTGCCGAATAAAGCATATTGTGTTTGTTTGACGTGTAAATTCGTAGTTCACATGTACCCATGAAACCAACGAAAATTGGTATCCAACTTATAATAATGAATTCACAGTAGTTTGGCTAAAATACCAAAGAAAACAAAATATTTTGCATAACTAAATCAAATATTGTGTTCAATTCCATATTATGAATGTTTACATATCATTCCAAAGTCAAGGGAACCATTTTTGTAAATTTCATTATAAACAAATTGTGTCTAATATGATTTCAACTTTTATGCCCTATTTATGGGCATTATTATTTCTGGTCTGTGCTTCCGTTCATCTGTTCGTTCGTCTATCCGTTAGTCTGTCTTTTCCGCTTCAGGTTAAAGTTTTTGGTTGAGGTAGTTTTTGATGAAGTTGATGTCCAATCAACTTGAAACTTAGTACACATGTACCCCTATGATATGATCTTTCTAATTTTAATGCCAAATTAGAGTTTTTAACCAATTTTCATGGTCCAATGAACATAGAAAATGATAGTGCAGATGGGGACACATTCTTGTTTTTTTATTCAGAACTTAACCGTGCAATAAGTTATTTACTAATAAGAATTACATAGAAAAAACTGCAAACACCCGACTTTTTATACGACCGCAAAATTTGAAAAAATTTTCGTCGTATATTGCTATCACGTTGGCGTCGGCGTCGTCGTCGTCGTCGTCCGAATACTTTTAGTTTTCGCACTCTAACTTTAGTAAAACTGAATAGAAATCTATGAAATTTTAACACAAGGTTTATGACCACAAAAGGAAGGTTGGGATTGATTTTGGGAGTTTTGGTCCCAACATTTTAGGAATTAGGGGCCAAAAAGGGCCCAAATAAGCATTTTCTTGGTTTTCGCACTATAACTTTAGTTTAAGTCAATAGAAATCTATGAAATTTTGACACAAAGTTTATGACCACAAAAGAAAGGTTGGGATTGATTTTGGGAGTTTTGGTTCCAACAGTTTAGGAATTAGGGGCCAAAAAAGGGCCCAAATAAGCATTATTCTTGGTTTTCGCACAATAACTTTAGTTTAAGTAAATAGAAATCAATGAAATTTAAACACAATGTTTATGACCACAAAAGGAAGGTTGGTATTGATTTTGGGAGTTGAGGTCCCAACAGTTTAGGAATTAGGGGCCAAAAAGGGACCCAAATAAGCATTTTTCTTGGTTTTCGCACCATAACTTTAGTATAAGTAAATAGAAATGTATGAATTTTAAACACAAGGTTTATGACCATAAAAGGAAGGTTGGTATTGATTTTGGGAGTTTTGGTCCCAACAGTTTAGGAATAAAGGGCCCAAAGGGTCCAAAATTAAACTTTGTTTGATTTCATCAAAAATTGAATAATTGGGGTTCTTTGATATGACGAATCTAGCTGTGTATGTAGATTCTTAATTTTTGGTCCCGTTTTCAAATTGGTCTACATTAAGGTCCAAAGGGTCCAAAATTAAACTTAGTTTGATTTTAACAAAAATTGAATCCTTGGGGTTCTTTGATATGCTGAATCTAAAAATGTACTGAGATTTTTGATTATTGGCCCAGTTTTCAAGTTGGTCCAAATCGGGGTCCAAAATTAAACTTTGTTTGATTTCATCAAAAATTGAATAATTGGGGTTCTTTGATATGCCAAATCTAACTGTGTATGTAGATTCTTAATTGTTGGTCCCGTTTTAAAATTGGTCTACATTAAAGTCCAAAGGGTCCAAAATTAAACTAAGTTTGATTTTAACAAAAATTGAATTCTTGGGCCTCTTTGATATGCTGAATCTAAACATGTACTTAGATTTTTATACGACCGCAAATTTTGAAAAAAATTTTGTCGTATATTGCTATCACGTTGGCGTCGGCGTCGTCGTCCGTCGTCCGAATACTTTTAGTTTTCGCACTCTAACTTTAGTAAAAGTGAAAAGAAATCTATGAAATTTTAACACAAGGTTTATGACCATAAAAGGAAGGTTGGTATTGATTTTGGGAGTTTTGGTCCCAACATTTTAGGAATTAGGGGCCAAAAAGGGCCCAAATAAGCATTTTCTTGGTTTTCGCACCATAACTTTAGTTTAAGTTAATAGAAATCTATGAAATTTTGACACAAGGTTTATGACCACAAAAGAAAGGTTGGGATTGATTTTGGGAGTTTTGGTTTCAACAGTTTAGGAATAAGGGGCCAATAAAGGGCCCAAATAAGCATTTTTCTTGGTTTTCGCACAATAACTTTAGTTTAAGTAAATAGAAATCGATGAAATTTAAATACAATGTTTATGACCACAAAAGGAAGGTTGGTATTCATTTTGGGAGTTTAGGACCAAACAGTTTAGGAATTAGGGGCCAAAAAGGGGCCCAAATAAGCATTTTTCTTGGTTTTCGCACCATAACGTTAGTATAAGTAAATAGAAATCTATGAAATTTAAACACTAGGTTTATGACCATAAAAGGAAGGTTGGTATTGATTTTGGGAGTTTTGGTCCCAACAGTTTAGGAAAAAGGGGTCCAAAGGGTCCAAAATTAAACTTTGTTAGATTTCATCAAAATTGAATAATTGGGGTTCTTTGATATGCCGAATCTAACTGTTTATGTAGATTCTCAACTTTTGGTCCCGTTTTCAAATTGGTCTACATTAAGGTCCAAAGGGTCCAAAATGAAACTTAGTTTGATTTTGACAAAAAATGAATCGGTTGGGTTCTTTGATATGTTGAATCTAAAAATATACTTAGATTCTTGATTATTGGCCCAGTTTTCAAGTTGGTCCAAATCGGGGTCCAAAATTAAACTTTGTTTGATTTCATCAAAAATTGAATCCTTGGGGTTCTTTGATATGCCAAATCTAACTGTGTATGTAGATTCTTCATTTTTGGTCCTGTTTTCAAATTGGTCTACATTAAAGTCCAAAGGGTCCAAAATTAAACTAAGTTTGATTTTAACAAAAATTGAATTCTTGGGCCTCTTTGATATGCTGAATCTAAACATGTACTTAGATTTTTGATTATGGGCCCAGTTTTCAAGTTGGTCCAAATCAGGATCCAAAATTATTATATTAAGTATTGTGCAATAGCAAGTCTTTTCAATTGCACAGTATTGTGCAATGGCAAGAAATATCTAATTGCACAATATTGTGAAATAGCAAATTTTTTTTTAATTAGAGTTATCTTTCTTTGTCCAGAATAGTAAGCAAGAAATATCTTATTGCACAATTGTGCAATAGCAAGAATTTTTTTTAATTGGAGTTATCTTTCTTTGTCCAGAATCAACTTAAATCTTTGTTATATACAATATACAATGTATATTCACTTTTTACTACCAACTGATAAATTTAAATAATCTTTACCATTCAGTGATAACAAGCAGTTTTTTTACATCTTAATATTTTATGATGTATTTAAATGAGTAGTTATTGTTGCAAACTCCATTAGAATATTTTTAATTGAGATTAGTTTTGGAATAAGGGAAAGGGGGATGTGATTAAAAAATTGGGTTCAATTTTTCTCATTTGAAATTTCATAAATAAAAAGAAAATTTCTTCAAACATTTTTTTGAGAGGATTAATATTCAACAGCATAGTGAATTGCTCTAAGAGAAAACAAAAATTTTAAGTTCATTAGAACACATTCATTCTGTGTCAGAAACCTATGCTGTGTCAACTATTTAATCACAATCCAAATTTAGAGCTGAATCCAGCTTGAATGTTGTGTCCATACTTGCCCCAACCGTTCAGGGTTCAACCTCTGCAGTCGTATAAAGCTACGCCCTGCGGAGCATCTGGTTGATTATGGGCCCAGTTTTTCAAGTTGGTCCAAATCAGGATCCAAAACTATTATATTAAGTATTGTGCAATAGCAAGAAATTTTCAATTGCACAGTATTCAGCAATAGCAAGAAATCTTCAATTGCACAGTATTGTGCAATAGCAAGAAATCTTCAATTGCACAGTATTGTGCAATAACAAATATTTTCAATTGCACAGTATTGCACAATAGCAAGAAATATCTAATTGCACAATATTGTGCAATAGCAAGAAATTCCAATTGGATTTCAATTGGAGTTATCTTTCTTTGTCTGGAATAGTAGTTGAATCAACTTAAATCATTGTTTTATACAATATACAATGTATATTCACTTTTGCTACCAACTGATAGATTAAAACAATCTTTACCATTCAGTAATAACAAGCACTTTTTTTACATTTTAATATTTTATGATGTATTTAAATGAGTAGTTATTGTTGCAAACTTCATTAGAAATTTGAATTGAGATCAGTTTTGAAATAAGGGAAAGGGGGATGTGAAAAAAAAATTGGGGGGTCAATTTTTTTCATTTCAGATTTCATAAATAAAAAGAAAATTTCTTCAAACATTTTTTTGAGAGGATTAATATTCAACAGCATAGTGAATTGCTCAAAGGCAAAAATTTTTGTTTAAGTTCATTAGACCACATTCATTCTGTGTCAGAAACCTATGCTGTGTCAACTATTTAATCACAATCCAAATTTAGAGCTGAATCCAGCTTGAATGTTGTGTCCATACTTGCCCCAACCGTTCAGGGTTCAACCTCTGCGGTCGTATAATGCTGCGCCCTGCGAAGCAACTGGTTATTATATATTCAGATTTGCTTTTAGTCTACATCAATACTCATTAATGAAAGTCAAATCAATCAATCAACATACATAAATATGAATTAAAAAAAAGTTTTTTTGCACACCTATTAAACTATTTATAGTTTTTCGCCAAACAGCTTGAGATGAAAAGCAAAGCTAATGTATGTGATTAGTTAAACCTTTGAAATTTTTTATGTCCATTAATAAATGTTATTTTACATAAGGGCTATTCCATTAAAATGTATGGGGAGGGTAGGAAGTAAAGTTTAATTATTGAAAGTTGGTCATGGGTCTTTTTTTCAGTTTTTGTCTATTACCACAATGCAAAATTATCTAAAAAAATAGTTCTTGGTTGAAGGAGTATTTTGATATCCTTCCTACCCTTTCACATTCATGTTAATGGAATAGCCCTAAATGTTGTTAGAGATTTTTATTCATTGTATATATATCATTGTTATCTTATAATTTTTACATGTTATTTTTATGTTGATCATGTGACTAATGGAGAATTTATTGACTTGATCATGTGATCTGCCATGTCACTGGTCATATGACTTGTCAATCTATGGAGTAATTATTGAAAGACTGAACCAGGCGTTGCATTTTGTATGTTAAACATATTGTTTATATATTTTTCAAATGCTGTTGGAAAAGATAGGATCTATTGATAGTAATTCTAGAATTAATTGGTGTAAATTTATATGTTTATATGTGCAATTTTACATGAATTTTTTGTCTCTATAGATCGCTTAAAATACACGGTCTTTTTTTTCTAGACATTACTTCAAAACAATTTTCATTCTGATTTTACTTATATAGTAAGCACAGTGTATTGTTTTCCATAAATATAAAAAGTAAACTTCAAAACAAGAACCAAAATAAAACAATATTAGGTTCCAAATAGAAACCTAAATGTTTCTTCTGTCTTTCAACCATGTTTAAAAATAGCATTGGATATTATTCATCAAATAAAAAATCAACATACATGAATGTTTTGTAGAGTTATCTCCACAAAGTGATTTGAAGAATTGCTACTGTTAAAAATTATGAAATTGATTTAATTATTATTAAATATTTGGCCTTAAACTCCTGAGGAGGGTAAATCTAAAATGCAATTTGACTGCAAAAAATTTATAACTTAATGTTTACAATTTTTAGATTTTTTTTTATATACAGTGTTTGTCTTAGAAAAATACTAAGACATTGTAAGAATGTTCATCTCTTTTGTTTTTATGTGATATATAGGAATATTTTGTCATTCGCCTGATGGTGTCATTTAACAATTTGTACCCTCTTTATTAAGTCTCCCAAACAAAGTTTGGAGACTTATTGTTTTTGCTCAGTTCTTATTATTTTTATTATTCTTCTTTTTCTTTTTCTTTTTCTTTTTCCGCCACTTTAAAAAATGAACTTGTCCGCAGCGTTTCTCCAAAACCACTTGTCAGATTTACTTAGGATTTCATAAAATGTTAGACTAACATGTCTAGGTGAGCCATCAATCGTTCGTTTGTGCATTGGGGTCTATTAAGGGGTATTTTGGGGGGGCTAAAAGAAGGGAGGGGTTTACTATAGAACCCTATGGGATTTTATTTTAGAAAATTTTCAAATGAATATAACTTTAAAACTTAAAGTGATAAACACACACAGTCTTCAGAAATGATCAAGTGACAATAAAACAAATCACGTGAAATAAAGGGGGAATCTCTAGGGGTTCATCCCCACCCCCTTAAATTTGAGAATATGCTATTATCTTGTAAAGGGTCTAAATCCCCACCCCTAAACCATGTATATTCTTGAATGAGATGATAAAACAAATTTAATGAATTAAAGGAGAAGTCCCTGGGGGTCGCCCCCACCCCGTTCAATTTGAGAATTTGCTATTATCTTGTAAACGGTCCAGATCCCCACCCCTAAACCATATATATTCTTGTAGGGGACAATAAAACTAATAAAAAGAAATCAAAAGGAAGTCCCTAGGGGGTCATCCCACCCCGTTGTGTTTGAAAACTTGTAAACGGTCCATATCCCTACCCCTAAACCATGTATATTCTTGTATGGAACAATAAAACACAACAACTGAAATATAGGGAGAGTCCATGGGGGTTACCCCTACCCCGCTCAATTTGAGAATGTTCTATTATCTTGTAAACGGTCCAGATCCCCACCCCTAAACCATATATATTCTTGTAGGGGACAATAAAATAAATGAAATGAAATAAAAGTGAAGTCCCTAGGGGGTCACCCCACCCCTCTTGTTTGAAAACTTGTAAACGGTCAAGATCCCCACCCCTAAACCATATATATTCTTGTTTGAAAACTTGTAAACGGTCAAGATCCCTACCCCTAAACCATATATATTCTTGTATGGGACAATTAAACAAGTCAAATTAATATGGGAGCTTTGTTTGGGAGACTTCGTAACAGCATCCTGTTACAATTACTTCTTGTTATTCTTCTTCTTCCTCTTCCTCTTCCTCTTCCGCCACTTTAAAAAATGAACTTGTCCGCAGCGTTTCTCCAAAACCGCTTGTCAGATTGACTTAGGATTTCGTAAAATGGTAGACTAATATGTCTAGGTGAGCCATCAATCTTTCGTTTGTGCATTGGGGTCTATTAAGGGCTATTTTGGGGGTAGAAAGAAGGGAGGGTTTTACTATAGAACCCTATGGGATTTTATTTTCTAAAAATTTCAAATGAATATAACTTGAAAACTGTAAGTGGTAGATACATGCAGTCTTCAGAAATGATTATAGGACAATACAACAAATCACATGAAATATAGGGGGAGTCCCTGGGAGTTCATCCCCACCCCCTTCAATTTGAGAATATGCTTATATCTTGTAACCGATCCAGATCCCCACCCCTAAACCATATATATTCCTGATTGGGACAATAAAACAAATCAAATGCAATTAAAGGGAGGTCCCCGGGGGTCATCCCCACCCCGTTCAATTTCATAATGTGCTATTATCTTGTAAATAGTCCAGATCCCCACCCCTAAACCATATATATTCTTGTAGGGGACAATAAAACAAATGAAATGAAGTTAAAGGGAAGTACCTGGGGGGTCACCCCACCCCCTCTTGTTTGAAAACTTGTAAACGGTCAACATCCCCACCCCTAAACCATATATATTCTTGTAGGGGACAATAAAACAAATGAAATGAAATAAGAGGGAAGTCCCTAGGGGGTCACCCCACCCCCTCTTGTTTGAAAACTTGTAAACGGTCAACATCCCCACCCCTAAACCATACATATACTTGTATGGGACAATAAAACAAATCACATGAAATTAAATGGAAGTTCCTGGGGGTCACCCCCACCCCGTTCAATTTGAGAATGTACTTTTATCTTTTAAGCAGTCCAGATCCCCACCCCTAAACCATATATATTCTTGTAGGGGACAATAAAACAAATGAAATGAAATAAAAGGGAAGTCTGGAGGGGTCACCCCACCCCTCTTGTTTGAAAACTTGTGAACGGTCAACATCCCCACCCCTAAACCATATATATTCTTGTAGGGGACAATAAAACAAATGAAATGAAATTAAAGGGAAGTTCCTGGGGGTCGCCCCACCCTGTTCAATTTGAGAATGTGCTATTATCTTGTAAACGGTCCAGATCCCCACCCTAAAACCATATATATTCTTGTAGGGGACAATAAAACAAATCAAATGAAATGTAGGTAACTTCCCTGGGGGGTCACCACCACCCCCTCCTGTTTGAATACTTGTAAATGGTGGAGATCCCTACTCGTAAGCCATATATATTCTTGGGACAAAAAATCAAATCAAATGAACATATGAATGGCGAGTTATGGGAGCTTTGTTTGGGAGACTTCGTAACAGCATCCTGTTACAATTACTTCTTGTTATAAATAGTTTAAAAAGTCATTGTTGAAAATCTTACATAAAATCCATGTCATTGCTTCATAGTTTTGGAAGGAATATACATGCCAATGTTAAATGTATAAAAAATCTAGAGAAAATTATTTACTGCCAAATTTTCTATGGCTTTCATGTATCTCTCAAAGAAAAAGGATAGTGACTTTGTAATTTGTCCTACACTTTTAATTATGTGATGTATAAACTATAACTGTTTACCAGTCCTTTAAAAAGCTGGTCAATTCGAATCAGAGTAGTGAAAAACAATGATCAACCAGATAAGGGCTGTTCTAGATAATAATATTTCCCCCAGAGACAGCACTTTTTTAAACCCCCACCACCCTCAGAAATAAAAATAAATTTGAACAACACTCCCTTTCAAATTGGTATTTCAAATACAGCCAGGCACATAATACTTAAGAAATTGCCTTCTCATAGTATTTTCTAGAGAAAGTGTAGAACATTCAAAATATAATTACTGTCGATGCAAGCACATGTTTAAATTAAAAATACCAAAATATGTCATTACTAGTTGACATTAAGCGAAACTGTTGTTAACAAAATTTACATAACTACATGTATTATCATGTTCGCAGATATAAATACTGTCTCTAAGTGTTCACTCATATAAAGAAAGCATAGAAAATTAAGCATGGGGTTGCTAGCACATGTTTAAATTTAAGATACCAAAATTAGTCCTTGCAGACTTAGAGGGAAACTGTTGTAAACAATATTACATGTATTATGTTTTACCTTTTGTTTTATGGTATGAATTTTAATTCTTGTTATCTCAAAAAACTGTGTTATAAGATCCATTGCCAAAATGATAAATCAAAACTCAGTATTGTACACTTGATGTTAAACAAACCATTGGACATTGTGTAATTGTATTATAATAAAACAACAGAAAAACTTGGATGGTAGTTATGTATGTACGAGGGTCTGGATGGGGTTTTCAAATAGAGAATAAAGGTAAAAAAGAATAGAACAATGTGGTGTATTGTAAAAAAAAAAAAAACTTGGATAGTAGTTATGTATGTAAGAGGGTCAGGATGGGGTTTACAGAATAGTGAATAGTGAACAAAAAGTGCAGCAATGGGCAAAATGATAGAAAGAATACAGAAATATAGAGCTTAAAAAGTATTGAACTTATCAGACTGAAATTATCAATTCAGACATAAGGGGTTGAGCCAAGGAAGTACTTCTTTAGCTCAATTGGTTAATGCGCTGCATTGAATCACAGAGTTACTGGTTTGAGTCCCAGTGGAGACGAGCAATTTTGTAATGAGATTCATGCTCTCCCGTTTCAAAACAATAGTCGTCCGAATACTTTTAGTTTTCGCACTCTAACTTTAGTAAAAGTGAATAGAAATCTATAAAATTTTAACACAAGGTTAAAGACCACAAAAGGAAGGTTGGGATTGATTTTGGGAGTTTTGGTCCCAACATTTTAGGAATTAGGGGCCAAAAAGGGCCCAAATAAGCATTTTCTTGGTTTTCGCACTATAACTTTAGTTTAAGTAAATAGAAATCTATGAAATTTTGACACAAGGTTTATGACCACAAAAGGAAGGTTGGGATTGATTTTGGGAGTTTTGGTTCCAACAGTTAGGGAATAAGGGGCCGAAAAAGGGCCCAAATAAGCATTATTCTTGGTTTTCGCACAATAACTTTAGTATAAGTAAATAGAAATCAATGAAATTTAAACACAAGGTTTATTACCACAAAAGGAAGGTTGGGATTGATTTTGGGAGTTTTGGTCCCAACAGTTTAGGAATAAGGGGCCCAAAGGGTCCAAAATTGAACTTTGTTTGATTTTCATCAAAAATTATATAATTGGGGTTCTTTGATATGCCAAATCTAACTGTGCATGTAGATTCTTAATTTTTGGTCCCGTTTTCAAATTGGTCTACTTTAAGGTCCAAAGGGTCCAAAATTAAACTTAGTTGGTTTTCGCACTATAACTTTAGTTTAAGTAAATAGAAATCTATGAAATTTTGACACAAGGTTTATGACCACAAAAGGAAGGTTGGGATTGATTTTGGGAGTTTTGGTTCCAACAGTTAGGGAATAAGGGGCCGAAAAAGGGCCCAAATAAGCATTATTCTTGGTTTTCGCACAATAACTTTAGTATAAGTAAATAGAAATCAATGAAATTTAAACACAAGGTTTATTACCACAAAAGGAAGGTTGGGATTGATTTTGGGAGTTTTGGTCCCAACAGTTTAGGAATAAGGGGCCCAAAGGGTCCAAAATTGAACTTTGTTTGATTTTCATCAAAAATTATATAATTGGGGTTCTTTGATATGCCAAATCTAACTGTGCATGTAGATTCTTAATTTTTGGTCCCGTTTTCAAATTGGTCTACTTTAAGGTCCAAAGGGTCCAAAATTAAACTTACTTTGATTTTAACAAAAATTGAATCCTTGGGGTTCTTTGATACGGTGAATCTAAAAATGTACTTAGATTTTTAATTGCCCTGTTTTCAAGTTGGTCCAAATCGGGGTCCAAAATTAAACTTTGTTCGATTTCATCAAAAATTGAATAATTGGGGTTCTTTGATATGCCAAATCTCACTGTGTATGTAGATTCTTAATTTTTGGTCCTGTTTTCAAATTGGTCTTCTTTAAAGTCCAAAGGGTCCAAAATTAAACTAAGTTTGATTTTAACAAAAATTGAATTCTTGGGCTTTTTTGATATGCTGAATCTAAACATGTACTTAGATTTTTGATTATGGGCCCAGTTTTCAAGTTGGTTCAAATCAGGATCCAAAATTATTATATTAAGTATTGTGCAATAGCAAGAAATTTTTAATTGCACAGTATTCAGCAATAGCAAGAAATCTTCAATTGCACAGTATTGTGCAATAGCAAGAAATCTTCAATTGCACAGTATTTTTTTTCAATTGGAGTTATCTTTTTTTGTCCAGAATAAATAGTAGTTGAATCAACTTAAATCATTGTTTTATACAATATACAATGTATATTCACTTTTACTACCAACTGATAAATTAAAACAATCTTTACCATTCAGTGATAACAAGCACTTTATTTTACATTTTAAAATTTTATGATGTATTTAAATGAGTAGTTATTGTTGCAACCCCATTAGAAATTTGAATTGAGATCAAGAGGGATGTGAAAAAAAAATGGGGGGGGGGTAATTTTTCTCATTTCAGATTTCATAAATAAAAAGAAAATTTCTTTAACCATTTTTTTGAGAGAATTAATATTCAACAGCATAGTGAATTGCTCAAAGGCAAAAAAAATATTTTAAGTTCATTAGACCACATTCATTCTGTGTCAGAAACCTATGCTGTGTCAACTATTTAATCACAATCCAAATTTAGAGCTGAATCCAGCTTGAATGTTGTGTCCATACTTGCCCCAACCGTTCAGTGTTCAACCTCTGCGGTCGTATAAAGCTGCGCCCTGCGGAGCATCTGTTTTTTTTAAGTAATACATGTAAAGCAGTAGGTCATCTATGTATGGTGTATGCAATGCTTGTATGGTATACATGTCGGTCTTGTGGGTGTCATCTGAACTTGACCTCATTTACATGATTCATTGGTCAATGTAAAGTTTTTGTGTTTTGGTCTGTTAGTTAAGGTACTATTGGCAAAAGGTCAACTTATTTGGTGTATAAAATGATTGTAAGGTGTACATGTCAGTCTAGCGGGTATCATCTGACCTGGATTTCTCGTTTCTAGTTTTTTATAAATAGTTTTTCGGTTTGAATGGTTTAACACTAGTAATTTTGGATGCCCTTTATAGCTTGTTGTTTGGTGTGATCCAAGGCTCTGTGTTGAAGGCCGTACATTGACCTTTAATGCTTTACTTTTATAAATTGTTATTTAGATGGAGATTTGTCTCATTAACACTCACACCACATCTTCCTATATCTATTGACTTCATTTCAATGGTTCATTTGTCAAAGTCAATTTATCAAGTTAAGGTCTTTTTTTCCTAATTACTCATTAATTGAGCAATATGTCTACTTAATTTGGTGTATTGAATATAATCGTAAGATGTACATGTTTAAACATGATTGTAATAAATCTGGAATGAACAATCACAAGACCTGTAGGTTACTGCCTTAACATCACATTTACGCTTTGATTTTAACGTGTAATACTAATTTGTATTCACCACCTCACAGTCTTAACCTATTTGGAATGATTTGTTGGGTCTCCTTTTGACACACCCATGAAAAATTAAAAAGATAATTGGTTTTCACTTCCTTTGGCATAACACGGATGAATAAAGGTGCTTCTATGAGGAAGGCTCCAAATAAAAGGTGTAAAAGCCAAGACATGTTTTAATGCATCATACAAGAAGTACCTTAGTTGAAAGTTGGGCATCTATTTGGCTCTGCTACCTCCAGCCTCGACACCCATACGTTAAATCCGAAAACTTATCTGAAGTATGTTGAAGAGAGTGCCACGCATATTATACTTTAAGGAACTGTTGCGACAAATCTGTCAGGTACCCATAGTTGGTATGACTATAGTCATATATTTCAGTGGCAGTCGAAATTGTACCCCTCAATTCCTGTGGATTGATGTTACATGACATATATATTGATAACAATTAATTGTTTATTGTTTTCGTCCTGAATATTCAAGAAATAGTTGTCAATTGACGCCTAGCAACAACTAACCAAGGTCAGAATTTTCTTTCACTTTTAATATAGTAACATAAACGGACTATTTAAAAATTGATACTGTTTGGATATTTTGCGGATTGTTTCCTCGACGAAAAATCACCAGTGTTATAAAAACACGTATATATATATCTGTACATAGAAATATCAGATCACAGGTTCTACATACTAGCGTATGGTTCCTCTACAAAAGGGTTTTAAGATACAGAGGTACAGGTACAGGTATTATACCAATTGTGTGTGTGCAATACGTGATTTTGGAATTTCCATAAATTTTATAAAAAAAAGTAAAATACACAAAGCAGTAAACTTAAGTCTTAATAAGACACCATGACGAAAAGGAAACGACGGTAAAACCAAAAAAAAAAACAAACCCAACAAACAACAGTCACAAAACAACAAAGACCACTAAGGAAGAAACAACACAGACCCAACAAAATTCATGTGACCATGAAGGTAAAAAAAAAAAAGTTAATTACATAAACCATGCCAGGTAACTTTTACAGTCGAGACTGATACTTCACCAGCTGTGCATAAAAAATTATAGTATGAACAGATAGCCTGACCTTTTCATGTATAGTAAGTTCATGCACTATTAGCCTAAATTCTCATTTATGACATACCGAATAAGACTATTTACCGGGTTTGTAATAACATGAGCAACACGACGGGTGCCAAATGTGGAGCAGGATCTGCTTACCCTTCAGGAGCACCTGAGATCAACCCCAGTTTTTGTTGGGGTTCGTGTTGATCAGTCTTTAGTTTTCAATGTTGTTTCTTGTGTACTATTATTTTTCTGTTCGTCTTTTTCATTTTTGCCAATGGCGTTGTCAGTTAATTTTCAATTTACAAGGTTGATTGTTCGTCTTACGTCCCTCTTTTATGGTCCCGAGAGTGATCTTATGGACATGTTTGACTATATTTCCACTTGCACATCTTCTTTGTGTGATTTTCTCCGCAAATTTCGAAAAAAGGCAAATGAATAAAGGTAAACTACCATAGAATACCTATATATTTATATGTATCTATATATAATTGTATTTTCATTGACATGACAAATTCTTAATATTCTCCTGATGGATAGTTTTCAACTGTCATGACTTAAGACCTTGGACACACGTGTTTTAGGGCAAACTCTTTTTTTCTTTCTTTCTTTTTTATAGCGCACGTATGATTGGTTAACCTTACCATATTGTAGTGATGAAATATGCAAACAAAATTTTGAAGCCTTTTATATATGAAAATACGGTATAGGTGGTTTTGCTCATTGTTGAAATCAGTACAATTTTTGACACGGGTGGGTAATTTTCTCATTGGCAATCCTACTACATCGCCTTATTTGATATCTTTAAAAAAAAAATGAAATTATCCAGAAGAGAACATTTCTCAAATGCAGAGGTCAGTATAACAAATGATTTATAAAAGGGATGTTTGCACTTTAACCTTTTATAGCAGCATTTTTCCAGATATTTTATCTGTATTTCTTTGCGCATGGTTTAGATGTCTGTTTGTCTGAATTCATATGACATCATTTTGATAGTTTATTAGTGACCATTAGGTTTTCGGGTTGGGTTCCTCGTACCTTGATCACATTTACGTGAAACAATGATTAAATTTATTTACATATCGTATAGTGAAATCTTGATCTTAAGAATTTCAATATTACTTCAATCATGACCATTAAAACAGGTAAGATGAGTTAGCGAATGCACTCTTTATTCTATGAACGTGATATTGATGTTGTAATTGCATTTCCTCTAGTCTGCTTAGAGTTCATCTATATGTGTGTCAGTTGATAGCAACACAAACCAATTCATCTTCAGAAAGCAGGGGGCTCATTTGCTATAGTTATCAATTTGTTTGATGTGTTTGAACTTTTGATTGTGTTGGGGACTTTCCGTTATAAAGTTTTCGGTATTTTGAGTTCCGTTATTTTTTAATTTTTTTACTTTTTGGTCCGGCATGACACACAGTTCCCACTAAATTGATTCCAGTTGTGCTCATCGGTGACACAGCTGATCCATAAGGGTCAATCGAGATCTGAAGACTTCATTAAGATCATTAGGATCATGCCGTTTTGTTCATTACGTCCGTGCACAGTTGAAGTAAATAGCAAGCACTGTTAACGGGAACGTGGTATAAAACAGAAGCTCTTGAATTATAAATCGTATCTGTTTGGTGACACATACCACATGTGCATGTTGTACTTGAATGTTACTACCAAGAAATGGAAAGTTCTGAATGGGGAAAATTTAATATCTGTTGTAATACATTTAAATGAATGTGCTTTGAAATAATTGACTCTTACATTTTTCATATCAGTAAAAATAAATGAAGTATTTGAATTGTAATATTTGTGTAATGAAATGAAAACCTCACTATCTCTAACATGTTTTATATAGATTTCTAAGCTTTCAGGTCCATTAAATGAAATTCTAGCATTCATCAATTTCATTTATTTCATTAAATCAATACATGATGATAACAAAATTATTACAGTCTAATTATCAAACCAATACATCATATAATTAATTTTTGGTTAACCAAATCATGTTATTTCGTTGCATGATTCCATTTATCACAAAACTATGAAATTATATTCACATTACCAAATGGTGTATTTGAATTTAACATTTTCCAAACTAAAAACAAAATATTGAGTTGTCTTCAATGTTGGCATTAGTATTTACATATGAACCAAACTCTTAACTAACAGTGTTGAACATAAGTTGTTTATACAATCATGCCAGTGCAATTAAAATCTTTTTGGTTTAAGACTTTTGGTCAGTAATTATATTATTTAAAAGACAACAAAAATTAAGTGTTAAATAAAAGTAATCAAATATTGCTTCTTATATTTGTCTATGACATGACTAATGGCAGTTATGAAAAAATAATCTATTTTTGACCTGAAAATGTGTTTTACTTCGTATACTCTGATATAAAACAAATATATTTCGCCATGAAAACATTCCAAAATTTCGTGTAAGATAAAACAGATGTGTCATCTAGCACAAAAAGTATAACAAGGATAACTATTAGGAAATAAGAAATGAGAAACATACTAGTGACATATTTAAAAGTCGTAAGGATTCCCTAAACCTATACCAGTGTGCCGCCTCCTTTGGCTGCTATCACAGGCTCAACAAAAATGGGGAAAATCATTAAAATTTTTCCTCTAGATAATATCTTTTGATTGTAAGAAGCTTCTGTCCAAGGTAAAAATCCAGGATGGTTCATGCATCTAATAAATGTTTTAAAAACTTTAACCGCAGACTTTATGTAACGTTAACTGAAAGGAAATTACGTCCATCTATAAGTAATGTACGGAAAATTAGGAAACACATTCTTACAAAATGAACTTCTATATTCTGGTTTTTGATCACAAACAAGATTCTGTCAAAGTTTTGGTAGAAATCCAGGATAGTTTTAAAAAGTTATTAAAATCTAAAAAAATAAATAAAAGCCTAGAGTGAATATTTGTGGACACCACCGCCGACCCCCACGACCACTAAATGCATGATCGCTTTTGCGAATAAATTTGCAGGTTTGACAAAATCTAGTAAAACGTTAATATTGTTTTTAAAAATCTAAAATAGTAATAACAAGTTATGAATAATTCTATTCGTCATTTTGTCAGAACAAAATGTATAAAAATAACGAAGAATATGTAGAGAGGTTATAATATGTGGACCTTATTTATATAATTTATGGGAATAAGAATTTCAAATAATTACAAAATATCTATAAACTGCATATCTTGAATATAAACTAACGTTATATATTAGGGAAAAAGGGAAAAGAAAGGGAGTGCTGTCTGAAGAAAATTTTCTGTAAATATTCTTTATAAATTATACAACAGGTGTCACTGTAATCGGCTTCATGATAAATAACACAGTAGGCAACTTTATTTAGCTTTCCAAAAATATTTTTTTCTGAGTTAACTTTCTTGACATAGCAAATGTTTAACGTCTTGAAAGAATGTGAAAAAGATGTTCAAAAAGATTCAATCATATTTTTAAATTCAAATCATAAGTCTTAAATAAATTGCATTTCTTAATGAAATATCGTAACTAAAGTAAAATTAAGCCCGATAAGTTAAAGTCCCTGAAATACACTAAACAATTTAAAAAAAAACATACAATAAATTTGAACATGTCACAAAACTTATAATAAACGTATCATACAAATATTTACGTAAGGCAACCAATAAAGATAATATGATAAATACATTTCTTTTTCACATTTCATTTGGACCAACTCAGCATATACACCGCGACAGTATACTTCATTTTTATGGTTTCAGATAATATTTAATAATATTATTCACAATTCAATGTATACAACTTTCTTTGCAAAAAAAAAAAAAAAAAAAATAAAGATAAAAATAAATCATTAATCAACAATGACAAAAACTGAAAAAAAAGTTAATTAAGAATATCTAAAATTTAGACAAAAAAATTAAAATAAACTACAATACAATTATATCACGAAAAGCATGTACAACTATGTACAATAACACAAATTGCAAATTCCAGCTTTGCTGTCAGGTTCATGCAAACAATACTTTTTTCCTTACATATGGTGTCAGTTAAAAGAACTCATCAAATTGTGCATAATCGATTATACTATTTTAACTCTCTCTCTATCATCATGCAATCATATTTGACATAATCATATAGAACAAACAAATATCTCTCTCTTTCATGAAACAATTATAAATTATGTTTAACATAAATATCTACCAAAACCAATTCTCTCTCTCTCTCTCTCTCTCTCTCTCTCTCTCTCTCTCTCTCTCTCTCTCTCTCTCTTTCTCTCTCTCTTTGAGCATGGGAAAGATAACATGATCAAATACATTTATATTTTCGTTATGAAACAATTTTGGAATATTATATTTCAATTCAAGACTGATACATAAAAATAAACACATTTAGATTTCTATAGAGCAAATTAAAACTATACAAAACAAAAACAGAAACAGAAACCGAACAAAACAAAAGTTAGTCAAACAATATCGATTATAAAACAATTATAAAAACCAAATATATGCAATTAAAAAACCCATACAATTATAAACAACAATTATAAAACAAAAAAACAAAGTAAAAATATTGCTTTAAAAATTACATTTGCTTGTATGCTAAAAATATTGTAGCAAAAATACCGAACCTCAAATCATAGTTTAGAATTTTTCTCATATTAAAAACTCTAACTACAATTTTGTAGAAACAAACAACAATAAAATTGCAGAATATTATCACCTTTTCTCAGATATATTGACAGAGACACATGAAAAAAAACCCACACACTTAAAAAGTTTGCAGTCGGAAGGGTAGTTTTCTATTAATTCATTTTCATTTTTAACCAGTTTCGTGAAGTACAAATTATTCCCCCCCTAAACTGTCATTAAAAGAGTGAGATAGTACATCAAGTTGCCAGCAACACATACACTTTTGTTCAGTTGGTTAATAAATGTATTAACCTCGGCGTTGCCTGGGGCCATTCCAGACTTCCTCGACCATTATTACAGACCTTGGACATATAACAGGGCCATTATAAAAACGCCCTTTCATTAATACTATGATATAGTGTGCAGTCGGAAGGGTAGTTTGCCATTGATTCATTTTCATTTTTAACCAATTTACATCGCTTTAAATAAACTTAGATACAAAACTTAATGTTTTATATTTCTGCGTATAGTTAATAATAGTACTCACCTTATTCTTTGTGACAAATCTTGGTGATACTGTTATGAACTGAGTTATATTATCTTTTGATATGTTATTTTGTTGCTCTTAACTTCTACTTGATGTAGAAATTATTGATGACGTGGGTCACTTACCTAGTTTTGTCCTATTTATTTTTGCTTTTCCTCACCTTTTGAAGTGATGATGTACAAAGATACCGTAGTGTACATTGGTACTGGTAGAGTGATTTCAATAAGGTCATTACCTTAACGCTTTAGTTATGTACTCGTGGTATTTTTTTTATGAAAAGTCACTTAATTCACAAAAAGATTATTTATCTAGTGGTATGAAATTAAATAATACAGTGTTTACTGAAATCTCTATTTACATATATGCATTGATTAAAATAAGTGAAAACTAGCAAGTTTACTTGAATCTGTATTTACATATTATTTACATTGTTATGAAAGAAGTGAAAACTCACAGGTTTATTCAAATCAATATTGACATATTTTGTACATTGTTATGAAAAAAGTGAAAACTCAGAGGTTTATGGAAATCTCTATTTCCATATTATGTACATTGTCATGAAATAAGTGAAAACTCCCAGGTTTATTCAAATCAATATTAACATATTATGTTCATTGTTAGGAAATAAGTGAAAACTCATAGGTTTATTCAAATCAATATTTACATATTATGTACATTGTTACAAAATAAGTGAAAACTCACAGGTTTATACAAATCTCTAATTACATACTATGTATATTGTTTTGAAATAAGTGAAAACTCACAGGTTTATTGTAATCTCTATTTATATATTATTTACATTGTTATGAAATAAGTGAAAACTCACAGGTTTATAGAAATCTCTATTTCCATATTATGTACATTGTTATGAAATAAATGAAAACTCACAGGTTTATTCAAATCAATATTTACATAATATGTACATTGTTTTGAAATGAGTGGAAACTAACAGGTTTATTCAAATCAGTATTTACATATTATGTACATTGTTATAAAATAAGTGAAAACTCACAGGTTTATACAAATCTCTATTTACATATTATGTGCATTGTAAAGAAATAAGTGAAAATTCAAAGGTTTATTGAAATCTCTATTTACATATTATGTACATTGTTATAAAATAAGTGAAAACTCAAAGGTTTATAGAAATCTCTATTTCCATATTTTGTACATTGTTATGAAATAAGTGAAAACTCACAGGTTTATTCAAATCAATATTTACATATTTTGTACATTGTTATGAAATAAGTGAAAACTCACAGGTTTATACAAATCTCTATTTACATATTTTGTACATTGTTATGAAATAAGTGAAAACTCCCAGGTTTATTCAAATCAATATTTACATATTTTGTACATTGTTATGAAATAAGTGAAAACTCACAGGTTTATTCAAATCAATATTTACATATTTTGTACATTGTTATGAAATAAGTGAAAACCCACAGGTTTATACAAATCTCTATTTACATATTATGTACATTGTTTTGAAATGAGTGAAAACTCACAGGTTTATTCAAATCAATATTTACATATTTTGTACATTGTTATGAAATAAGTGAAAACTCACAGGTTTATACAAATCTCTATTTACATATTATGTACATTGTTTTGAAATGAGTGAAAACTCACAGGTTTATTGAAATCTCTATTTACATATTATGTACATTGTTATGAAATAAGTGAAAACTCACAGGTTTATAGAAATCTCAATTTCCATATTATGTACATTGTTATGAAATTAGTGAAAACTCACAGGTTTGTTCAAATCAATATTTACATATTATATGTACATTGTTATGAAATAAGTGAAGACTCACAGGATTATTGAAATCTAAAGTTACATCATGTATATTATTATAAAATAAGTGAAAACTCACAGGTTTACTAAAATCTCTATTTACACATTTACATTGTTATAAAGGGAGTAAAAACTCATAGCTTTACTGACATCTCTATTCAAATATCAATATTGTTATAAAATTAGTGAAACTTACAGGTTTACCTTAATCTATTCACGCGTGTACATTGTTACAAAATAGTGAAAACTCACAGGTTTACTGAAATCTCTATTAATTTAGGTACATTGTTATGAAAGAAGTGAAAACTCAAAATTTATTGAAAGCTTAATTTACATATGTTCATTATTTCAGAATAAACGAACAATCAGAAGTAAGTGTGTTACTAACATATCTTTTTTTTACATTATGTACATTGCTACAAAAAAAAGGTATTTACGTATTGACTCTCCAAGAGAGTTTGCATATTCATATCAAAGATAGTACTAATAATAAATGTTTAATACAGTTACATGAATGTTATGTTTAATCTATCAAACCATGTCAATAACAACTATGACGCACAATAAGTAAAAAACATCTAACTCTTGATTTCACTGGTTTCTTTTACCAAATCCCGCCTTGTATTGAGAAAATCAATATGTCCTTCCCGGTTCAAAAATTCGATTCTCTCTGAATTTATCCCACTAATGTAAGAATCAAGAGTATCCTGAAATTTTGAATTCAAGAAAGTCCTATTCACATCAATGAAATGCTTTGCTGAATCAGTCTTTGTAATTCCATCAAACCACCTTTCAACATACTGATGAAGCATATCATCAGAAATAATAATACCGAAACATTCACATCGGTTTTCAGCGTTTTCGTTGATATCATCTTCTGTCATGACAAACATTATATTGACAAAATCTATACTTCCCGTCTGAATAAGTTTTTCAATTTCTCCTCTGGTTAATTGATTTATGTAGGTTTGCAGGGCTATTCGAAAATTGACATCCAAAAAGCATCGATTCGCCTCAATGCATTTCCTTACACAATCGGTCTTTGTTATAGCATCAAAAAATCTTCCAATGTAGTGCTGTAACAGATGATCAGACAAAACAATACCAAAACATTCGTATCGATTCACAGCGTTGTCTTTGATGTAATCATTGGTGGTGACAAACATTGTATTCAAGAAAACTGTACTTCCTGTCTGAATAAGGGTTCTGGTTTGTTCTAAATGTATTTGTCGGATGAAGTTCTGCATTACTGCCTGACCTTTATCGTTCTTCAACAGCCTGTTTACATTCATGTCCTCCTTCACCAAAGCGGTCTTTGTGATACTATCGAACCACCTCTGAAAGTAATGTTTCAACATATCATCAGCAATAACGAAACCAAAACATTCGTTACGATTCTCAGCGTTTACTTTTATGTCATCTTCTGTTATGACAAACATTGTATTGACAAAGTCTTTACTTCCCGTCCGAATCAGGTTTCCGATTTTCCCGCTAGTTAGTTGTGTCGTGTAGGTTTGGAGGGATATCCGAAAGGTAGCATTCATAAAACACCTGTTAACGTCAATGCATTTCCTTACTGAATCGGTCTTAGTCAAAACATCAACCAATCTTCCAATGTATTGTTGTAACAGGTCAACAGGAATAATAATTCCAAAACAATCTTGTCGATTCTCAGAGTCTTCTTTGATATAATCCTCTGTCATAACAAACATTGTATTGACAAAATCTTTACTTCCCGTGTGAATAATCTTTTCAATTTTGATCCTGGTAAGTTGCATGATGTAGATTTGTACAGATTTTCGAAATGAGTCATTATCAAAACACCTACTAACACCTATGTAGTTATTAACAGACAAAGATATTACCAAACCATCAAACCACCTCTCAATGTATTGTTGAAACAAATCATCAGGAATAACAATACCAACATTGTCAATTCGATTCTCAGCGTTTTCTTTTATGTCATCCTCTATCATGACAAACATAGTATTTAAAAAATCAACCTTTCCAATCTTTAATATGCCAGCAACTGTTTCTGTGTTTAACTGTTTTATATAGGAACGTAAGGCAGTGCGAAATGTAACATTCATATATGGTCTATTGTCATTCACTAAAATTATCGGAGATCTGGATTTTGTCAAATCACCAAACCATCTTTCAATGTACTGCTGTAACAGATCAGTAGGTATTACAATACCAAAACATTCATATCGGTTCTCAGCTTTGTCGTTGATATCATTCTCTGTCAACACAAACATTGTATTAATAAATTTAGTAGTTCCTTTTTTCATAAAAGTTGCAATTGTTTCTGTTTGAAGTTGTTTTGTGTAGGAATGCAATGCAGTACGAAATGTAATATTCACAAATAGTCTATTCCTATCCACGTAAAGTTTGGGCGACATGTGTTTTGTCAAATGATCAAACCATTTTTCAATGTATTGCTGTAATAAATCATCCGGGATAACAACACCAAAACATTCATTGCGATTCTCAGCGTTGTCGTTGATGTCATCATCACTCATGACAAACATACTATTCAGCAAATCACAATCTCCATATTGAATGAGGGGAGCAATTGCTTCCTTTTTTATTTGTGTTGTGTAAGTATGCAAGGCAGTACGAAATGTAACACTCATCAATGGTCTACTCAAACGTATAAAATATAGAGAATTTGGAGATGTTGTCAGATGATTAAACCATCTATCAATGAATTGAAGTAACAAATCATCGGGTATAATAATACCAAAACATTCATATCTGTTCTGACCGCGTTCTTGTATTTCATCGTCCGTCATGACAAACATTGAACTAAGAAAAAATTCAGATGTAGTTTGAATCAGATAAGCAATCTTTTCTGTGTTTAGTTCTTTAATATAGGAACGGAAGGCGGAAAAAAAGCCATCATTCATCAAAGGTCTATTTTCAGCCATGTGGGTACATGGATCTATTGAATCTGTCAAATGAACAAACCATTTTTCAATATACCGATGTAACAACTCATCGGGAATAACAATACCATAAGTGTCATCTCCCTTCCTAGAGATGTCGTTGATGTCATCCTCTGTCATGACAAACATAATGGTTAAAAAATCGGCCGTTCCAGTCTCAATGAGGAAAGCGATTTGTTCTACGTTTAGTTGTGTCATGTAGTTCCTAAAGGCAGTACAGAATCTTGCATTCGTCATAAGTCTATTCTTATCTATGTAGCAAGATATCTGATCGGATTTTGTCAAATGATCAAACCATTTTTCAATATATTGCTGTAACAAATCATCAGGAATAATTACATTTAACCATTTACATGTATATTCTTTATCAAAATTGTCTTCTATGTCTTCTTTCATAACAAACATTGTACTCAAGAAATCGATGTCTGCAGTTTTTATTAATTCTGATTTTTCTTGATTTGTAAGATGTTTCACAAAGTCAAATAACTTGTTACGGAATTCGAAATTCTTAAAATTTCTATTTTCGTTAATTTCCCTCTCTGCAAAAGTCGAGGTTACCATATCACTGAAAACCCTTTTCATGTACATTTGCAGTTTGTCAGCAGTAATAGGTATTAAGTCTTGGGCACTTTGAGTGCTGTTGGAAACAACAAATCTTTCCCGCAGAAATCTGCCATTTGCATTTTCTATCAGTAAGCATAAAAATTGTTCTTGGGATCCAAAATAATAAGCTAGGAAGTCAAACAGCTTGTCATGGATAGTTTGGTAAACACCTTTTTCATTAGTAACAAATGTCCCTGTCAGTAGTTCAAGTTGAATCTTTACTGTCCTACCCGTAATATGTTCATGTATGTCACATACCTCTTTAATGTCATTTATATATTCTTTAAGTTTAGGATACTTACCAGTTAGATGTTTTTCGTCTAGCTTGTTGTTGAATATAACAAGCAAAAGCAGCGCACATAATTTGTACTTACCTTCTTTACAATCGTTATACATGTGAGTAAGATCTTTTTTGTAAAATGCAAATGGGTCATTTAAAAACATTTCCATTGTGAATTGTGGATTCGTTTTCTGAATATTATATAATTTACATAAAAGGGGAAAACATTCATATTGACCTAAATATTTCAATGCTTCGAGTGCGTGTTCTTTGAAATAAATTATCGACATTTTTTCTTTTTCATCAGACGTCAAAGTTAAACTCTCAGAATTTAAGTTACACTCACATGATTTAAAGATCTCTAAATTGTCAAACCCTTTATCTTGAAAAACTTGTAGTCTACATGTTAAAATCAACTTATATTTACTGTTTTCCAAGATACTCTCTATATCTTTTATTGATTTCTTCCATTCTTCTATCCGACTTTGGTTTACTGTAAAATTTCCACACATATCGTCGATAATATACAATGTTTTTCTGTCGGATTTGTATTGATCTTTTATTTCTTTTGCATCTGTCACAGTAATGATTGTGTATCCATTTCTTTCCATTCTAAGAGCTACATGCCTGACAAGAGCAGTTTTCCCACATCCAGATGGCCCTGTCACACTTACACACTTATAGTTGCTGATACTGAAAAGCACATGATTTGTCGCTCTTCTCTCTATGAAAAGACTGTCATCATTCTGCCATATCTCTATTCTATCAATCATAAAATCTAAAATGTTTATGAAACATATAGCTTATGACATTTATATAATATTAATCTGTGTTTTTTAAGTAGTGTTTCCTATTCAGGTAAGTTACTAATAATCTGTTACGACATTCTATTGTCATCATAGCACTTTTGTGTGTCGCTTCTCTTCTTTCCACAATAAATTAATCACCATGTCACTGTGTCCTATAGGTATCATGCACAGTCGCATTTGTCATCCTCGCTCATGAAGTTTGGGTTATTTTTGGTGGAAAATGACAATAAAGGCGTCCGGATATTGTTTCCGTCATCGGAAGGACTTTAAAGTGAAAGACAAGACTTCCGTTTAAAACTGTTTGAATTACATATTATTTTCAGTAGTACTTGGGGACAGGACAATTATTCTCGGGTATACTATGATCAAACAGATACTGCAAATAAAGTGTATATTCTATTTACTATCAATTCCTAGTTTACTATTCGCGGCGTTCACTGCTATATTATATAATAAGACGAAGTATAGAGAGTCTCTCTATAATATATCAGTCACCGCCGTGGATAGTAAACTTGGAATTGATAGTAAATAACAAAAACACTTTATTTATCGTATATGTATGTTCATAGTAAACAGAAAAAAAAACGCAAAAATAATTGAAATTGACAGAAAAAAAACAATTCGCGGACATTGGAAAAAAAGAAGAGGGCAAAACAGAAATTAACCTGTTCCCAAGTGCATGTACCTATGACTTTTGATACATTTCCTAAAAGTCTCCAGTCATTAAATCTTTTACAAAAATTCACCCTACAACAGTTTACATACTTTTTGAACCACGCTCTAAGTGTCCGCGATTTTGCGTGTGTGTTCTAGTAGTCTTTATATTTACGATTGTTCAAATTATACATTATACATCTTATATTTCAATTGGTAAGCATGTAAAACTATCGAACTGTCTTGGATTAAACGACTTCAGACAGCTTATCCCCTGGGTCAAAATGACTATATCTTCAAACAAGAGAACATATCTACAACTTCTTCTACTGATATTATGAATATTGTTGATAAAAGACAACATAATAGGTCTCATGGCAACCTATCATTCGAAATAAACGAATGAAACATCGTATAAATTGTACACTTGATTATCTTCTTTCTATATTAAAAAACAATGGTAGGCATCAATTATTATGTAAACTGCATGGTTCAAATACCAATTTGTAAATTGCATGACATTTTCAAGGAGTGTTACATTAACTCTTTCCTCAGCACACTCTTTAAATGATTGCGTATAATTACAGCTTTTAGCTACCATAGCATGTTCCTGCATATCGATAAACATGAAGATAATAAACAGCACTTTCTGAAAATTGAATATATTAAAAGTGGTATTGATTTTATCTGCTTATCGAGAATATTTAATGACTTTACCGTTCAAGACTTTATACCTCCCTATTTTGATAACACAGAACCACTTATTTTTTTCGAACACATACAACAAAAATCAACAGAAGTTTAATTTTTAATTAGACGTCGGTAACATCAGACGTCAATGTAGAAAGAATTACTCCTTTAACGTGAAACTGTGAATCGTGAAAGTTTAGATATGATTCCTTTGGCCATGTTACTACAGGTGACTTTTTGAGAAAAGGACCAAAGATATTGTCCTCCATTTAATAGATTGAAAACAGTGTCGTCATGTCACAAAAAACGCTCTTTCCTCGGTTGGTAAACATTGGTGTAAACGTGAAAAATCTGATAAAAAAATCTTGATTCTTATTTAAATAAATGTATGAATGTTGTGGATATTCGAAAATAATTCAGAAATAAATAAAAAAAGTCATACGCCTATTTCCAGAAAAAGAAATACACTTCAAAAACTTTTACAGCGGTTTGTGTTGGTACTGGCCGACAAGGCAGCCAACAATTTGGTGGTGGTATGTCGTAAACACTACACGGACGTTCTTAAGAATGAAATTTTGAATTTTCTACATTCAAGTCCGTGCGCTCCACAGATAGTCATATAGTAAATTAACATATATAACCACATCACAGCTTAAGGCTTCTTCTGAAAATGTTAAGTTCCCCACACTTTATATTGGTTACCTAAACTGGAAAAAAACCCCAGTAAAATATCGTTTCATTTCGGTCTCTAGCAAGTGTTCTACGACTAATCTAACAAGTTCCTTAACTACTTTCAAAATACTTATCATAAACTGTTGTAATAAAATATATAAAAATAGAGGAATTAACTAATCTTTAAGTGTAATTTTTTTTTGATGTTTCAGATGAATTACGTGCTTTTGACGATCCTTTGGATTCTGTTGACTTTTCAACTCTTTGCACTACACTTTTACACAATTTTAATCTGAAAGCAATATGTTTGCTGCAACTCATTTAAAGTAAATTTTCTCTTTGATAATATTTATGAACGTTTCGGCAGCACAGTTTATCGATAGGTTGTAGGTATTTCTATGTGCACTAATTGCGTCGACCCTTTTAAAAGCAGACTTTTTTTGTGCTGTTATGAATCACAATTTATGATCAAACCCAGTAACAACCCGTCTTAATTGCATTTAATTGATAATTACAATAAAACGTACCGTTATCTTGTTGATTTTTTTCGTTAAATAATGAAGCATTTTCTAATTATGCTGCGAAATTGACCTAAAGGAACTTAAATTAAATAAATGAAATATAAACGATAATAACTGTCCTGACCTAGCTTTATATATTTCGATTATACACGGGAAACTCCACAATAAAATTTACGACAAAAGGGACGATTGTTCGTTACTTATTGTTAATTTTTCTTTTTTGGATTGTGATATAAAAAAGAAGATGTGGTATGTTTGCCAATGAGACAGCTCTCCACAAGAGACCAAATGACGCAGAAATTAACCACTTTATGTCACCGTTTGGCCTTCAACAATGAACAAAGCTCATACCGGATAGTCAGCTATAAAAGGCCCCGAAATGACAATGTAAAACAATTCAAACGAGAAAACTAACGGCCTAAATTGTGTACAAAAAATGAACGAAAAACAAATATGTAAGATATAAACAAACGACAACCACTGAATTACAGGCTCCTGATTTGGGATAGGCACATACATACAGAAAGTGGCGGGGTTAAATATGTTAGCGGGATACAAACCTTCCCCCTAACCTGGGACAGTCATGTAACAGTACAACATACGGACGAACTATAAAAATCAGTTGAAAAAGGCTTAACTCATCAGATGGATAAAAATACAAATACTACAAATACAAGTGAACGTGAATGTTCCTTTTGTACCATCTTACGGTGTTTATGATTTACAACTCGTTCGCTATGCACGTGTCTGTTATGACATGTTTTTAATTTAACGATTGTAATTTTTGTAAATAATTAAGACAGGGATTTCGTTACCACAAATTACCTAAAACCTTTACTAAATTCTTCCATATATATAAAGATTTGGTTTTAAAGTTTGGTTGTACCTTCCGAAAACCTAATTCAAACGGGATGACAGATTCTAATTTTTACGGAGATGTTGTTCACCGTGCCCGGAAACGATCCTTCAAATAAACTTATTCTAAAAAGTTACCAATTCAACACTGTAATTAGATCTTTTAAGACTGTCTTTATTGGTACTAATATTGATTTTGTTATCAGTAAATTATTAGTAATAGTAAACTAACTATTATTGTTATATACATATGCACATGGATCTACAATCTGTCAATACCTGTATCTTGTCATTGCATAAGGTCATGTTTTTCTCTATCTGTTTATGGACGTCTTAACCCAAATTCTAGTTGATGTTTGGTGCGTAAGTATTGATAATGAAGTCTAATATGCATGATATTTTTTCATAAGTTGTTAGTGGCTTTGAACTTCTTGTCAGTAACTGAGTATTCTTAACTCTGTAATTAGTGTCTTTTTGTTGCTGTATATCTGTGTTATACATATACCGGCGTTTTTGTTACATTTATTTCTATTTGTATATATCTGATGAGTTAAACCTTTTTTAACTGCCTTTTATAATACATTCTTACTTTGTACTGTTACTACACTGTCCCAGGTAAGTGAATTGTTGGGATCCCGCTAACATGTTTAACTCTGCCACATGATGTATGTTTGTGCCTGTTCCAAATCAGGGGCCGTAATTCAGTGGTTATCGTTTGTTGCAGTGTTACATATTTGTTTTTCGTTCATGTTTTTGTATACAAATTAGGTCGTTAGTTTTCTCGTTTAAATTCTTTTACTTCTCTCATATCAAGGCTTTTAATAGCTGACTATGCGGTGTGGGCTTTGCTTATTGTTGAAGGTCGTACGGTGACCTATAATAACACCTTAATTTCTGTGTCATTTTGTATATTTGAAGTAGTTGTTATTTTCTGTGTCATTTGTTCTCTTTTGAAGAGTTGTCTCATAGACAATCACACCAAATCTTTTTTTTTATATTTATCATTAAACATAATAGAATTTAGAATCAATGAATAAGGCCAAGGTCAAGACTCTTACATCGCTTATTAACGTCCGTAGTTTAAACATAAAAAATTAAGCAAACGTTTGAGAAAAAAAATATCCGGAAATATTATTTTTTTTGGCTGACAGCAGCTTATAACTGTCAAAAGAATAACTGAAAATTGCTTTTGTTATCGATGCATTTTTCTGTTTAGATGTTTTACTAAAAATGTCATTGTTTCATTATAAATATTGAAACCTGAACCATACACAATCTAACAGACGGACAATGTTCAATTTTCCTTATGGTAGAATTGGGGTCTCATTTTTTCCACTCAGAAATTGACAAAATAAGATTCATTACACAATTTTAAAATAAATATACCCAAAACTTAGAAAACGCACCACCCGCATACAATTTTTTTAAAGTACAAAATTCAATTGCATGTAACATTTTATTTAACATTTTTTAAAAGATAAGATTTGTTAAGAGGTCATCCATAATTGTAAATCATTTTCCAAAGTGTACAAAACATACACTTTTTCAGACCCCCACCCTCCCTCAAAAAGTGTACATCAACCATTTTCAGATTTCAAGACAAGAATCAATCTTTCTTAAGAAAAAGAAGATCCGGTCTATTATAGTTAAGTTTAATATAGAAATTTGCATTTAACATTAACTAAAACATATCTGACTGTCTTATTTTTATTTAAAAAAAGCGTACGGTTACAATGTTGATTTTTTAACCCCTCCCCCCAAGTGTACGTTTTGTACACTTTGGAAAATGGTTGACAATTATGGATGACCCCTAAAGTTGGACACAATGTTTTTGACGTTATATAAATAAAACATTTGTGATTTTTTTTATAATATACAAAACAGTCACTCATAATGCTAATTACAGCAAAATTGACTAATGAGTGCTTTCTAAAAACTAGAAATTGTAGAATGTTTTCCTCTTTAAAGGTAATTGGATGATTTTAAACAGAAAAAGGGGAAAAGTTTTAGAAATTTAACCAAATAGTCAGACAGACTTGAGATTTTACACTTTATTCAATCATTTTTTAAAATCATTTTTTAGTCGCGTTTCAACATCAACTTATAACCTTCATAAAATCTCTATTACTGAACCAAATTTAAAAACTAAAATACCATTTTAATCGTTACAGCTAGCAGAAAACGGACAATGCACTTAAAATTGAAGCATTCAGGTAGCACAACACAACTAGCTGTATAGTTTCGAATTTGTATGCCCCAGTGGATTTTTCTAATATGAGAGCTAGTGTGTTAAAATTCATTTTTGGATAGCTGAAGATTAAAATAGCCTTTATAGTGGGTTTATAGGAACACTGGATTCGTTTATTTTCTCGTATAACATTTTTTTGTGGTTTTATTAAACATTGCATTTTTTGGCAAATATTAAAATGTCCCAAAATTTTCCCAAAAGACAGCACATGAAGTTGTAGATTGATTGTTGGTTGCTAAACATACAGTGGCAAATATTTCATTCATGTTCAGGACGAGAACAAGCTAACAATAAATACAATACGTAGGCCTTGTAATAGCGGCCATCCTGGATGATACTCGGGGAAATTTTGTCTACAACTGGAAAATGAGGGTGTATTGGATGGAGACGGAAATGTAGCTTGGCAACAGGTCACTAAGTATTTTTGAAACCTGTGTATGTCTGAATACTGCATTCTACACAACAGAATGATGTCTGTTAGTACTGACTTTTACTCTAATATTTGTGCTATATTCACATTTCTTGATCGTTGTGAGAAAAATATTTCTCCTCACCAGTGAAATATCGGTTCTCGGCAAATAATTGGTCGAAATTTAATTATGCAGTCAAATGTTCTTGCTTTCTTTTGAATTTCTTATTGTGACGCCATAAAAAAGACGACAATTTCTGATGACGTTACATATAAAAAAAAAACAACTTTCCGTTAATCTTTGAAAAAGAAGGATAAAATAATCATTAGAAAAACAGATTCCGTGTATTACGATATTTCTCCACTCTCAATAGTTAAATCTTAATTATATAAGCCCCGCAATTAAATATTAAAATTTAACTGTCTTGAGTTGAGAAATATCGTACCACACTTGTTGCAGTGTTGGAATCTATATGTATTTTGCTGATAAAATATGCTTCATACTAAAATAATGTTAGATAAAATATGACACGCACCGAAATGTTGACCTTCAATCCGTTGTACATGTCTAATCAAGGGTGATATGGTGTTTTTTTGTATCCATTACTTTATATCGCGCAATGATTCACTGGACATACTAGCTTAACCAGACCTAATTTCTTTGTAGGACAGACTGACGTGACCTGACAGATTAATTACATGAATTAAAGAACAGAGTGTCCTGACAGTTTTATTTTTTTTTCCAATACGAAAGTAAGCATTATTTTGAAATGAAACTATACTTAATTAGAAATAATACATTAAGAGTAATGACCAACGGCCTATTTTAAATCTTACATTCTCTTGTCAAACAACACATAAGTAATAGTAAATGTAAAATGATTACAACAAACTAAGAAAAGTGACTTCCAAACTCAGACAATTGCTTGGTTTTATTCTAAATTATTAAGCAAAGAGTTCCGCTTTTTTTTTTTAATTTCAGGATTCGTACATATACAATGTAGTTGTATATAGTGATTCATCACATATTTACATCATGTAAAATTCATTTGGAAAAAATTACCGAGCACATATTACCGTCTTTTAATTCAAAGAAAAGTTACATTATATTATATTCATTGATCAATATTTGATAAATTTGACGTGTAAGAGAGACGGAGCGTGTACACAAAGCCAGGATTATAGGGTAGATAGGTTTGCAGGGTTGGTTTATAGGGATCTAGGAAATGAAGCAATTTTTATGTTGGCCGATTGTTGGTATTAATATAGTAAAACTCTAAGTCTGCCTGGTGTTATAACGGTTACCTAAACTACAAAACACTTACTAGAGGCCGAGATGAAACGATAGTTTACTTGTTTTTTGTGTAGTTTAGGTACCCAATACATAGTAGGGACCTTCAAAATGTCAGACGAGACCTTAAGCTGCGATGTGATTATGATATGATTGTTTAATATGTGACTCTCTGTAGAGCACACCACGCATAGTACCAATAACAATTAAATGCACATCCAGGTTTAATCCACCATTTTCTACATTTGAAAATGCCTGTACCAAGTCAGGAATATGACAGTTCTTGTCCATTCGTTTTTGATGCGTTTTGTTATTTGATTTTGCCATGTGATTATGGACTTTCCCAATTGATCTTCCTCTAAGTTCAGTATTTTTGTGATTTTACTTTTCAATATTCGATGCAACGTGTAGGTATTGTTCTATGTTTTCATTTATTATAAGATCACGATTTCATTTCAAATGTTAAATAAACAGTGTTTATATCCAGTCGTCCTGGTACGAATCAGCATAGCCAACATATATAGACACTGGATTTTTCTAAATACATTTTGATAGTTAGTCTTTTCCGTATAATTTTTTTATTGTGAATTTGACATTCCCACCAAAATTTAACAGAACAAAGAAAAGCATAAAGAACAAAGAAACTCAAGGTAGGGGGATCTGGTAGGGATGATCCAGCTCAGATTACCCCTGGTAGAACAAAGGAGCTTGGATGTAAGTTTTCCTAGAGAATACAGTTATATTTACCAGTCATTCCATTTATTCTTTTTCTTTCTTTTTTCATTATCTTTCCTAATAGACAAAGTTATAAAAGGTTAGTGAGTTAATTGTATAGAATATAAGCATGATCAGAAGATAAAATAATTTATATAAAGTTTTGACTGATGAAGGCATTAAAAAATAGGTTGCAGATATTTACCTTTTTTTTCTATTAAATTAACCAACTCTTATTTTATGTTTTGACCTAATACTGCGCTCTTAAGTCAGGTAATAATACACATATATTTCCTAAAATCAAATTTTCTTTTGTTTAGTTTGAAAGATTTGTTGAATAACTTACCAATAAAGAGTAATTCCAGGTCGAATTGAGTAATATCTGTGTCCTCTAATTTGGAAGCATATTCCACATAACAACTATCTTCTTTTAAAAATTCAAGAAAGGCATTATATGTTGAAGACGCATTTTTTCTTATAATTTCCCCTAAAAGTGTTCTGATTTTCTGCTGTGGGGTTCTGTTCTCTGATATTAGTACTAAATCATCATTTTGACTTATCAGATCTTTAGCAGATAGTTTGGCAAGTATTCCAGGTTTATCAATGTCAAGTTCATGGACTAGAATTTTATACCATTTGATTAATTTAACAGTCTGTTTATCTACACCTGTAATGTAATGTAATGGATAACAATTATTATAATATGCACTCTATGCCCTCCCTTATAAATGACTAATAGTTTCTCCCGTCCACCGGGCACTGTTTCAATACTAGCAATAGAACTTTCTCATCTATCGTCAATTAGTTTCAATTTCTTCGGATATTGCTTTCTCAGAGGATTTTGATATCATCAAAAGGACATATGGACTTCTTATGTGTATTATTAGTAACATGGTGTTCTAGTCAAATAATACGATATATATGGGGTAAGTAAATTCCATATAGGGTGAAGCTCGAATCCCCATATGGAATTAGCTGACCCCATATATATCGTATTAGGTCACTAGCACACTATGTAACGAATTTATCTTACCGACTATCTTAACATGTAGTATTTAGACTAGTGTCTTATAAAAGTGATCAAATCTTAAACGTGTTCAATACCGTTAGTATTAGGAAGCTTCTTTCATTGGTCTATACAAAAGCAAATGCCAACAATAACAACTTGTTATCTTTAAATGTTTTTTATGAATTATTTCAATCGTTCATTATCAATTTCATCGTCTGTTGAAACCTTTAAAAAAATTTCCTCAACACCGTTTTGTTTGTATAAAGGGACATAACACCACTACTAACCGTGTATTGAAATAAGCCCCGCCTACTAACCCAATATGGGATTTACACGGCCTCCTTGTGGTTGCTTTTATCCAATCATATTCATAGAAATGTATAGGAGGTAAGATAATGGCATATATTGTGTTTTTTTTTATTTGATGGTAACAATTGCTATAAAAATAAATGCGCATGCATAACATGCATTTTAAATGATGTAAGACGATGTCTTTCAATTGATGTGTTTCAGCATTTGAAGAATCAACGAGATAATATTAGAAAAAAAGACTAACTCATGCCAGATGTCCTCCACAGAAAAATAAAAAATAAAATAGTACACTACGTTCATCCCGAACTGGAAATTACAATTGATAATTGTTTAAAAAAAAAAAAAAACAGAACCCGAATCATTTGCTTCTTGGTGTGCTGCCGCTTATTATCTGTGTTGGCGGAAAATTAGCCGTTCTACGCTTTTAAACGTCAAGCACAATTTTCGTAATTTAAAACTAAATTTTGGTTTAAACTTCATTTTTTTCAAATCTATATGTCGTTTGAAAACAGGCAGAAAATACTAAGTGAATTGGAAGATCATCAACATAAGGCAACCCTCTCACACCAAAAAAAGACAAAAAAAGACAAACCATTCACTACAATTGCTACATACACAACTAGACTGAGCTTTGTGTATCACTTGGATACTTTTATTATGTGTGAAACTATTTGTTCTTTGTTTTATCTTTTCATTCCATTTTACTTTTATTTTGGATTTAACACGGCGTCTGATTGGCTTAGATTGTTTTGTCTATCAGTTTATAAACGAAATTTTGTCATATGACCAACGTCATCAACATTTTTCAAGATTTACTCATTAAAATGAAATTGAGAGATATCTTATAAGGAAGAAATGTAATATTGTTCTGTTTATTATAAAGAATGTTGTGTTGTACGGGAGTTAGGCAGTTTGCACCACATGATTGATGTTATTTCTTCATAAACATACAAATATCGTTTCATGCATTAATGATAAAGATGACGCTGACGAATATTTTTTATATTGCAGGTATATTTTGAACGTGAATTGAATATCATAATGAAAAAACGAGCATGTTCGCTTAAATAAAAAGGCGAAAGATAGAAAGCGCACATTCAAGACTCATAAGTCGAAATGAACTAACAACACAAAGAAGCCAAAAGGATAAAAGAGTCTACCGACATTATGTTTTTTGTCTTAAAAATTAAACATTAAAAAAAACTATGTACCTATTATTTGAACCAACATAATATTTAGAACAGGTGGCATCAAAACAGGTATAGTTTCAAATTAGGTAAAGTATATTTGGTTGATATTTGTTTACCCCAGATGCGTTTAAAAGTTGAAATTACTGTGCGTCAAACACGTTAGCACAATTTAGCATAAATATGTTTGATTTTTTTGTGTGCAACGGTTATTATACACATTCCCTTTAAGAAGCTACCTGCTATGTCGTCTTGGGTTGGTACATTCTTGAAAATTAAAAGTTTGTCGGTAACTATAGACTCCAAATCTGCCACAAGTAATGTGTTGCACTCTTGTTCAGATTCTTTCAACGCTTCAACAAATATATTAAAGGTATTGTATGGTCGATGCATGAGTATTTCTAAAAGCTTTTGATTACGAGATGACTGATCTGTAAAACTATCAATCTCTTCTCTGTCGTCAACTGTCAGGATGCATTTAGAAATCAAGTTATCCAATACCTCTTTGTCAAGTATTGTAAAATAAGCAAGTTTATCTTTAAATTCTTTAAAAGCTCCTGAAATAAAATGAAACAAGAGAACATTAATTAAAATCAATAACTATATTACAGACACGGGCATATCATACGAACTATCTTGTAAATCTGTGCTTATAGCTTTCGTTGCGAAATATCCGTTTCTAGAAAAGGTCAATTATTGCGGTTGACGTAAAAATAAAATACAGCTGTTATCATTATCACAGTTGCGGGAAGTATATCAATCATATTTACCTTTTATATTACATGATGATTGGTTGTAGGTTGTCTAACATCTAGTGCCAAATATTTAATTTATGTTCAGTACAAGAAAAAAATATATCATAATGCAATAGTAATGTCCTAAAATAGAGTCCGTCTAGGTTGGGATTCTTAACGTGCAAAGAGCGTAGAACTCTCTATACACATGGCATTGGATGTAACGTGCTTGTACTTGTACACCCAACATAGCCAAACAAACGCCCACTTCAGCGAGGGTTTACTGCCAGTCTAAAGAATATCAAAGTGACCATATTTCTATTCACCTTTAGATTACAAATAACAGAACAGGTCTTTTAACGAGGGGCAGCAAATCAGTTCGCAATCATATCATTCAAAAATATTTGATTGAATATGAAAGTGCAGTCTAGAGAGACGAAAAGTCATGACAGTCAACTATGACCATCAATAGCACGTAGATTATTTACATCACAGATAGATAAGCCGTAGAGCACTTATCAAAAGGCGAGATGAAATGATAATTTACCTTTACTCCATACATAGATTTATGTATTTGTGAAATATATGTGATCCAATTAAATTGAATAGAGAATAAAAATATGGAATGTGTCAAAAAGACAAATAAAAAACAACACAAAAAAGCTGAAAATTGGTCTTTAACGCAGCATCAAAATTCCATACCTGTATGCGGACTTCAGCTGGCTCCTAAACAATAAATGTATAATAGTTCAGCGAAATAGACGGCACACTCTAGACATACCAGTATAATGCAATTAAAGTCCTTTCTGTCTTAGTTTTATGTGATAGACATTGAACACTGTACGGAATATAATATATTTACCTTTAGATGTCTTTACATTAACGTCTTTCTTTACTGACTGTACTTCTGTTAATAAAGATATTGACTTCGTTATCTTTTTTTTTTTTTTTTTTTTAGATTTGACGACTAAAGCGGACGTTAATTCCGAAGTTGATATACTTTGAAGTATATATTAATCTAATAATATAAGTTTTTTTCTCAAAATGGTAATTGTTTTTCTAATATTATTTATATGCAAAAACCAATAAGGTAATGTTTTAAATATAATTTAGAACAAAACTGAGAATCCGACATATAGCACGGCGGCTTTGTGAAAAATTGTGCACATCCTGCTACAAGCATGAAATTTGGCATAGACCTTCCTCAACTATTTCTCTTTCATTTCAGATAGGGAGGCATTTGAAAAAAATGTCTCACTTCCGGTAAAATCCAAAATGGCAGACATCATACTTAAATTAGCCCAATTTCGAAGGCTAGTATGTGAAAAGGTGTTATAAACATGCTACTATCCTAATATTTGGTACAAACCTTTGTTTTGTACTACTTTTGGATATATGATATAGATAAGATGTCTTCAAAACCCCTATTTCCAGTAAAATCCAACATGGCGGATATAGTACTAGAATAAGCTTATTTTTAGGGAGGGTAATTGAACTGTGTTTTAAAATATTGCTACTATCATTATATTGTGCAGGAACCTTTCCTTGGTGCTTCTCATGGATACAATGTATAAGACATATGTCTTTAAAACCCAAACTTCCTGTGATATCCAATATGGTGGACATAGAAATACGGATAATTTTTCTTTTTAATATTCAATTTTTTTTTAAATGTAAATAAAATGGTTTTTTTAGGTGGTCATTAAACTTTTGGCTTTAAATAATTCTCAAAACCACTAATTCTATTCTGCTTTGTATGTTTAAATACAAAATTAACACTTCCGGTAAAAAAAAAACGATATGGCGTAAACTGCAGAGATGAATCCATATCTTCGATGTAGAGTTTTTGATAGATTGATTAAAACAAAATAAAATCACTAAAGTTCTTAAACATCTTTAGAATGACTTATTCATGGCCCCAAATACATATTTATTCACAATTGGGGGCTTATTTTCCAAATTTACAAAGATCGTGGTATTGTTTCTTAAGTCTATAAAGTACAAGCTCCTGATAAGATGAAGAGGCCTGAGTGTGTGCCACAAAGAGTTGTCCAAAAGGGTTCCCATGGATCATATTTTCCACTTCGCCATTCATAAGCGATGGAAATGTTAGCATAGGAACCAATACTAAGCTTGTTAGTCCTTCGCACCCGCCATGGTATATTGCACGTTTTACTTGCTGAAAAAGACTAGACCGAGTCGTGGGAATAGCCTCGATAAGTATTTCCTCTTCCAAAAACAAGTTTGTTCGATCTTACAACAAAACCACGTATCGTTCTATCAATGACATTGTAAAATCCATATCTGGTGATGTTGGCTGATGAATCATCATTCTAAATGATAGTGTTACATTTTTAAACACCATTCATGTCACCAACGAAGTTCCTTTTCCAGCAAACGTGTAATCTCTCAATGCCTAGGGTATTTGAAAGGCCATGGACAAATATATATCTGAAGCTTTTCACACTTCCAAATGCAAGCCAAAGTTTGTTTGCTCCTATGTCACTGAAAAGCGAAACAGCAATGACAGCAACATAAGTATCGACTGTTCGAGTCATGACTAAGTTAAGTCTGCGTTTCACTGCATCAGACATGCATCTTGATTCAAGTGTCAGCCTCTTCACGAGAACATGATCCTAAGCTTGAAACATCACCACGTGGTGGATAACACAGAACATCCTGAGCAATTGTGCTACAACTACGTTTCCCTAAAAAAAAACTATTGAGCAAGCTGTTGCGAATGAAAACTTAAAAGGTTTTTTTTTATTGTCGTTATCTTGTTTTGACTCATCTTCGCTAGCCAAGGGTTACGATCCACTCCCGTTCTCTTCACCCTTAGTGGATTGAGATAAAATTTCGGAGACACAAGATAAGGATTTTTATTGGTTGCAGTCGAAACTCGCTGCATCCAATCAAAAAGCGCCTATAACATGATCACGTGTAAATGTAGAAAGTGTTTGTAAACAATTGCCACGTGTTTATTGTGCAACAAGTCTTTACATTCTATAAACATACGACTATATTTAGTGACAACTTGAATGTTTTAGTCAATAAGAAGAAGTTCCTGTGTATGTTTCATGCACAGCGTAGCTTACGTTGAGGCAACCGAGGCAGTTGCCTCGGTAAAAAAAAATAATTTTTTTTTTCCTTTACTCTGTATTTTCTTTGAAATGATTATTGCAGCAAACTGGATACTAAACATACAATTGCAAGACGAACAAGCTAGAAGTTGATACTAATATTTATGTACAAAGTTGTTTAGGGGCTGATTACCGCTATTGAACCAGACGACTTTCTAAAAAAAAGCACGTCCTAAGAGAAACATAACTGCCAAAAAGTTCGAAGAATACCACGCAATAAATATTGTGGAAAAGCAAGTAAAGAATCACTCTAAGTGTTTTGACATTCCATTAAGCAAAACACCAAAATACTCAAACTCATTCTTTGTAAAGACAGTGATCGCGTTGAATCAGCTAGACGACACTGTAGTGCGCGCATCAACCGTGAAAGCATCAAATCTGCTCTTACGCCTCGTCAATAAATCGGCGGCGCTCTCTCAAACCGTTATATTAAAGCCAGAATTGGTATCGACAACGAATTCATACAGATACAAATACAGATACAGAGGATGTCGCGGTCGTTGTTAATGTGAAAAATCGGGTCTCCCGTGCACTGCTTTGTTTGCATGTGGTGGTGCCTGTGAATAAACATGCATTTTTAGCCAAATAGTAGTAATTTTGAAAAAATATTTAAGTACTTCAGTAATTTTATTTTGTTATAACCAATCTATCTAAAAAAATTACACCATATTGAGGTTTTTTTACCGGAAGTGTGATTAAAAATTATACAATAGCATAAAATTAGTGGTTTTGAGGATAACTAAAGGCCAATATTTTAATGACAAGCAAAAAAAAAAAAACCCAACAAAAAACATTTTCTTTACATTTTGAAAAAAAGTTGATATTTCTATGTCCGCCATTCTGGATATTACCGGAAGTAAGGGTTTTAAAGAGATATGTTTTATACATGGTATCCATGAGAAGCACCAAAGAAAGGTTCCTGCACAACATAATGACAGTAGCAATATTTTAAAACATCTTTTCAATTACACTCCCTAAAAATAAGCTTATTCTAGTACTATATCCGCCATGTTGGATTTTACCGGAAGTAGGGGTTTTAAAGACATCTTATTTATATCATATATCCGAAATTAGTACAGAACAAAGGTTTGTACCAGCTAGTATGTTAGTAGCATGATAATAACACCTTTTTTTACATACTAGCCTTCGATAAAGGGCTGATTTAAATATGTTGTCCGCCATTTTGGATTTTACCGGAAGTGAGACATTTTTTTCAAATGCCTCCCTATCTGAAATAAAAGAGTAATAGTTGCGGAAGGTCTATGCCAAATTTCATGCTTGTAGCAGGATGTGCAATATTCTCGTCTGAAATATGCTTGTAGCTGCCGGGCTAATATATCTCTCCATCATTTACGAAAGCATGAAATTTTAGAAACCTGGCCTGGAATCTGGCCTTTTATTCTTCAATACATTGTATAAAATAGGAAGAAGAAGTACACTAAATTATTTTTAATATAAGGAACGATGTATAGCAAATTGTCTGAACACTTAAAAATTATTTTATATGCAAAAAATTACCTTTTTCTATGTTTTCAACATTTAATTCCAGTTTCCTTATTTTTGAAGTTTGAACTGCTAATTCATTGCTATGGTCATTTAATCTTTTCAGATTATACTGAATACTGTAACGAAAATTCACTTGTTCCCTTAATGCATTGTGGTCTAAAACTTTAGATTTTGCATCAGCTGCGTCTGTAATATCTTGCTGATTTCCCAAACCATGAATCGCCTTTAAAATAAATAAATAGTTACAAGCAAATAATATTTTCATAAATCAAAGAAATGAAGTAAAACCAGTGTGATTCCTCGAACATTCTTTTGTTGACTACTAAAGAGTATTCGTTCGCTCATTTTGTTAAAAGGGTTTATATATGTCCTGCTTTCTATTTCAGTTTACTTTATACACACAATTACTTTATACACACACAATTACTATAAATACACATAAAATTAACATATACATGTCTTTACCGTAATTCTTTCGTATTCGGTTTGTTAATGTAGAGTGTTATAATTGAACAGTTAAAAATGATTTTGTCCTTTATAAAATTCAGAAGTTTTGGTATGACAACTATCAACGAGAGTCCAAATCATGTAGATGTACTGAACTATACGGCTACCGAATTAGACTTAATTTCGGATTTGCACTAACATGATTACACGACGGGTGCCACATGAGGAGCAGGATTTGCTTACCCTCCATAACACCTGAAATCATCCTAATTTCAGCGGAGGTCGGATTGCTCAGTGTTTCGTTTTCTAAGTTGTATTTATGTTCTGTTATGTGTCTATTTGTCTGTTTTTATTTCTCTTGTTTAGCCATGAATTTGTCAGGTCATGTTCTACTTATGAGTTTGAATGGACCATCGTTTACTGTATGCTCTCTATCTTTTTATTCATGTTTTTTATTTTTATTTTTTATGTTGGTTTATAAAAACTGAAAACTGAAAACCAATAATGTTCATACCATTTCCAAATCGATCCATATTGTTTTGAAATCTGTATCTGAAAGTTTGCCATCTTTTGAATGCGAAACAATAAAATTTTTATAATATTTTATCCGAGCTATGTGAGCACCATGCGTCGATTCATTTGACTGTGGTAAAGCATCAAACCCAGAAACGGGCGGTGAGACAGTTGGAGGCAAATTTCGTAGAAGACAAACCATTAAAGTCACATCTAGATCGGCAGAGGAAACTGCAGGTGACCCTATAAAAAGTATAATTTTTAATTAACAATCACTTATAATAAGTTAATAATTCACCGACGAGCTTCAAGTTCACTCATCTTTCAAGCGAAATGCTAATATTACCAATTCATGCATTTTAAAAGTCGCCTGCTTGCGAACACTGTTTAACATATAATCGAACACTGATTTTGTTTTATAGAAGAAGGAAACTTTACAGATTATACAAATTTTATTCAGAAATGTGCTGCAATGCATAGATTACCCACATTGTACCTTTCAACCTTAAACTGTATGTCTAGCTAAATAAGGACAATTTTACTCTTTTAATGAAATCAATCAAATGTAATGCAGTCTTTTGTAAATAAAACAATACCACTACATAGTATCGAAATGTACCTCACGCGTGTATTAATGACAATCTTAATTCAATTTCAACTATACATGATTGAGAACAATACTACCAATTTTGAGAATTTTCTTTCGAATGGCATAACACCATCATCAAACATACTAGGCATTTGAGTATGGGTACACCTTATGTATGCCAGCGTGCGTGTCGTCTACAAACGACTTTACTGTGACGTTCGAATTCCGAAACGTTTTGCATAATGCAGCTTAATTTAAAGTTATGTAAACTGTTAATGTATAAAAATTACAATATCAATGAAATGTCATGTCAACACAAAAGTGTTGACTTACTGGCTGGTGGTATAACCGGAAATGAAACCTATTCCAGCAATGACATCGTACACGTAGTTTTAAAAATCTCATCAACAATACCAGGCTTATGATTTTTATTCTGCACGTTTCCTCTACAAAAGACTGATCTGTGACGCTCAAATGAGAAAAATTAAAGAACTAAAAAATGTACCAAGTTGTTCAGCAATGAAAACCCGATCATTCCGAAAGGTTGAGTCAGATACAGCTACGGTAATTTATCCTGAGCGTAGTAAGTAAGTGTTTTGGTGTACAAATAAAAGTTTTGTAAACTGGTATTAGAGCAGATCACAAGGTGCTGATCAAAGTCCAACAACTCATGAAAAAAGATCTATTAAAAAAGGTGGAACAACATGATCAACTGCACATCATCGAAAACCATCTCACCATGTTTAAAAATTATAAGTAATCAGACTAGTGGTACAGCACATAGACGAGAGTATGGCTACTTATAATCCTACGAAGTATGAAAACTCTCTATAAAACGGTTTTTGAATATTAATTTGTTTCGGAAAGATGTACGGATCAAAAGGAAAAATAACAGCAAAAAAAAAAAAAAAAAAAAAAAAAACGAAATCCAAGGAAAGTTCGAAACGGAAATTCCTTTATCAAATGGACAAATCAAAAGCGTCAACATATTAAACAGATGGAACAAAATGTCATATTCATAACTTGGTACAGGCTTAACTCTATGTAAAAATGGTGGATTAAACCTGGTTGTATAGCTTGAAATACCTCTCTCATGTATGACAGTCGTATAGAATCAGCAAACATTGTGTTATTATCTTAATCACTTCAAAACCAAAAAGCAAGAAAATTTGAATTTTTAACAACGAAGAGACAAATTGGCATAAATATGCTCTATAGACAAAGTACATAAGCAAAATTTACAAGAATATAAATAGGTCAAAGCTCAATAACACAATTGCAGGATGCATAATTACCGAACAAAGCCAAAAGTATTTAACCAAATATAGACTACAAAGTAAAGGTTAAAAATGTACAAAGACAAATAAAAGGGAAATATAATGATAAACAAAATCACTGCCTAGATTCTATACTTAAAAAATTCAAGACCATCATGTTTTATTTGTGAAGTTGCAACGGAATATTTATCAACAACGTCTTGGTTTGTTCCATTGAACTTTTTTTTTAGAAAAAAATTATTTTGGATCATCAACTATCTGCTCAGACACTGGTGACGATTGATTAAATCTGAGAAGCAACTGCATGCTCTTGAATACCAAATGAGATTGGCAATAAATATATTTTATATGCAGGTGAAGTTGGTATATTGCTACTTAGGAAAAAATAATAATTTCAAAATTAAAAGCGTCTCGTCTTCAAAGTTTCTGTTACTGAGATGACTGCTGATGCCCAATTTGAGGTATAAGTCTAAAAATGAGACAGAGAAAGCCGTGTTTTTTGTTTCTTGTTTTATAATTCTGGACAGACATGGGCTATGGCGATATTTCCGTTTTGTTATGCGCTATGGATAATAGCAAATTATCATTTAAATAATAACAGGTTTTATGAAATAATTATATCGACTCGTTCATGAACCAGACAAAAAAATGAAATACCTATTCTTTATTTCTTTGCATTTCAGAATATAGTGTAAACATAATTAAAGTAATATGTAAGGGGTATTGTTTGGCCTTTTAACTTTCTTGATTCGAGCGTCACTGTTTTGTCTTTTTGAGACGAAACGCGCGTCTGGCGTATACATTTTTATCCTGGTATATGTGATGAGTTTATTTAAGACATGACATAGTTTTATGTCTGTTCATTAACATATTTATATGTTATACGAATAGTATATTGGTTACCCCATGGGGTCAAAAGTTAATTATGTTAAACTTAATCCCAAAGTAGCCTTTTTTAGATTTATAATTTTAAGTTTATTGTTAAAGCCACAACGACGTACTTCAGAATGTACTTACAATAAAATAACGGGAAAAAACCCCCAAATAATCATGAACCGTGTCGCTACTGTAGCAAGTAAAGTTCATCTTCTCATGTATAAGTGTTATTTACTTTTTAACATGTAGGTTTCTTTTGTAGGTTAATTTAAGTTGAATTTGTAACGTTTTTTCTTCTATCATGTCTATCTAGTGTTCTTTTTTTTTTTTTATATAAAAGCCATAGTGATGACTTTCTTCGTGTTCTTATATAATTATCAACTCTTATTATCATCTGATGTCTAAATCAAATTTATGTCGTATTCATACTTCAATGGAATCAGAAAATTACCTGGTAAAGGGTATAACACATTCCATTGTTCATGGAAAAGCACTCTTTTTTGCCCTTTCGGAGGTTTGTACAGGTTTGAAAGTATTGCCTGAATTGATGGAGATAATAAATCTGATGACAAATTTGGATGGACACCGTCAAAATACCTCCTGAGTGCAGATGTTCCTACTCGGTAATTCAGGTAAACAATGCGAAGAAAATTGTCTTCTTCCTTAGTCGCCATGACCAACTGGGCAAGTGTTTAAATTTTAGCCTATATATTTCGTTTCAAGCTTTGTTGTTTCCATTTGGACGTCAATCACTGTCGTCTCCGAAAAATGATCACTCAAACTCTAAAAAGAAAATATGTACCACACATTACGACTTAACATATTAAATATATATATTCTTATATTTAATTTTTGATATTTGTGCATATTAAAAATTAAACCCAAAGGTGTAAGAATTAGACTTTAATGCTGACAAATTGTTGTCTCTCAACGGATTCGAACTCACACCTGTGATTGACTACATCACCAATCGCTTAGCCTCATGTTCAATGCTCTGGACTACTCGCTATATAAAATTATAACTTCAATAGTCGTAGTGTTACATTGTTACGTAAAGCGAATCTAGAGTATATATATATATGTTATAGGTATTTTTTAAATTTAGGAATTCTATGCGTTTTCAAAATGCCTTGAAAAATGGAAAGGCATTTTAAAAAATGCCTGAAATTGTTTGAAAGAATAAAATATTATAAAAACAAAAGAGCAGCTTTATTTCTGATAGTTACTGAATGTTAATGTTGCAATTGAAGAGTGATAAAAATAAAAAATAAGTTTTATTGAATAATTAAAAAATTCACACAAGCACAAAACTCGACAATTTTTTTGTTATTTCTTAAAATTTTTGAATGACAGAACTGTTACAGCCTATTTGTCCTCATTTTGTAAAAATACATTGTTGTTTGGTTCGACCACATTTGGAGAAACCTGGATCATGACACTTTTAGCTCTTTCATTACCTTTTCTGATAAAACACTTAACGTTCGACAACATTGGGTTTGCAATAAGCACACACGTCACAAATGAATACCTAATTTTTCATAAATACCCAAAAGATTCAAAGTTCATTATCAGGATTAGTTTAACTTGAAACTTATAGCTATTAACTGCTATTAACTGTTACAAATTAATAAGTCATAATACCGAACTATCCTTTGAATACGATTGACAACCAAGAATAAACTTTACAACAATATTTCGCTAGTATTTAAACTTAGATTGAATTCATTAAATTACTTTACTTATTAATAAGTTATTTTTTGGTTCATTTCCGATTAGTATAATGCTTTTAAAAAATGTAATTATAAAACAATAAGACAAACTGAATGACAGCATATGCTAATGCAACAATGGACGAAAATGATTAGCTTTTTATGTATACAACAATTCACACTCCTACTAATGTTTATGGTAGTAAGTCAAAAATTATAATAAGTATATTTTCATTAAAATAATTACACTAACATGCTACTAAAATTTTAAAAAGTAATTATCACGTTTGAAGATTAACTTACCCATTGTTGTCACAGTCACGATAAAACAGAGTGAAATTTAACATGTTTAAATGAATTCAAATTTATCTTAAAGTTCAAAGTTGATAGACGTATCTGTATCGGCACACTTATATAATAGATAATGCATACTTTAAAGTTTTTCCTGTCGTAGAACACACCGTGGGGTGTAATGATTGTACAAGGAAAAAAGTAACGGCTTGATTTATAACAAAACAAATTACGAAAAACAGATATGACAGACATGTTTGTTCTAATTTTGTGCGTTAACACCACTTTTCTATGTAAGGAGGGGGTTGAACACTCACAAACATGTTAACCCCGCCAAATTTTTCATATGCCTGTCCAAAGTCAGGAGCCTGCAGTTCAGTGGTTGTCTTTGGCACATGTCTGCCACATTTTTTTTACGTTAATTTTTTTTATTATACATTATGCAAAAACCTATATTTACTATCTTTGATAACATTATAAATAACATTTTTTAAAGTCATCATAGTATCGAACAAGGACATATCATAACGAGCTTTAAACCGACATATGCAAATGTAAATGAAAGTAAACTCTTTTGTTGTCTGTTGTTTGTTTTTTATTAACAATATTAAATGATATCCTACAAGTTTTAGCCCAAATATTGTCAGCTTCTATGCATTTTTAAGGTCTACTTCTTTCCGCCCGGAATTAGCGTGAGACTCACGCATATTCATGCTTATTTGGCGACTATTTCGTTTATTCAATTGTTTTTTCCCTCATTATAATTATGGCCAATCTCACGCATTTGTTTCATGAGGTACTTGGCAGTACTGCCTTCGGCCAAAAAAGAATTGATATCAAAGATGCATATATGTCGAATGCACATCCTAACAAAAAATGTGCTGATCCTTGCATGCGGCAAATTTCATTTGAGGCAAACACTATAAGAATTTAGGCAACATGTAGTCAGGACAATAATATTCCCCAGTTGAGTGCACACATATTAGAGATTTGTATTATGAACAGTCTGATAATTTGGGTTACAATCTTCGAACATAAAAACATACTCAAAGCCACATGGGTGTCTCCAAATGGGAAGGTGAAAACCCAGATCGACCACATACTGAATAAAACCAAATGTAAGACATCACTGAAAGATGTGAAAGTAAAAAGAGATGCAGATGTATATAACGATTATCAACTTGTCATTGGAAAGATCAGACTTGAATTTAGGAAACACAAATGCAAAACACCAAGCAAGATTATAGACGTTTGAAAACTTCAACAACATGAAACAAACCAAAAATTCAATGTCGAACTGAGAAACAGATTTTAGGTCTAACAACTTGAAGACAATTGGATTAACATAAACTCTGAATGGCAACATACGAATGAACTTTATTTAAAAACAAGTGAAGACATATAAGGTTACAAAAAAAAAAAAGAAAAAAAGAAAAGATATATGAAAAACCTTGGCTCTAATTATGGAAAGAAAATCATAAAAATAAAAACCAAGTGAGTAATAGGAGAACAACTAGAGGGAATGAAAGAGCTAGTAAGGAAAAAGAAGTGAAAAAGAATGCAAATCAGATAAAAAGGCATACAGTAGTCAACACTTCTGTGTTGACATGAATTATCATTGATATGGTCATAATTATAAATTAACTGTTAACAAAACTTGGAATTTTTGAAATACTAAGGCTTTCCTACCTCAGGAATTGATTACTTTAGCTGTATTTGGCAAACATTCAACTTCAACTTCGTACTTTATTTGGCCTTCTTAACATTTTTTTAATCGAGCGTTACTGATAAGTCTTTTGTAGAAAAAACGCGCGTTTTGCGCAAATAAAACATTTCAATCCTGGTATCTATGATGAATTATATACATATTTCAGAAGAGGCTGAAAAAGCATCTAAAGTTGGAGATATAAGACAGTTATATAACATCACCTGATAACTTAGTGGCAAAGTAAATACCACCAGTACTTACATCAAAGATAAAGATGGTCAGATAATAAGCAAATTTAAGACACACTAGGAAAGATGGAAATAGTATTTTGGACTGGTGTTAAATAGGCCTGAACCAGAAATTTCGGTTGACAGGTCAGAGGAAGCTCCACTGCCAATAGAATAAAAATGGGATCCACTGCAGATGATAAGATGAAAACAGCAATTGAGAAACTTAAACACAAAAAGGCTTATGGGGAAGATAGCATACCAGCAGAAGTACTTAAAGCAGACATAAATCTCAATGTAAACATTCAATGTGATTTATTGAAGAAAAAAGGGAAAAAGACACAACCTACTTTTATGTCCTTACAATTGCGGCGAGCGGAGCTAGGAGTAAAAAGTGGATGAACTTCTACTTAAAACTGTAAAGGAATGTGTAGGATGATGTCGAACGCGGACCAGTTGGAGCAAGTTTGAATTTTGTTATGATTGAATATATCACACATCATAGGTTTCTGACACAGAAGGAATGTGGTATAAGATCTTAAAAAGTTGAAAATACAAATATAAATGTATAGTTAGATTCAGCATATCAAAGAACCCCACACATTCGTTTTTGTTGAAATCAAACAGGGTTTAATTTAATTTAACTCCATGTGCTCAATACACAGTTTTTTGTTCCTTTCCTTGGTGTAATTCATATCTAACTGCATTTTTTTATCTGTTGTTCTAATAGGATGTTTCTGGTTGACTTTTCGTTTTCAACATTAGATGTACGAATAAGATATAACTTTCCTCTTATTGTACATTTCAGTATTTGGGGGTCTATATACAATTCTGGTTTTCCCAATTTCTGTTTTTGATACACTATATTGATTAACAGTATCTGATATATACGGGTTAATCACAGCAACATAGTTAGTATCATGCAGTAAGCTATTATTAAATTTTCCTGCACCCCTCCCCCTTTCTTTGTTTTACAATTTTGAACAGAGAGGAACAGGTGAATAATCAGAACGTAAGCTCTGTTGCTTGCAAATTCAACTATGTAATGTCAAAGTATTGTAAATTAATATCTTTAGATAGTTATCACGGATAAAATATAATACGTACACCCATGTACTTTGTTGAAGCCCTACATTTATTTACTTTGATACAATTTTATCGCACATGTTAATACGCCAGTTATCTTTTTTTTATATGTGAAATCAATTCGGCCAATCTAAAATAAATTTTAATGCATACTTTCTGACACAATTTTATTAAGTGGTATATTTTTCCATATTATCTTTTCAACTTTTTAATTGTTTTATTAGTAGCGCAAACAATGAGTCTTATTTAGATCAAAAGAAGTATCACTAGCCCAGCACTATAATCAGCACGATTAGATTGTTACGTAATAACATTGTACGGATATGTGCTCTTAGTCTAAAAACAAATTTTGAAATCATTCGAAAGATAAAGGGTTATCTAATTCCTATACATATGAAGACAACTTTATCTTGTGTGGTGTTTTAAAATTTTTGTTTGTCCATCATGTCCATGTTCGCAACTTCACAAGTTTTTAAATGTAGTTTTTCATGATTACGTCTTGAAAATAGAACTTTAGGATCACATCCCAAATTTTATTTGATTATTGGACGTTAAACTCCATTCCTGAACAGATTTGCTTTAAAAGAAGTGAATTACATTAAATGTTGAAACCAAAAAATTAAATAACGTGTTAATCAATTATAACCCATATCACAACACATAAACATCTATTTACTGTCAAAAAATGTGTCTGTAATACTTCATTAATATAGTTCTTCGACTTATGTTATATTACAACTTATTTTTTCCCGTTCCATGACATGTTCATGGAAATCAGGTATCGCCAAAGACAGGAATAACTATAATTAACTTTTCCCTATTCAGATTAAGATGAGTTTTCCATTGAATTTATTTACTATGTTTAACGTAATACAAATGAATAACATTTTTTTAATACTTACCAATATATCGGTTTACCACTTCATATTTCATTTCGTTATCACTAGATGATTCACCTTTGTCGGTTATCAGGGTCAGATGTTTAAGTTCTATAGTGATAGATTGTATCGTCAATATATTTTTAGTAACTTACAACATAAATACATAATTAGTGCATATGTGTATATTATATAGTCTGTAAAAGAGAAGCGGTAATTTATTAATTTTTTTCAATTCATTGGGATAATAATTATAAAAAAAATCTCAAATTAGACAGGTTTGAAAAGTACGAAAAAAAATGCCGAATGAATCAAGTTAAGAGCGTTTCCATAATATTATTGTGAATTTCTCGGGTCTGAAAACAGTTGAATCCCTTATCAAATGACTCCTGGCGTTTCGGTATTGATTAACGGAGAAATGCATGTGGTAAACGTTCCGAATGGTAGTTAGGCATGCTATATTGATAATTTCCTGAAACTTAATAACCAACTTTCACTGACTGATTCCATCTTATATTTCACAGTAAAACTAATATTAACGACTTTACAGTATCAATAAGACTACTTTATGTCTTAAACTTTTCCATGGTATTTAAAAAATATGAAATATACATGTATTTCAAAGGACGCCTATTCTGTCAACTCACTAAGTCTCGCTCCGATTGGACTAAGTGCAAGTCCGTAAATGTTTGTTTTAACCTTGATATACGAAATAAGGAAGTATCTTATTTAAGAAAAAATACTGAAGTATCAACATAATATGTGTTCCAAGGAGAGTAACTGTAGTATAAAAAAGATAAGTACATTATAAATAGCAAACAAAAAAATCACACTTTTATTCTACGTAAAAACACATGTTAAGGCACTTAGCTATACTTTTGCATACATGAGTGTCTTCATTACTTAACAACCACATAAACTAGGAATTAATATTTGTAGTATTAGTAATGTTTTTATTTAAACAGTTGTAGACTAACTCCTTCCTTAAATGATAAAATTTTGGACAGTTTAATAACAAATGTAACTCATCTTCAACCAAATTTATATTACAGTTCTTACCAATCCTGTTATCTATGAGAGTTGTTGGTATAGTGTATCTACCAGTTTCAATATGAAGTTGATGACTGCTGGTTCTGAACCTTGTCATACTTACTCTCCCATTATCATTATTTACAACAAATACATATTTTTCAAATTTGAAAATAATCTTAAAAAATCTATATGTTCTCAATTAATTACTAGTTTGTAGTTAAAACGGAAGACAATTTCTTACTACTAAAAGAAAATGTTTAATAGATTTTGGATTCTTATAAAGTGTGACAACCCACATTAATTCAAAATACATTTAAAACAACTAAGCCAACATTGTTGGTTATTATCTATTATAGTAATATTTTCAGCTAATACTTCTGACAGTAAAGCATCTTGAGGTTATTTATATAATATAATCCAGAACTTAACCATAGACATATTAATATCAATATATAATGGAAAACGGCCTAGCTCACCATACAACGCCAGTTTACATGTTTTTCTATTTACTTTCAGCAGATATCTGCACATACTGCACATAATGTGATTTATCTTTTTTGTTGGTACAGTATTAACAATCTGGTCGAATATATTTTCACTGTTATATTTATTACATTTTCTGGTGTCAAATATGCTAACAAATTCAGAGGCATACATTACAACTGGTTTCACAGTATGATAAAATATAAATGTAAACTTTTTATTGTCAAGAAGTATTTTTAAATATATTAGTCGATTTAAAAATGCTTTCTGACCTCTGGAATCTCCTCATATCAGATGCCAACTTCTTCACACCTTCTACTGTAAGGTGTCGTCCATCATTTCCTATGAAATGTTTTTTTTAATTTCAAATGACTGGTCACATACATCAAATTCGTGTGACTCTTCAGCTAATTCTTTTATAGCAGAGTTAATAGTGTTAACTCTAAGATTGAGCTTTTTCTTATCCGTTATATTGGTTGCCAATGATATCAGGATCTTTGAGCTTGGTTTAAGGGTTTTTGTTTCATTCACAAGTTTTTGCACTTTTGTCACACATTCTGATGATGTGGAATGCATGAGCTCATTACTTTAAATGTGAAATACTATAACTTCTGGATTTTCTGAGGTTCCTAATTTTGAATGACCTGTTCTGCTTCATTAGATTTAAATGCCGTATCTTTGGTTGTTTCATACTTGCAACTTAATTTCCCTGGAGCAATTTTTGAGATGTTTGATGTTCCAATCAGTAATACTTTAGTTTTTTTTTCTTTTTGTTTACTTGGATTAACCTTTGACCATGAATCTGTATCAAAATGTAGCTGATGTTCAGCTATGTGAATGTTAATTGAAGATATTCTTCTTTAGCATACTCTATTTCCTTTTGCAAGACTTCATTCTTTTTTGTTGACTCTGATTGTTGTTTTAGAATTTGTTCAAAAAGATATTCTTTGTTTTTCACCTCATTTGTCAAAACGTAGTTAAATGCGATTCTTGTATGCCATGGTTAACAGTTAGTATGTGGCATTATTTTACGATGGATTTATTTCTGCTTATCTTTTTTTGTGTTAATGCTGCGATTGTTTACTTTATATTTGTCATCTTTTTATGGTCTGTTTTGTATTTGATGCAAATTGAATATCTAAAATGATTCAGGAAATAAAAGCAAATAACAGTTTATAGTTTTATAACAAGAATTTATGTTCATTATAACAGTTTGAACATTTTAAACGAAAGTGATAACTTAGAACGTCTGCAAGACCTTTTATTTTAAATAACAACATGCCCAATCATGTGTGAAACATGAGGCCACGCAAACCCTTTATAACTTTTTGTTTACTTAATACTTACAAATTCACCCGAGTCGGTGATTTAAGAAATGAAACATTGAACTTTGAACTAGACAATTCTAATGAACACACGATTCATTCCTAAGGAAACTAAAATTGAGAATGGAATTTGGGAATGTGTCAAATGTACAACAAGCCGACCAAAGAGCAGAAAACAGCCGAAGGCCAACAATGTGTCTTAAACGCAGCGAGGAAATACCGCATCTGGAGGCGGGCCTCAGCTGGCCCCTAAATAAAAATATGTACTTGTTCAGTAAATACGGCCGTCATCCTAAACTCCAAACCATAGTAATGAACTAAAATTGGATAACATACTACACTAACAAAGTCCAGAGGCTCCTGAATATGGATTGGCGCAAAAATAAGGCGTGGTTAAACATGTTATTTAAGAACCGTAGAGTTTTATTTATGACGTCATACAAAGTACAGGTTCGCGATTTTTTACGTCGTTCTTATCAAATTTAAAAAATGATGGCACAGCCTCGCTTTCTTCCAGTCTCTAATCCTTGTACAAATAAAATGTATATTTCGAGATAATACAGTTATTATAAAAGTGCAACATTTACTGTGCCAATCCACCAATCCAACATCAGCTGTACATGCAACAAACAATCAGTTTAAATGCATCAAAATGAGATATACCAAAAAAAAACTCCACAAAACTGACAGTAACAACTGGCTGACTGCTCTTGCATCGTAATGATAAACTTTATAATTGATTAAGGACACAATAATTCTATTCTACACAAAGAATATACAAATTGTATATACTCGTCAAAATACCAGGAACATTAATCAAAGCAATTTCTGGATAAATGTTAAACAAACGACCATTGTCATTATGTCATAATTGTTGAGTATTGAGATATTTACAAGATAAATGGAAAATTGCGTCAATTTCCTGGCAGCACCACTCAAAATTAAATGCATTTTTTAGATCATGCTGTCGTCTTAAGATCTCACTCAACTTTTTCGAATTGTATAAGCTCATAGGGCAAAAAAAAAAAACACTTTGACAAATTGCAATCACTTTCTGTCCGTCCGTCTGTTCGTTTCTTCTGAAGGGATAAATTTGATAGATTTTTATCTCTAGACATGTGGGCTAATAAAAACAAAAATGTTTTAATAACTGTATCAATATGATATTTACCAAAAAAATGTAAAGAAACAATACTAATCGCTATTTAACGAAATTTTCCTTTGATCTTACTGACTGATAATTTCATTTCTCAGCACAGTCGAGTGATATGAAAAATTATCGCTAGAAACTAAGGGCGCACGTGGCCGTTGTCAATGAAATTAACAACGTCGTCATAGGTAAAATAGCGATAAATAGATTATCTATCATTAGTCATCTCAACTTGATAGCTTTTCTCACTTTCGCCGTACCGGCTCAAGCGAGAAAACCAATCTCGTTAAGATGATCAACGATAATCCATAAATATTAATAGATAAAAGATACCTGCATGAGAAAACAAATACATGATACAACAATAACACCTTATAGACATGCCATCTATGAAAAAGGGTTTATACATATGATATATGTGATAAAAGGTTCGGGGCAATTTATATTATGACATATAGTAATGGATTAATTGCAATTTATAAATTCGAAACAATTGGTAAAGAATTGATTGTACCTTACAAATTTTACATAGGTGGTTTATTTTCCATTTGAATAAGTCGACTAGTGCACCTGCCAAAGGTCTATCCCGACCTCATCTATAGAAGGAACGAAAGAGTGGGCATCAGCATCAAAGACGTTTCATGCAATTTATCTAAGTATTAACAGTATACATGGTCATTTTTAATTTTAGATAGCGAATATGACATTTAAAAGTAATTCACAAATTATCTAATGGTTTGTCAAATAATTTTCTGTTCGTGACATGAAATCTAATCTCGGATGACAGCAAATTTATGATGAAGAGAATATAATTTTCTTCATGTCAAAAATTGTATCAGTTAAAGAACTTTGTTTGCAAATTTTGTTATTTTACCAAATTAAAGATTCTAATTGGAATCATCATTTTGTCATTAAAATACTGTTATGAAAAAGGTATAGAGGCAGCATAATGTAAAATAGTAAATGAAATATGTGTTTTCTTTCGAGCAATTGATTCGGACGCGATATGAGATCTTTAAGAAATACGTTTTATCTTCTGGAGGGATCCCACAGGACGTATATGTCACTGTATGCTTGATTGATAGCTTGATTGCTATTTACAAGAAGTAAAAATGGACTAATGGACACCCCAAACGTTGACTTAGGTATATAAAATGTCCTCTGAACCATCCCAATCATGTAATAAAACCTTTTCTTACTAACAAAAAATGTTTTCCGGCCGTGTGGGATGTTTAAATATGCAGCAATGTCAGTTTTGAACACAAATTTATAATCCAATGCCTTATTTGTGTAGAGTGCACGCTTTACGTATGGACGAACAAGAATTTTGAAGTTCCTAAAAATGGAAAAAAAATTTCCCGCCCCTATCTAACATTTACTCTTTAGTGTTCGACTTCAACCACGGTCCGTCAACAATGCAGAGCCGGCTACTTAATTTTTTTTTGTTTTTACATCAAAATAAGAAGACCTGGTATGAATGCCAATGAGAAAACTTTCCACCAGATACCAAATGATGTAGAAGTAAACAACTGAAGCTTACTTTACGGTATCCTGGTTCCAGGTACTACGTTCTAGGTTTTAGCTCATAGCCATACACCATCACGACCTTGTTAATATCTTTTTATCATAAATATCAATGACACATTGTCAATTTGACGTGTAGCAAACTACAATCAAGCATACATATATTCTGACGCAAAAGATATAAATAAATCAATAACCGTAGTTTTTAATAAGTGCAGTTAACCGAATGAAAGACTTAGAACATTACAACTATGGCGGTAACATGATCGGAGCAAAAATGTTGGCAAATAGTGGGTCATCGATGTTCTTCCATTACAAATGCAGCGTGTCATTCTCCTATATTCTCCGTCAAATGACGTTCAAAATTTATTAATCTTTTTTTTCTCGGTCTGCAGTTCAATTCCGGATTACATCAATGGATTTCTGGATGGTTATGAGTGCAGGTCGGAAATGAAACGTTAACATCGATGATATTCGAAAGGAGTGTTGATCTCTATAGACTTATATATTGTGCTTGTCTGTTGTTTATGAAAAGTTACAATAATTTATGATGGCATACATGGAATACAGACAACCAACAATAAGACAAGGTTAATCGTGCATTGAAAGAACCAACATCCTATGAAAAGGGTAAACAGAGGCGGATCCAGAGCGTGTTCCTTTTTTGTTTTACAAGCAATGCTTTGGTATGTGGACATTTGGTTGGAACCCCAACTTTTTATTAGAATTGCATGTATTTGAACCCTCTTTAAAACTTTGGCTCGATCTGTGCCTGGTAAACACCTTAGCTATTTCCTATGAACAAAATTATCTATAGACCTCAATACTATGTATTTTTCAGTGATAAGTGTCTGCAGTTAAAATATGAAACATATGATAGTTAAATTATAAACGTGTACAAGTATAAAGGACAGGTAATGGTTAATTAGGACAAACCGCTCATCTGATATTCAAGAACAGTAATTACCGACGGTTAAATTGTCAACGTTTGTAGAAGGATGTGGATGGGGATTCTTTTTAGATTTTAAGTCATTTTTTCTTATTCTTTTCATATTTTGCATATTATTCCCCACTGACATTCCTCATAATTTTTGTGGCCTTTTCCTGTAGTTTTTGCCCATTACTCTGTATTATGTTAACCCCGTGCAGACCCTCATATCTTCAATTTAAAACGTATGATAAAACCATTGTATTTAAATATGTACATGCACATGATAGTAAAACTACTTTTGTCGTTTTTCACCTTAAGGTTATTTTACCACCCACTTGTTTAAAACATGATTTGTTCATTGCACAGAAATTAATGAACCCCTCCAGAGCCTCTAAGATATTAAGTTGGGAGAAAATATCGATCATCTCATTATCAATTAAATACATACATACACGTACGTGTTATCTAAACTATTTAAGTTCATTTGTTCGGTAGCCATTGTACGTTTGACTGCTAGTTTAAAAAGGCGTTTCTTAATTATATATTTGGCATTACTGTCCAGTACTGAGATATACACAAAGGTAAGAAACACATTCAGTTTTATAAAATTGTATCTGGTAAAGAAAACATACAGTTTCAATTGATAAGAACGTTATGTTTGCACGTGTCAATTCATGGCTGTTCTTGATAAGAATTGACAACATGCATACAAATATTTTTAACATGTTTAATACAACGAAAAAAAGTGTAACATTGATAGCCTATACATATCATGTATATGTTGAGTACAAATTGGAATGTTGTACAAATTTTAACATGTATAATTTGTACAAGTTATCTGTATTTTGTGAATCTCGATACATAATAAGATCAAATAAGCACAGTGTCTTTGGTTAAGCTTATCACTGTTTTATTTCCACAACTACATGATACAGTCTTACACACAGCATGCACAGTACTAAATTTTATATAAAAAACCTAAATATATTTTGTGGACATTGAATTTGGTATTAGTGAAATAATAACGATAAAATTTAAGTTTTATGACTTAGAGGACAGTTCTTAATGTATGGTTGAAGTATATAAATTTGTGATTAAAACATCGTTCTAGATAATAATTGAGGATAAACTTGTATCATCTGTTGAAATAATGTGTGGGTCAAAATACTGATAAGTTGTACAAAAACCCTGTACAATAAATAATTTGTACAAAATTACAACTTGTACACAACATATGTATAAACAGAGAGATAAGCCATGTGCACTGGTGAACTTACTTTAGTAAAATGTTAGAGCTAAGTAATCAACACTTATGCATATTGCAATCCGAAGCACCATTATCCGCTATGTCTATCAATATAACACGTGTGTGAACTATAAACTATTTAAACACATTGTGTATTGTTATCTTTGTGATAGATTAATCACCTTGTTCTATTTCATTTTGCTTTTTGAGCGTTTTAATTGTCTTAACTGTCTGACAATGTATGCAAACAGAATTAAAAGACAATGCTTTCATCAGAAAAACAGTGTATCTCCAGGGAAGCCTGTGACGGTCAAAATTTATTAACAGCTTCACGAAAAAAACATGATACAGGAAATAATGGTAAACCTCTGAAAAGGGGGGGGGGGGCGAAAGATACCAGAGGAACATTCAAATTCATAAATCGAAAATAAACTGGCAACGCCATGGCTAAAAAAGATAAAAGACAAATATACAAACAATAGTACACAAAAAACAACATAGAAAACTAAAAACTTAGGAACAAGAACCTCACCAAAAATTGGAGATGATCCCAGGTGCTCAGGAAGGGTGGACAGATCCTGCTCCACATGTGGCACACGTCGTGTTGCCCAGAACTTGAGTGTAATTCTAGTGATAACACAATGATATATGTAATACACTACATATCTGTGTCTTAATGACAAATTAAATGGCTTTGAAAACATACAGCTAAATTTAATATAAAATAGTTTTTGCATAACTCATCTGATGTTTCCTTGGTAAAGAGCATTAACATATTAACATGTGATCAACTAATAAATACTCATGTAATATTGATACAGTTAAAAAATTAAAGAATATGTGTTTAATAAAAATGTTTAAGCTTTTAGTCAAGTCTTTGAGAGCCGTCCAGTCCAATCAAATTCAGTCCAGTACAATAGTTCAAATAATACAATTTGCCAACATCTCATCTTTCTCAGATTAAAATTCTATTTTCAATTTTTTGTATTGTATGTGTATTCAAAAAACCTTTAACTGTTTTTGTAAGTGATAAAGTGCGTCAAATGATATCAATAGAACATAAGAAATTTACCGTTTGTGATAAGTATTAATTATTCGGTACGCATACGACAATTTCAATATAATTTAGTGGAAAGTCTCATCAATCTGACAAGGCTATCATAACGAGTGTGAATAGTGAATTCCAAAATTTGATTTATATCATACATCCACAATTTTAGATCAATAACAAATCCAAATCTCGTTTTTACATCAGACAGTGTACCTGTAACACAGCTTTGTATTGCACATAATCATCGAGATATTTCGGTGATTGTTTTGTTTCGTGATGATTTTCTAAATGGTGTGTTTGTTAGAATGTCATCGTAAATAAAATTTCTTCTATTTCCTCGTCATTCATTATTTACGCTTTCCAAACCTTTTTGAAGCGTGACGAATTTCGAGTTATTTCTTTATATTGTTTGGTCGTTTTCGTAATCATACTACCATGTTTATTCTTAAATGTTAATGATTGGGGATTATACGGGGAAGACAGTTTTATTTCCTGTTTAGCTTTAACGTTAAGCTTAACTTTATCTGACGCTCAACTGTACCTCATGCTGTAAAATTAGGTACTTTTACTTATGTCTTTGTCGAAGTATGACTTCATTTTACTTTTGTATTCGTTTTGCATTTCACTGTCGGCTAGATCTTTATTGTGATATTTTGATATTCATTTTCCTTCCCAATAAAAGTTCTGCCGGAAACACGTTAGTTTTTGCGTGTGATGTCGCTCTTTAGTTGCAAAGGACTATATTCTATAGTTCTGATTGAGGTGCACGAATTGCCTTTACTATTGTCCTCATGAATCGTTCACTTTCTGCGTTAGTGCAGAGACATTACGGTATGATGTTGCTGTGCTTATAGTCCATGTTATCCGTACAATTTCTGAATATTTGTGATTTAATTGGTGGTCCATTGTCACTTTTCAATTCCTTCGGTATTCTAAAAATGGAAATTTGTTTTTTTCTAGAAGCAGTATGACGGATTTTGCGGTCACCTTGTTATGGTTTCTTTTACAGGATGCCTGGAATATTCATCAATATTTTATGCTAATTCAAGAGATGAAGTTGATGTCGAATGTCAGGATCCCTCATAATATGTCATGTTTATTTGATACTGTTGCGATATGAACAATATTGTTTTACAATAGTTACATGTTCCTGATATTAACTCGTATTTGACTGCAGGAATATAACTTCATAAAGCTATGAAAATCGATTTTTGTCTTAAAATTAGAGAGCACTTGGCTTGATAAGTTTACTGCTCATGAGTAGTAACGATACTCTTGTTGAAAGCGTTTGGTAAAACATTTTGAATCTAATAGTTTTATCTATGTAGGACCATTACATTTTGAACAATTACTTTAAGTTTCTTGCTATAATTTTTAACCATATAGTTAAAACAGCAAATTATGGACATCCTTGGTAATTTTGATTGGACCAATTTTTATGCACGAGATATGCATTTCGACAATCAATGTTTCCTCAGTGATGATTGAGGTCAACATGTTTGAAATTCCAACACATTACAAAACCGTTGAAGGTGATGATCAAATACAATTATAGGACCTAAAGTCCATATCTTTCTTTCAGCATATACACAGATGCTGTTGATATTTAATGGTCAGTTTCTATCTCAGCATGAAATGTTCCATTCAACTTCAAATTCTTATCTGATCCATAGGCGAATACTCTTGGGTCTGTGTGAGAAAATGTTGGTTTACACTTCATGTCCTCGAATGTGCCTGCATAAATAGCATTGATACTGGATCATGTGTCGATTAAAATATCCACATTATAATTATTGATTTTCATGGTAAGGTTCGGTTGTCCTTTCTGTCTTTCTAATTTCCACCATCAGAACTGCTGTCTTGGACATGACCGTATTCATAGTTATCAACCTTATTGGCTCTTCTTTTCTATTGTAAATATTAGTTCCATTAAAATTGATCACGTTTGGATCTGCATGCTGTTGCGAAATGACTCATCGTTTTTAATAGTTACAACTTGTTCCAAATGCTGGAAGTTGTTTGCATGCGGAAAGTCACCTCCACAGATTCTGTCTTCACAGACTTGTCTTGTACCATAATTGCAAGCATCAATCATTTATCGAACGTAAGACTTAAAACCATGTTTTACCAGGAAAGTTTAAAACAATTTAACACATACTTTTGCTACTGATTTTTACTCGTATTTTAATGAAGATAAATCACTTTATAAGGCTGTAAAAATGGATTCTTAACCTAAAATCAGAGAGCACTTGAATAATGAGTAAACTGTTCTTGATGAGTATCGGTACTCTTGAATTTTGGTAAGATATTCGTAATCCTCTAATTTTATCAGCTTGCAATTACAATTATGAACAATTAACATTATTATTCTTTTCATTATATTACATATAGCTGAAACAGTCATTTTTTTTAATATTGAGATATTCTTGTTATTTTCTTCATAGTTTTTTGATAGAAAAAGGATGCCAATGTTAAGTTTAAGAAAATTCTAAAGAGATTTTCTTCAATGTTTTCAATTGTTTGCATCACAAAACAAGGACATAGACATTTAATTTTTTCTTCTTTTATTGTGCCGTTAACATGGTTAATGATATGCTTTCAATTCATAATGGACCTTTAAAAAACGCATTGTTTTGCAACAGTGGAATGAACATCCTTGATAAAATTGATTGTACAAATTTGTATGCACGACATGTGCATTTCGACAATCAATGTTTCTTCAGTGATGCTGGAGATCAACATGTTTGAAAATCCAACACATAATAAAACCGTTGGAGGGGATCATCAGATACAAATAAAGGACCTAAGGTATATGCAAATACGGACATTGAATCAGGAATCTTTAAATGATTTAAATTAACGTTTACACATTTTTTACAGGGAAATGGAATTTCTTTTAATAACTTTGCTGATTTTTTCTGGGAGACCAAATCCTGAATGTCGGATTAACATTGATGATCCAAGTTTCCAAAACATCAAAGCTGCCCTTCCGGTTCCACCAGGAACACCAATTTTTGGAGGTATGTTTTAGAGAGATTGTACTGTTCTTTTCAAGCTTGTAAATAAAAATTGTCCCCAGGATAAGACAAATATCTTATATGAGAAACCCCCTTTGAATTGAGGTTCATTGGTATTACCACATGTGAACAAATGACGGGAGCTGACAAAAATCATTTCTTTTAATAAAGATGAACTTAAAACATGTTGTAGTAGGTTTGACTGCATTTTACAATTATCGATATTCATACATGTTAAAGGTTGGTTCATTCTTTATTGCACATTGTTCATTTAAGGGGGTACCTACCATTCCGTCTGAAATAGATTTGATTCGTTTAACATTCATAAAAGTTTGACAACATATTTACTTTGGGTGGTTGACAAAAATAGAAATTTGAACTACACAATTTACAAGAATAATTTTATTGAACAAATTGCAGTTTAATAAGCACTTTTTTGATCACTGAGACGCTTGGTTTTATCTCTACTTATAGTATGTCATTAAAACTCTCAGCTTTTTTCTAAAGAGTTAACTCCCTTAAGTGAATTGTACCTCTTTAATATGTGATAATGGATGTTGAGGACAAAATAGAAATCGAAAAACAAATTCGATACACGATACGACATTCCCAGAATTTGAGGATCCTGACTTTAAACAAACAAACAAATTACAGAATATTGCAGTATGCAACATGTTTGCTGGCATCTAACATTTCCAAAACCTGTGATATCTATAACAACACAAAAGAAGAACAAAATTTAAAAACCAAATATTAAAGCTAAGCTGATTATGATAATACAAATCATACAATAACAACTAAAAAATATCCGTTAAGAACCACAGTACTCGAAGCTACTGAAAACTTGTTAAAAGCCATTTACAATTAAAACAGAATTTCATGTATTTAAAAAAAGACATCAATCTATTCAAATCCCGTGGATTTCGTGTACATATACGTAAAGACGTCTGTAAAAAAAATTGACATTGTGTTAGGTAATAACAATAGTAAAAAACTAAGATGTACACCTGTATGGATATGTATGACATACTGTAGAAAATATAAATTCTTCAAGATATAGCAACTATTGCGCTCTTCAATTTCAGTTATTATTGATGAAAATAAATATTATATATTAATCGTCATTATTGCAAGAACATCGAGAATTCTAGCTTAGTTATTATCATTCGAGAGAATCCAGTGCTCAACTTTAGAGCCGATTTTAACATGTGGACAACTCGATATTACCAGATTTCTGTTGTAGCTTGTATAGACTGTATTGTCAAAGGATTTTTTGTTCGTTTCGTTCTACTGATTGATATTTAGTGTTTGTATTTTGTCTTTATTAAGGTTTGGGATACTCAGGTTTCAACGTAAAAGATGTAACTGACGCCAGAACAACATATATTGAAATTCCAAGACGATCCGACCTTGACCTAGAACATCTTTTGTTCAACGCATGTAGATTCGACGAGAATCTGAGGAAACATGTATTCATACCCGTAATTTAGCAAGCTATAAATAGAATGTTTAACTAAAATTTCGAACACCAAAATATCATTAAAATAAAAACAATTATTGTGTTTCTGAACATACATATATAAATAAATGCAACAGTATTTTACTGATGTTGACCAATTTACATTGATTGAGCAGGAAAGCTCGCGATGACAAAATTTGATGGAATCGCGTTACCTCAAAAGGGTCGAGACCGCATGAGCTAACAGGGTAGGCATCTCCTGCTTAGTATGCAATACCCGACATGTGAGTCGACCCTCAAATTTTACTTACCTTAACAACTAGATTCTAACTACACCCTCGTATGGAAAATGCGTTCCTCAATTCGATATTCAAAAGCGTTTATCTATAATAAAACGTCATTGGTGTCTGGGCAAAAAATGATTAGGTAGAGTTTTGTCAAAGATCATTCCTTTTCGCCAACACATACTTTGTATCTTCTTTTTCAAAACAATGTTTCGTCACAGATTTTGGTTTTATCATCTTTGCTTCTCTTTTTTTTATTTAATTCATTTTCAAAGAAGTATTTTTTTCTTGATAGATTGGGACTAATTCATTTTTTCGATAATAGATAATCCATCGTTCATATCAATGTTTTATTATTTATATAAAATGGAAACCTTTAAAGAATTGTAATAGATAAATAACATTGCATAAATAATTTTTAAATCATTGTTCTCCTTAAGTATACATGTTTCGTATGCCATTGTTTTAACGAGTTCTAAAATGCATTGTTTTACATATTTCGACAATCCAATCCCATAACGTATCTTAAAAGTATATGTCAAAGATACAACAACCCGATCACAGAACTGACAACAACCCGACCATAGAGCAGACAAGAGCAGGAGGCCACCAATGGGTCTTCAAGAGAAAATCCCGCCCCCGGAGGGGGTCATCAGCTGGCACCTTATAAAATTGTGTACAAGTTCACTGCAAATGGACGTCACACTAAACCCAAAAACATATAAATGAACTAAAATTAAAAAAATACACTAGACCAACAAAGGACTTAGGCTTCTGTCTCGGGACAGGCACTAAAATGTAGCGGGATTAAACAGTTGTGTGAGATCTCAAACCCCCTACCTACACATCTAACCAATTCAGAATAAAGAAACACATATCAATACGCACTGTACAACTCAGTTTGAGTCCGATGTCAGAATAGATAACAAAAGAAACTAATATCTCTATTAATTTTAGTTAATAGTACATTGATTGTAGTATGAAAACCGGAAAGGGTTCAAACAGACATATTTTGAAAGCATAGAAAATTTGCACAATCAGCACGACTTTATCAGATGCTAATACGGTGAAAAATATGGCTAAACATAAGGCATATGTACTGAAATTCAGTCACGGATCCACAAATGTAGTGCGTGTTTTATATTTCTACTATTATTAAAGGTTCCGTTGACAGCATGGTGTTATTTAAATCGTTATTATTGTCTAAAGTTACAGAGCTCTATGTCTCATTTTAGTCATCTGTGAAACAATTAAATAAAAAAACCATACAATTTTCAATTAATTTTGAAACTCAGTATAGGTGTTTTTTTTTCTCTTTAAAACATGTTGTGTGTTAGTCCATGAGGGTCGAGTATTCGGTGAAATGTATTCACCATTGGTAACATTTAATGATGTATTTGTAGACATGTAAATTTAACCCTTTTAAGCAGTTTACATAATTATGTACTTCAAATCAATACTTGTATTGTATATTTATGGAACGCCACAACTGCCTTATGTAGAACTCTGATATTACGTTATGTTGTTCTATAATTACTTGATGATAGTTGTCTTTACATAATATGGTTGTGACATTACGTAATGATGTTTTGATATAACTCAATATGGAAAAGTCAATACATAATGATATGTCGATATTACATAATATGGTTTCGTATTGACTTGATATAGTTTTGTCATTATTTATTATGGTTCTGTCATAACTCGATGTGGTTTCACCATTATTTAATGTGCTGTTGTCATTAGGCAACGTGGTTTTAACATTACTTGATGTGTATGTGACTAAATGTTATGTAGTTGTTTCATTACATGATGTGGTTTTGTTCTTTCGTAATGATGATTTATCCATTCTTTTAATGACTTAAACATTGCATAAAGATGTTTCAAAATTTTACGGTTTTACACTACATGATGTGTTTGTTTCAGTATTTGATGTTGTCCTGTCATTCTTTAATGTGGTTATCCCATTACTACTACGAGGTAAAACCACGTTACCATTTTGGAAAAAATATGTTATATTTTTAGACTGTTTTCATATGTCGTTTCTGTAATGCGCTTTGGATGCGTACCGCTATCAATTAAATTAAAGTTCAAATTTAAGTTCAAGTTGTTGCTCATAGTTATATTTGGTATGAAAAAGGCGGACGACAGATAAAATTAAGAAAAAAGTGCTAAAACTTTTACAGTAATTCGGACATAAGGGGGACATCCCAAAACCGTTTGGTCCTGCCATTTTTTCCTAAGTTCTCAGATGGAAGCTGTAAATTAATAAATAAATTAAAGATTCTTATTTACCCTTTGTCTCGCCTGATAATTCAGCTGTCAGAGTAAAAGCGTAATGTTGACTGACTGTGCATTAACCGGTACACTTAACATGTTTTTCTGTAGATGATTTTATCTTAATCTTTAAGAATAAGACCTGTATTAGTTTTATTACAATTCATGGTGGTTTACAAAAACAGTTAATGCATTAATTTTTTTTAAAACAGAAATAAAGAAATGTGGTATGATTGCAAATGAAATTTATCTCAACCACATACCAAGTTTCGAGTTTGAGTCACATTTAAAGATAGAGTTCTATAATTACATTTCGACTTTAACTTTAAATTTGTGTCACTTTTTGACGTAGAGTTCGAAGTAAGCCCTTAAATGAGTCTCATTTAGATTAAGATTTAGATTTGAAATTCCAGTTATATAATATGAGTTCTATTTTTTTCGTATCACGGATCAAGGGCTTTTGCTCGAGCTTCCGAAAAGAGGGTTTAGCGGTAGGCTTGCGTACAAAAGATAAACAATTTTACGGCATACAAAACACAACAAAGAAATTAAAATAAAGTTAGATGTGGTGTGATTGCCAATGAGAAAATTATCCCCCATAGTTTGAATAAAAGATAATGCAAGCAATCATATGCAACCAAACAGCCTTCAAGACACCTTATAGTCAACCACAAAAGAGGGACAAAAGATACCAAAGAGACAGTCAAACTCATAAATCGAAAATAAACTGACAACGCCATGGCTAAAAATTAAAAAGACAAACAGACAAACAATAGTACACATGACACAACATAGAAAACTAAAGAATAAACAAAACGAAACCCACTAAAAACTAGGGGTGATCTCAGGTGCAAAAGACAACAAATTGAACAGGTGAAGCAATGCAAACGAGAAAAATAACGGTCTTATTTATAGCTAACCAAATACAAAGAACAAATATGACACACATAAAACAACGACACTCATTGAACTGCATGCTTCTGACTTTTTCAATTAGTGCGTGGTATATCAGAAACTGCAATTAATGAAAATAAAAGTTTAATATTCATATGTTACAATGAACATACACGCTAAAAAAAAAAACCCGGAGAATTCTCAATTTATAGAACTGATGCTTTCTCGCTTAGACCCCCTTTTCCTTTAACTTTAGTTCGAACTTGTTGAAAATACAGTACCAGTCTTATGATGTGTGTCGTACCTTCGAAATTTCTGTAGCGACAATGAGATAAAACAAACCTATATGCCGTCGTCGGTAGTATCGCTGAATTAAATCAAAATGAATTAGACACAAGTAAATCATACTTATGACGTCTTCTCCTTAATACAATAAAAAAATTACAATAATAGTATAATATAATGGACATGCATATAAAGCAAACAGTTTATAAAATATAATACTAGCTTTCAAAGGTTAAAAGAGGAGAGAGAGACAGAAAAGAGAAAAAAAAGTTTGAAAAGTCATATAATTCTGTGACGATGACGTGTGTATTGGTCATTTTGGTGATGACGATGATGTTCCGTGCCAGTAACCATAACGCTCTATCAAGGCATAATAAATCTGTTTGATCTTTTTATGAAATTTTGAACATGTTTGAAAATTTGAATATTTCGTTCGTTCGAGAGTTCCAAGTGTCCGCAAATTAATAGTTTTGTATCCGGAACAAAGTTTTCGGATAGCCAATTAAGATTATTAAATAAGGTTTTTCTACATGATGTGTATATTGGGCAAACGAAGAAGTAATGGTAGACATCCTCAATATATGACCAACAATGACAAGAAGGATCATTTATAATATTAGCTCTAAATAGGTCATTGTTAAAAAATAAAGCGGAACATCGCAATTGCGTTAAGATAATATTCAATTTCCTTAGCTCGTACTAAGGACCAAATAGTTTGAATTTTTCGAAAAATTAAGGATTTTCTTACTCCAGGCATAGAATACCTTAGTCGTATTTGGCACAACTTTTTGGAATTTTGGATCCTCAATGCTCTTCAACTTTTTTTAAAAAACTTTCACCCAATGGATAGCGGTACTCATCAAAAGCGCATTACACAAACGACATATGGTAATCGGTCTAAAAATTGAACATAGCTTTCCAAAATGGTAACGTGGTTTGACCTCGTAGTAGTTACGGGATAACCACATCAAAGAATGACAGGACAACATCAAATACTGAAACAAACACATCAAGTAGTGTAAAATCGTCAAATTTTTAAACATCATTACGTAATATTAAAGACATTTAAAGAATTGACAAATCATCATTACGAAATAATAAAACCACGCCACATTACAGTACGTAACATACACATCAAGTAATGTTAAAACCATATTGCTTAATGACAACAGCACATTAAATAATGGTGAAACCACATTGAGTTATGACAGAACCATACTAAAAATGAAAAAAACTACATCAAGTCAATACGAAACCATATTATGTAATATCGAAATATCACTAAGTAATGACCATTCCATGTTTATAGTTACAAGTATTATAATTTTGTACGCCAGACGTGCGTTTCGTCTACATAAGACTCATCAGTGACGCTCATATCAAAATATTTATAAAGCCAAACAAGTACAAAGTTGAAGAGTTATATTAAAACATCATGTCGTAATGTCAAAACCAGATTATGTAAAGTCAATTTATCATCAAGTAACAACATAACGTAATATCAGAGGTTCACATTAAACAGCTGTGGCGTTCTATATATATTATTCATATCATGCTCTATGATAAAGTAAAACTGCACTGTGACATCATATCCACTTAATCACTGAAGTATGAATCAAATGTCATCGTCCCTCGGACCTTTTGTATTTTGATTGTTCATGTTTTATAGACAATATGAAAGAACAGCACTTTGACATACCGGTATCTAACAATAGAAGTGGGACATTTAAAGACGTATCGTATCCGTATCTGATACGTTGACGTATCTAAACGTATATATGTGTTATTATTCAAGTGATTATTTACGTGCTTAATTAAATAGTAATCGAGCAAAGAAAAAAGAGATGGGAAAAAGGAAAGGGCGATGCACATTTTTGATCTCTTTCATTTTTAATATATAAATTGTTCGTTTAATAGTGTCGAATGATTGATTTATGTATTATTTGTGTTTCCATACCTGCTTCTTGTATGTCAAAATCTGGACTTAGTTATATATCTTGCCCTAAAAGTGATGTTTCTACTTTATTAATACAATTATGAAAACATTGCATGGAGGACAACATAAGCTAACAATTACACACATATAGCAATCACGTGATTTTCGTGTCATACTTGTATATGTTTTGAAACTTGATATTTAGACCATTAAAACTACCTAGGCGTGAATTTGAATTTTGAAACAAATAAAGTCAACGTTAACAATATCAATACACGTACTATAAGTTTGCTAAAAAAAAAAGGGAATTTTATCATCCACACCATATGAGTCGAATTGATTACTGATACCAATAGTAATAAATTAATAAATTAGCAGGCAATCAATTTTTTTTCAAATATGAAGGGAATTACACCTTCTACCGTGCGCTCGACTTTAATTGACATAATACGAGTTTTGTTTTTGAATAGTTGTTTATGACTTTTTGTAAACAATAAATGGTAGCACATTAAGAAGTGAGTAAACAATGTTTTAAATTTTTTAATAAAAATCTCTTTATTCAAGTCTGTAGATTTTAATATATGTGCCACAAAGTTCCGATGTTCTGAACGAAGTTTCCTTTGAATATATGCACTATTTGACAAATCTTTATTGTACCATTGCTGTTTTGATTTTATTGCACAATTTCGTTTACACATGGCTACAGAAGGACTCATAAATCTTAAATTCAAGAGTAATCACTAATTAAAAACTACCACGTAATAAAAAGACTGTGTCAATGGGTATCAATGAAAGAAAGATATCTAACATAGAAAAACACATATTTAAACCTGAAAATAATCAATTAAACAATAACTCATAGATATTTTCTCAGATACGTCAACGTATCAGAAACGGATGCGATACTTTTTTTCTCAGTTGGCCACAAAAATGTAGATAGATTCTGCACCTCATGTGGCATCCAGGTGCTTTATATCTATTTTCTTATGGATACGACGAAATACGTATTTTTGGTTACCTTTGTCAAACTCCATACCAAGATTGTAAGACCCAAAGTGGTTATTCAGCATTGAACCATACTGGCATTTTGAAGTCACACATAAACAAGACGTCCGACATAATTTAGCTGTGTAGTATATAAATGTTAGTAGCCAACGTTTTCGATATTCGGATGTTGAATTATATTCCTTATCTAGAGTGTGAGCAACATTTTATATACGTTGAATAACCTCTACATCAAGCCTGTCCGAGGTACATAGAGATACCCAGTGAAAGTCGAAATTCCGACCCTCAATCCCAAATGACTCACTTGAAAAAAATCCAGATAGTTCCAATGTGATCTCGGCCGATACATATATGAAGTATTTACCACTAACCGTCTAGAGCGATTGCCTTACTGAATTTTAAACATGATTTTGATGCGGTGACAAAGATTAACAAAGAAAATTTAGATATTAAATGCTGTTATTGCTATAGGATATTCAATATATTGTTCCCTAAGGGCCCAATGCGCAGACGTATAGACCCTTTGGAGAATACAAAAACGTGAAATACTATTTCTTACAATTTTTAAACATGTTGAACGTCATCTGTCTTTGAAAAAAACAAAGTATACCATACTTAAGAGAACAAAGGAGTTTAAACTTAGTTTTAGAACATTACACATGTTAAATAAACTATGCACTGTAAATATGCAGACACTTAGTATTACCGTCAGCACGCAATGAACAAGGGGCATTGTTACTGCTAATTCCCTAATAGTATCATCCAAGAATGATAGTCTACTGTGGATTCATTATTATTCGTTGGATACCAATTTTCGCGGATTTCGTGGGTACCGGGAAACCACGAATTTAAATATTCAACGAATTGCAAATTGTCTGAAGGAATATATGCATACTTTGTCAAAACCACGAAATTAAATATCCATGAATATGCAAGTTTTCCACAAACCACGAAAATTGGTACCCACGAAAATAAATGAATCCACAGTACCTGATGTGCAAACCAATGGAAGAACGATATTACACTCACACACAATTTTCTTCTATTTTGACATTGTAATATCGTTGAAATCCATGCAGTGACCTAGAGTTGTTAAAGATTTGACTCCGTTGAATGATTTTCAATGACAATCATACTACATCACCTTATTTTATATGGTTCAAACAAATCAAAATTATTAAAAAAAAAGACAAAAACACCGGTTACTCAGTATCTCTAACAAGTTGAAAATTGTTGATGATTTATAACAGACTTTGAACACGTTGACTTCCAAATCTGCATCACAAGGAAATGACTCTATTCCAGTTTAGGTCAATAGAAAAGTACTGATCACAAAATGTTCAATATACAAATTTAGCCAAAAGTCTTGTATCAATGTATAAATCTTGTAAATCGATTAAGAATGTACAAATCAAGATAACAAACATAAGTTAAGCATTCTTATGGAATCACACGAACTCCAGAAGCAATATAAACAGAAAACAAGCAGATAGCTGTACACTTATCGTCATTTTTTAATCAAAATGCATACCGTAATAATATAGACGTTGTTTATACGATAGCCTAAACATAATTATGGCAAATTTGTATTTGTCTCTCAGCAGGTTACACATATTTCTCTGAGGAAACATGCTTGATTATATATTGACAGCTTTCTGAATTTCCCTGCTGTTTAATACCTTTTAATACATGTACTAGTAATGATAAGAATTCAGGAACTATGAATAAGCCTTCCATATGTTTAAATTCGTGCGCCACAGATGAGTCTTATATAAGCCTGGCATAATTGTTTTAACGACCACCAGGTCGATACACTGTGAAGGTACTTAGCATATATGCTCTCACCTGTTAATACCAGTTACACGACACATCTGGATTGGCGATTTATATTTTCAGTCAAAACCAAATGTAATGATCTCTTAACAAAATGACATTTTAATAAAGACCATAACACAAATTCTAACATACATCAATTTTATTCATTTAACCTACCATAATCGATACAGAGAGATTGTACAAGTTAAATATGTTCCAAACATTCATACAATTAATGATACTTTTTTTTATATAGTTGACAATAAGGGGTTTATTTGTTTATTTTTCTATTGAGACATTGCTAAGGCCCACAATGGTGTATCTGAATTCAATGTTGTGTGTTTTTTTTCAAATTTTTAAATTTTGAATTGTCTTCCATTTTCATAAATCTCAGAAAAGTTTCAATATTTAAAAAAAATATCATTATTTGATTTTTCATTTGTAATTTTCTATTTCATTTTAACATAGGGACAACATTCTTAACTAATAGTGTTGAATATAAGATGTTTGTAAAATCATGCTAATTTTTTTTTAAATGGAGAAAAATAATGGAATAGGGCGTGTGTGTAATACGTTAATATTTTGTAGCTGCCAAAACTAGATATTGATTTTTTCAAATATTTCCAATAGAAAAAAATAATTTGAAGTTGTTCATCAATTCCGTATTCAAACAAAATGTACATTAATAACGTAATTTTGTGTAGAGTTTATAAAATGTCGATAGTCTAAATGCATGACATGGTTTATGTGAATACAAATAAAAAGTAATTATAAAGATCAATACACTGCATATCTAGAATAAAAACTAACGTTTGATCTAAAGGGAGATGTGGGATGGAGGTCTAAAAATTGAAATGAAAAGTCTCAAAACAATTTTCATTTCTGATCGAAATTTCCTCTTGTAGTAAAATTTAGGCCAATTAGTTCTTATTCCGGATATACCTTAAACAACAGAAAAGTAGCATAACAGTCATATACATATACACATATAAAGGGCAGAGTATATAAAACAAACTGACAATAAGGCTAGCCAAATAAGCGCAAGGAATAAACTTAGTGCATGAAGGAGGTTTACTCGAATTTCTTCATTAAGGTTTATGTACCCTTCTGTAGCCATTTTTGTACAAACTTTTCAAACTTCAATTGTATCAAAACTACAGATATTATGAATAATAGAGATAGGCCATTTTGTACATATTCCAAGGGGAAACTTGATGCAAAGCATTATTTTTTACTGTTCCATTGCATTTAATAGAAAAAGAGGACTTTGTGGCAAATAAATCAAGATTTTTATAGAAAATCCACAGCCTTTATCCTTGTACTCACATATTTGGCAATTTGATGACTGATAGATATAGGATTATTGCATGCAGTGCTAGCATTGATTTCATTAAAACAAGTTTAGTAATATAATTATTGGTTAAGACAAGTATAAATATGGCCAAAATCAAGTACACCTTTTAGGGTGCGCTCGACTTTAGTGACTCAGCACGAGGTGTTTTGGAATTTACAGGTTACTTAGAACTTTTTGTAAAAAATAAACACTAGCACATCATAGCAAATCAAGTGAGTAATTTATGTTTCAAATTTTATAACAAAAATCTCTGTATTAAAGGCTGTGGCTTTTCTATAAAAATCTTGATTTATTTGCCACAAAGTCCTCTTTTTCTATCAAATGCAATGAAACAGTAAAAAATAATGCTTTGCATCAAGTTTCCCCTTGGAACATGTACTAAATGGCCTATCTCTGTTATTTATTATATCTTTAGTTTTGATACAATTGAGGTTTGAAAAATTCGTACAAAAATGGCTACAGAAGGGTACATAAACCTTAAAAATAATTTTCAAAATTTGTAATATCAAGTTTCAATATAACAATATTCCTTTTTTATACATTACACATCCTTGGTTCACATCAATTTGCAATCACACTTAAATCTTTATCAATTTGGGTTCAAATATTATCTTGTAATATGTTTCATTAATGAATGCAGCATATACAACAATCAGAATGATAAATTACCAGTTCGGACCCCTGATAATCATAGAGATTTTTAAAAATACAACTAGAAATATAAAAACTATATAACGATGAAACGATACATATATTTGCATAGAGTAATCAAAACAGACTGTATGATAAAGGCAGTATTTCCCTATCTGAATTAAAAATAAAAAAAAATAAATTTAAATTTACAAATTCACATCATATAGAAGTTCGTAAGGCAATAGTTCAATACATGAAATATCAACGTACATATTGTTTTATATTATTTTTAATAATATTATCAATATTGAGAGCTTTAATTGATATGCAACTATGAGTGAGGATTTACCAAAAATATATGTGCTTCAATATGTATTTAAGATGAATAATACAATAGAAAAAGACAAACGGATTGAATAACTAATGTAAAATGTAAACATTCGCGTACAACAAGAAAAATTACTTGCAACGACGCGAAACTCAAAATCAAACTTTACCGCCATATTTACTCTTTTATATTTGTTCACATTGTCATCAGAACACACACCATACTCTCTGTCTTTCTCTCTCTCTCTCTTTGTAGATGAAAACAATGATAGACTTTACACAAACATTCATTCATGTGACAATTGATAAGATACGAAATCATGACATTACATCTTTATTTTATGCATAGTAGTATTTACAATTATGTATACTAGATTTCTAAAAAGTATAACAACAACTCCTTCTCTATTTTAAAAATGCAGCTTATTCGCACAGAGAAAAAAGCAAATCACAAAAAAAAAAAAAAAAAAACAACAATTATAACGGTTTGCCTGAACAATTTAAGAAAAACATTTTAACTGTTCATGCCACAAAATAAACCATTCAAGATTTCTTATTGGGGTCACTATATTGACTTTTACATAAAGAAAAAATTTTGTCCCGTTTGACAACTGACTCATCTCATAATTTTAAATCAATGATTTGAGGAGTAGTGTTTTTAGGGATGGGGGTAATTTAAAATGTAATGGTAAATAATATAAGTGTAATGCATTACAATTTTTCATGTCATTAAATGTAATGTGTAATTGAGCATTTTTTAAACGGAGTGTCTATTCGTCCGGCTAGCCGGACGAATAGTTAAAAATCTCTATTCGTCCGGCCATCCGTCTGCGGATGCGCAAATATTCAATATCAATAAAAGTGTCATGTGACGTGGAAAGTGTCCCGGATGAGGTGTCGGATAACACACGCGGTGTCGGATAACACAAGCGCGTATTCAATGGACGTGTTGAGAATTGGAGATCGTGATTCATATTTAAAGATGTCACAGAGAAAACCAGAGAGAATGTGATTGCTTTAAACAAATGTCTATAGAAGTGATATATGTTAACTGTGAGGAATAAGCCTGAAATTAAAGTGAAATTGATGATTTACCCCCATTTACCTTATGAAGGCAAAACGCATTCGGAAAAAATACTATATCAAACTTGCTTGGATGCATTATTTTTTAGTTATACTACAACGCAGATCTATAAACATACTGATATGCCTGGACTGGGAATAAGACACGAGGGTTTTGGTATCCCCCCTTTTTCTGTTGTATCTAATATACATTTTTTTCTAAAAAAATCTTATCGAAAACACAATCCTTCTTTTGGGTACAGGTTACACGTGCCTGCCCTTCTCAAATTTCATATTAATTAAAAATCGCCGAACAATTTAAATGAAGAATCGTGCATAATCATATGGGGACCTTACTTTAACTAAACTTCACAGAAACTATAAATTCAGGATCTTTTGAAATTATAGATGAAGCCAATAATGATTGGCCCGACTATTTACCTTACAGGAAATTCATAGGCAGAACAACAAAAGAGGGAATCATTTTTGCCCCCCTCCCCCAACCCAATACCCAAGTTCCTTTAGAATATTAGAATTAAAAAAATCTGAATCAAATGTATAGTTTTTTGGTTTTTTTTTAAAGAATGAGTTTTTTTTTCATAATCCGAGGTTAGACAATATATTATAAAACAACCCGTTTCATTCAAAACCTTCAAAACACGATGTTATATCTTCATCATTATATATTTGGCCGGACAAATAGCGAAAAACCGTAAAAATGCTATTTGTCCGGCTTGCCGGATGAATAGACATTTTTGACTATTTGTCCGGCTAGCCGGACGAATAGCCACTGCCTTTCTAAATAACATGTAATAGTAATTTACTTAATTACAAAGTAAAAAAGCATGTAATACTCAATTAGTTTTGAATTTCATTTCAATTAAATGTACTTTAATATTGTTAATGATAAGAAATTGTAATATGAATATTGTTTATTTGACGTACAAAATGTTTGCTAAATAGTCTGATAACTAAAAAAAATGTGAGATTCATATAATGGTATTTTTAGAAAGATCTTTATCTAAATATATTGATAACATGCACATACATACCGTCAAAGTATGTATGTTTGGTAAATCAAATGTTTAAATCTTTCAAAGACAGTTCATTCAGAATTGAAATCAATGCAAACAATCCAATTAGTATACACAAAAGGATTATAGAAATAAGATTTATCAGCTTTAAAACCAAACAGCAATTACTCAGAATAAAATGTGCAATTACAGCCTAGAGACATGCCACTATTACATGTATTTTATCTAATTAGCAAAATATTGCTACTATTTAGATATAATACCATTATTTGTACTAAAAATAAATTTCAATCTAGTGACAAGCATATTTTTGAATAATTACAAAGTAAACAAACATGGACAAATTTTTAATTTATTTATATTATGTTTTATTAAATGGCTTCATTTCTGAAATGTCAAAATACCATTTAGTGTATTTGCAAGTGAATAGGAACACATGCCCTCTTCCATCAGCACATCTTATAATTGAGCAGTACCTGCCACATAAGCACCTACCGAAACAAAGCGTTCGGACCAGAGAGATGCAGACTAAGTGACAAAACCTTACAAATACTAATTATTATCAAATGCAATGCTAAAATTATGTTGTAAGCTTTGATGAATATTTTACACATGCTATATATACATGATATGTATTGTTTAAAAAAAGTTATGAAGAAATGTAATGTGTAATTCAATTAATTACTTTAGTAAAGTAATTGTAATTTAATTAATTACGTTTCAAAAACTGTGTGATATGTAATTGGTGTAATTGACCATTTTTGTAATGTAATGTGTAATTTAATTAATTACATTCCAATGTAATTGACCCCCCAAGTCTGGTTTTTAAAAGATCCATATTTCTATCATTTTTAAGTCACGCAGGTAAAAATTAGATGTTGTTGTTAATGATATATTGACAATATACATGATATAATACTAACCTTGTTTATTCTGAATAAGAATTGAATCGACTCTCAACTTAATCATTTTAACTTTTGGGATGCAGTTTTTGTGTACAGAACAAGTACGTTTCTGAATATCCTTGTCGATATTACACACATTCAATAAGAGTCAACAAACACATATTTGTTTCCTTTTCCATTCTTACGGTAAACTGTGTTACATGCACACTATTTATAAAGAATCCATTGAAAGTTTCTCATATATTAAAATAATGTCAAATTACTTTATTTCTACTGTTACTTAATATTAAGTTAAACGTTTTCTTTAGTTTTTGTTTATTATCTGAGACGTGTTCCAATCTAACCGGTATAACAAGTTGTCATTTGTATAAACGTATATGTTGATTTTCCTTTTAAAAGTTGATTATTTCGAATGGTATTTTGAAACACGACGAATACATGTCAAACCTGAAAAGCGTCAACATGTATTTTTTCACTTTTTTTGAAATCCTGCCAACAGAGTAAATGTGTCTCTAAAACCGAATACGAAGTATTTATTGTATCCTTCATAACGTTGGTAGTTACTGTCAAATAGCAAAACTATCTTTCATTGAGTTAATTTGAACATTTACCTAATAGGGCAATGTCCATATAGAACGTTTATCCAATGAACGTTAATGTGTAGATTATGTAGATCACCATTAATTTTACTCTTAAGTCTTTTTAAAAGGCGTCTTTATAATAGTTCTCAAAATATCTTAAAATATCTAGAAACATTGCATTATAGTGTTGTAAACACTAGTTCATGCATATTTTGATTTCAATAAGGCTTCTGAATGCACCTTTGAAGTGATATTGATGTGAAAACGTACATTTTCCTAAATACGATGTTCATGAACGGTTGACCATTGATGACAAGCCAAATAAACTTAACATAATGTAAAACAACAATTTCTATTTGAAAGTTGAGTTATAAACTGAGCCCTTAGTGTTCTAAATAAAACAATTGATATTTATTTTTATCATGCCGGAGCTTTCTATTGTCGACCATACGGTATGATATTTTCTTATTGTTGAAGGCCGCATGGTTGCCTATTTTTACGTACATCCATTTCATTTGAACTTCGGTGGATATTTGTATCATTGACAATAAAAAACATCTCCTTATTTATACTAATTCGAAATTTTTCTAAATAAATTATTTAATATATGCTGCCAATTCGGACTGCAATATTACACTCATAGAAGACCTATTAGCACTAACGAATTCCATCACCGAGTTGACCTTTTTCATACAATCAAGCCATCTTTCAGTGTATTGCTGTAACATATCATCAGGAATAACAATACCGAAAGATTCAAATTGATTATCAGCGTCTATCACTATTTCATTCTCAGTCAGAACAAACATTGTATTGAGGAAATCACTACTCCCAGTCTGAATAATAGTTCTGATTTCTTCTGTGTCTAGCTGACTCATGAAGGTACGCATTGCAGTCTGAAACGTACTATTCATCATTGGCCGATTTGCAGTTATACATTCCCTCACCGAATTAGAATGTGTCAATTTATCAATCCATGTTTTAATGTACTGTTGTAACAGAATAGGATCATCAGGAATTACAATACCAAAACGTTCATATCGATTACCACTGTTGTTTTTTATATCTTCCTCTGTCATGACAAACATTCTATTGAGAAAATCTGTGCTTCCAGACTGAATGATAGAGTCGATACGTTCTGTAGGTAATTTTGTAATAAAGGTTTGCAATGCAGTGCAACATGTAGCATTTATCAAGGGCTGGTTAGCATTAATACATTCGTTCACCGAATCATCTTTGGTCAAAGTATTAAACCACCTGTCAATGTACTGTTGTAACAGAAATGGATCATGATCTTGAATTACTATACCAAAACATTTGTGCCGATTACCACTGTTGTTTTCTATATCTTTCTCTGTCATGAAAAACATTCTATTGAGGAAATATTTGTTTCCAGCTTGAATGGAAAAAACGACTCGATCTGTGGTTAAGTTTCTCATGAAAGTTTGCAATGCAGTGCAAAACGTAACGTTCATCATAAGTCTGTTTGCATCAACGCAACACTCCGTTTCAGATCTTAGACACATTTCAACAAACCAACTCTCAATGTATAGCTGTAACATATCATCTGGAATAACAATTCCAAAACATTCATATCGAATTACAGCGTTTTCTTTGATGTCATCATTTGACATGACAAACATAGTATTTAGGAAATCAGTATTTCCAGTCCGAATGAGCAAAGCTACCTTGTCCTTGTTTTGTTGTTTCATATAGGTACGCAAAGCAGTCCGACATGACACGTTGTTTAAAAGTCTACAGTTATCAAAGAAATCCTTCACACAATAGGTTTCGGTCAAAATGCCAAACCATTTCTCAATGTATTTCTTTAACAAATCTTCAGGAATAACAATACCAAGACATTCATATCTGTTCTCATCGTTTTCGTTAATGTCATCTTCTGTTCTGACAAACATTAAATTGAGAAAATCGTTATCTGAAATAATAATGATTGAAGCGATTTGCTCTGTGGTCAGTTGTTTCATGTGGTTACGTACATCATTACGAAATGTAATATCAAGAAATAGTCTATTTTCATTAATGGCTTTCTTTACACTACTGGATAACATCAAAACATGAAACCATTTCATTATGTATTGCTTTAACAAATCATCCGGAATAACAATACCAAAACATTCATGTCCGTTCTCAACGTTGTCCTTGATATCACCCTCTGTCTTCACAAACATTGTATTAAAAAAGTCGTCTCCTGCTGTTTGCATGATTGAGGTTATTTTTTCTGTAGTCAGTTGTTTTATATGGTTATGTACAGCATTTCGATATGCAACATTACCCAATAGTTTATTTGCTTTAATGTCCTCCTTAACACTACTGGATGTTGTCAAATATCCAAACCACTTAATAATATACTGCTGTAACAAATCATCAGGAATTACAGTACTAAAACATTTATATCCTTTCTCAGTGTTGACATCAATGTCGTTATCTGTTTTGACAAACATTGTATTAAAAAATACGTCACCTGCTGTTTGAATGATGGAAGCGATTTTTTCTGTTTGAAGTTGTCGCATATGGCAACGTACAGCCCTACGAAACAAAACATTCATCAACGGTCTATTATCAACATCATTGAGGTAATGCATGTTATACATGCTGGTCAAATTATCAAACAATCTCTCAATATATTGCTGTAACAGAACATTAGGGATTACAATACCAAAACATTCATATTGTGCCACAGCAATGTCTTTAATATCATTATCTTCCATGACAAACATTAGATTGATAAAATCGTCCTCCGCTGTTTTAATTATTTCACTGATTTTGTCTGTATGTAGTTGTCTTAGATAGGTTTGGAAGACAGTGCAAAATGTAACATTCATCATCATTCTATTGTACTTTATGATTCTCTCTACCGAGTAGGTTTTGGTTAAATAATCAAACAACCTCTTAATATACTGCTGTAACAGTTCATCAGGAATTACAATACCAAAACATTCATACTGTTTCTCAGCAAGATCTTTAATGTCCTCCTTTGCCATGACAAACATAAGTTCGAAAAAAATTGTCTTCCGCTGTAAGAATGATTGAATTAATTTTGTCTGTGTGTAGATGTCTAAGGTAGGTTTGGAAGTCAGTGCGAAATGTAACATTCATCAACATTCTATTATCATTTATGATTTTCTCTACCGAGTCGGTTTTGGTTAAATTATCAAACAACCTTTTAACATACTGCTGTAACAATTCATCAGGAATTATAATACCAAAACATTCATATTCGTTCTCAACGTTGTCCTTAATGTCATCCTTTGTCTTGACAAACATTGTATTAACAAAATCGTACTCTGCTGTACAAATTATTAAATCGATAACCTCTGTTGGCAGTTGTTTCAGGTGATTACGTACATCATTACGAAATGTGACATTAAGAAATGGTCTATTTTCATTAATGGCTTTCTTTACACTTCTGGATTTCGTCAAATCTCCAAACCACATTTCAATGTATTGCTCTAACAAATCATCAGGAATGACGATACCAAAACATTCATATCCAATCTCAAACAAGAATACAAATCACAGACACAGTCTAGTTATGATTTAGGGAGCTACCATTTGATTTTTATGGGGGGGGGGGGGGGGGGGGCTAGAATGAAAAATTCTGTCCTGCATTTTTTTTAGTTGTAATCTCTGTCCTGCCTTTTTATTTTTCACTCTATTCGGTCCTGCCTTTTTTTTAAAAGTTTATCCTGACTTTTTTTTACCTAAATTGTCGTCCTGACTTTTCTTTTTTGCAAGTGTCTCATCCTGCCTTTTTGTTTTACTCAAAACTCCTGTCCTGCCTATTTTTTTTAAAATTTCATCCTAGCCCCCCCCCCCCCCCCCTAAAAATCAAATGGTAGCTCCCTAAGTGACCTATGATAAAACCCTGTATATTTCATGCATGTTCTTGTTTAAATGGTGAACAGGAATAAATATGGTTTAGGGGTGGGGATCTCGACCGTTTACAAGTTCTAAGAAAAGGGTGGTGGGTGATTCTTAGGGGACTCTTTCATTTCATTAGATTTATTTTATTGCCCCTCCCATACATAAATATATATGGGTTAGTGATGGGGACGAATGGTGCCGTTAAAAGGTAAAAACATTCTAAAATTGAAGGAGGTGGGTCAAAGATTTTTATTTTCGTATATGTATGTATTCAAATTACACGATTTTACCATGTCCTCAAAAACACGTTTTACGTACATTTCCAACTTGTCATCAACTAGACATATCAAATACTGCGTATATTTTTTGTCCCCTGTAACAATAAATCTTTCACGAACAAATCTGTCCTTGGCATGCTTAATCAATAAGGATATACTTTCTTCTTGTCTTCCAAAATAAACAGCCAAGAAATCAAACAGCTTGTCATGGATAATTCGATAGATGCCTTCATCATAAGTCACAAAAGTCCCATTAAGTATTTGAAGTTGGGACTTTAGTTTCCTACCTGTTATATGTTCTGTTTCAAAAACCTCCATCATGTATTGTAATATACCTTTTACACAATGATCCTCACCTGTAAGATTCTCATCTTCCAACTTGTTGTTGAATATTACTAACAAAAGCAAAGCACAGTATTTGTACTTACCTTCTATACAGTCTTCATACATCCTAGGCAATTCTTTTTCGTAAAATGAAAATGGATCTTCCAAAAACATTTTAATATCAATGTGTTGCTCATTTTTCTGAACCTGATATAATTTGCATAAAAAAGGTAGAAAATCATATTCACCCAAATGTGTTATTGCTTCTGAAGCATATTCCCCGAAATATTGTTGCGTCATATTTTCTTTTTCATAATTGGATAAAGATAAATCCTCAGACCTTAAGTTACATTCACAAGTTTTGAAAATATCTAAGTTTCTAAACCCTCTATCTTGAAAAACTTGTAGTCTGCATGTTAAAATCAATTTATATTGATGGTTTTCTAAAATACTTTTTATGTCACTCATTGATTCTTTCCATATTTCTAAACGACTTTGATTTGCTGAAAAATTTCCACACATATCGTCAACAATGTACAATGTTTTTCTGTCTAATTTAAAATACCGTTTTATTTCAGTTGCATGAGACACTTCCAGTAGTGTGTATCCATCCCGTTTCATTTGAAGAGCTATGTGTCTAACGAGAGCCGTTTTGCCAATGCCTGATGGACCTGTGACACTTACACATTTATGTTTGATGATACAGTCATGCACATGATGAGTCGCTCTTGTTTTGATATAAAATAGGTCGTCGTTCTTCCATTGCTTTATTTTACTAACCATGTAGTCTAAAATGGTTTTGAAAAAAAATATACTAGTATTCTGAAAAATACGAACAAAACAGGTTCTGCCTCGTCGACTTTTTTCGACGCACCTCAGTGGTCAAATTAAAGGTTTACATAAAAACATTGATTGCAATATTGATAAGTGAAAAGTAATTTGTGTAATATTTCCTTGAATCAAATACAACACATAGAATTTACTTTGGCAATGTTCAGATGCAAATATAGAATGGTCAAAACTTAATTTCCCTACTTTATATTACTTAAGACCTTTACTTTTTGTCCATCCTTACGAATATGTTGTTTGACTGTACAAGTACAAAACCTATAGCACATATTTAAATTTACGTTGATGTTGTTTTATATACGATCCGAGTAAACTGATAAAATATCAAATTTAGAGACCAACTTTTTTTTATCCGGTTCATCTTCGAACCTACGACCGTCCTACAATAAGTAGTTATTGTATGTTATTCTAACATGACGCCCTTTAAACGCTTTGAGTACACACCCGTGGTAAAATATGAATATATTGCCAGTGCTGTTCCGATTGTACTCCCACGTCATATGCTTTTTTATGAATGAGATACCCGACGTCATAGAACAATGACGTTAGAATGTAAGCATTTTACGGGAAAATACACGCTTGTGAATCCGAAAATCATCACAAGGAAACATACACAAATGATGCTAAAATGTGGCAAAAGCCCTTTATTGTACATCATATAAGACATATAAATAAATTATCATTCAAATTCATCCAAAACTGTCTAAATACATTATTTTAAATAGTTTAAGCATGTCACTAATGCAGTTTGCTCCGTTCTTTTACGCTAGTTTATTAGTGCGTTTATTCATGGGAACGACAAATATTTGCCTACACCTAGAGCGCTTCGATCCAAAAGAATTGCCGTTTGTGTCCTATCAAAATCGAAATAATTCATGGGGGCTTGAATATATCTAGATTTTACCACGGGTTGTCCCTTTATGCCGATATTTTACCCTTCGCTATCGCTCAGGGGTAAAATATTTGTCATAAAGGGCCAACCCGTGGTAAAATCACGATATATTCAAGCCCCCATGAATTATTTCTTGATTTACACACATTATAACTGTATATAGTAATTGCTTTAATTAGCGAAGCTTAATTAATAAAACACCAAATAGATATACTTGTTCCGTATCGTATATGTTTTGCTAAAAGGCGCAAATGATTTTGTATTCAATTTGTCTTGAATATATGTCAACTTGGCCAACGTCCAATTCGTCCAAATTAAACACTCACTAATTATTACAACGTGAATCACTGTATAAAACGTAAACTGCTAATAAAAAAGTATATAACAAACACGGATAATCTATCTATTCTATCAAATTTGGAGACCAACATTTTTAGCCGGTGTGTCACCGAGTCGACGGTCGTCGGAAGTATTTCATGATAATAAATAGTAAGTGTATGTAATGTACATTATAACTTCATATAGAAGTTTCTTCAATTAGCGTAGCAAAATTAATTAAACACCAAATAAAGTTCCGCAGATGTTTCCTAATTGTCTACTTTTTTGTAAGCAGGCGGAAATAGTTTTGTAATCAATTTGTCCTGAATTTATGACAACAGGCCCAACTCAAACATTCACTCCATTTTTACAATTTGCATCCCTTTATCAAGCTCACTCAACTCAAAACAAAAAGGAGAAGAAAATAAAACAGAAAAAAAAAGAAATATAACGAATTAAAAGAAATATGTTTACATTTTCTTCTTCTTTTTAGTAAATTTCTCCTTTCTCAGAGCATCCACTTGAAATTCGTTTTAACTTCAAACTCGTACCATTGAAGCAATGTTTGAAATCATTAGATAGTTTTTAATTGTCTTCTCTTAGTTATTTCAACCGTTCTTGGAGCACCTTTTGAATAAAAAGTAATAATACGAACTAGCATAACTGATAATTTTTTGAATCATAAGTGTTCTAGATTTTGGTCTCCTTCTCTGAGTTAATTCCTTCGTTCTATAAGCATCTGTGTAAGCCCGAGACAGAAGCTGATAATTAGATATTCAAATTTCAATGGAAGAAGACTTTACAACGTATTGAAACTATTAGCACAATGCATCAGTGCAAATAAAACAGTTTGGGAAATCAAGCTGTGTATCACAATAAACATTTCAAGTTGTCTAAACGCTTAAGCTATTTTTGTTCTTATAGTTACTCGATTAAACAGGTTCAATCGTAAAATATCTTCTTCTTCTTGAAGTGAATTCCTCCTTTCGTGCAGACAAGAGACAAAGAGACAAAGAGACAAAGAGACACATACAAACTTTAACAGAGATTAATAATACAAGTTATTCTCAAATAGAACTACAAAAAGAGACTGTTTTTACTAGAATAGCAATTAAAAAATCTCTCAAATAGAGACTGCTTTAATTACTAAATTGTTCTCAAATAGAATAACAAAAAAAGATATTTAATCTCTCAAATAAAGTTTTAAAAGCAATGAGCAAACATTTAGCATACAGACAGACATAATAATCTAAAAGAGTATTAACTAGTCTAAAGAAGAAAACCATATAAGCAGACAATATCAATAAAAAGATACAAATGTCACGCACAATAAACTAATTGAACAGCTTAAATAAAAAAGAGGAAACAATACCAAAAGTACAGGAAAAAAAGATAAAAAAACGATTGTATAAACAGGTGTCGTATCCCCATCAGAGAAATCAAATTGGAACTATTTTAAATATTACAAGAAAGGAAACATATAGACTAGGGATACCTGATGAGGATAGGCCTAGGTCGACATGACAATAACCGAGACACCTTTTTTTACAATACACACACAATAATTATACTACAAACATGCAAGTGTGAATTTCTAGAAAAATATGAAAAGAAAAGAAGGACGAAAGATACCAAAGGGACAGTCAAACTCATAAATCTAAAACAAACTGACAACGCCATGGCTGAAGATATTTATCATACACTGAGTTTGCCAGCTCTAAACTACTCCAAATGTATTCACAGAGAAAAGGGAAATAATAACGAAGGATTATAATAAGATATACTGTATTGGTCCTGGACCCGATTGATTCAAAAATATTAAAAAAAACCCGCTTTACTTAAAAACAAACAAGACATAAATTAGTTAGGTGATGCAACAGTACTAAATACTACAGAATGCACCTAAAACGTGTTATGGATACTGCATACTACGAGTGAATTGTAAATCGTTAATGCTTGTAAACCTCTGTCTGTATTTTAAAAAGAAGAAAAAAAATCTATTCGAGCGAAACTGTCGAATTTTAAAGAACAAACGATCATTTGGCTCACAAGACATAAATCCTTGTTCTGTGGATTCATTTATTTTCGTGGATACCAATTTTCGTAGAGGAAAGGTGACATATTCATGGGTACTTAATTTCCTTGTTTTGGCAAAGACTAAATACATCCATTCAGGAAATTTTTAACTCGTTGAATATTAAAATTAGTTGTTTCCATGTATCCAACAAATATTAATGAATCCACAGTATCTATGATATTTTTGTATGTTTTGAATTTTAAAAGATCAACCGTATATTTTATAATCTTATCATTTTAAATTTAACGTAACTCAAGTGACCCTTCCTCTGAACTGTTTGAAAACATCAATATGTTAAAAAAATAGCTCAAACGATCTGTTGGTGGCAGCTTTTTAGGTATTGTCTGAACTGGATTAATATTTCATTTTAAGTTGAACAAGTAAACTTCTAGATATTTTTATTGCCTTTTGAAGAAATGAGCAGGTGCATTTGATTTTGGATACATTCGTCAATTTCAATGTTTTCAGGCTTTAATATTCCATCTGTTTCAATCGAGTTTATTACTTAAAGATAACGCGTCTCTACTGCATTCGCTATTAAAATGTATGGATTTGTGATCATCCAAGCCTCTTCCTTCAGAACGCGAAGTAAATAAGTCTTGCTATGGTTCGAAATCAGCAAATATATTTTTCTACATGACACTGCCAGCTTAATCAACACTTGATATTGTACTGTCTTACTTAGATCCTGGATAGACAGGAAAAGACACAAACAGTATCCGTATATTTTACAAATATCACGTTCCATAAAAGATAACTGACACGTAGCTAGGGAGGGGTTCTATATAATCATACTCAACTTTCACACCTACAATTCAAACAGTACGTCGACTTTATTTGTTTTTCCCACTATGTCCTTTTCTCAATGTCAAGTTCCTATATCTTTAATGTGTCCGCCTTTCGCATTCTCTCTCACTCTCTGTCTCTCTCTCTCTCACTTATACACACTTACACATGCACACAAACACACACACACACACATCCGTATCCCCCACACACATTTTAACAGTACCTATTATGACTCATGTATCATGCTTACCTCTCATGTAAGAAGGGATATGATCGTCCTCGTACTTGTTTATTGTCAGTTCATCTGAAACAATACCTTCATAGCTTTGTACATTTTTATTTTCAACTTCCGAGGTTTCAATATTTCTCTGAATCTTTTTAAATAATTTAGCAACGAGGCTTTGATCAAGTTTCTGCTTTGACAGTTTGTCAACTTCTTGTGTTACCAATTCATCACGGCTTAGTCGTACAATAGCCTAAAATTGAATTACGATATAATTAACTAATTACATGCACATTTCTTTTTTTATCTCTTTCTGAAGTCTTTTCATGTTTTGATGTATAGGAATGCAGCTTTCGAAGAAAGAGAGAGATAATACCCAAAGTAGTACACTAGTGCAAACTGTCAGGTGTGTATATTACAACCTTAGTACATCATATAATATAGTCCTCAACAAGTTCATTGACAAATTGAAATTGTGGTCTAAAGTAACCAGCAGTTAAATCAATAACTCTAAGCTAGATTTTGTATCATTTGTCTTTTTATCTAAGAATTTAAATGTGTGATATGATCGCAGAGTTATCGACTTTTCAAAAGAGAGCAATATCCAATCATAGATACCAGGATTTAAATTTTGTATTTGTGTTAGCCAACCTGGCAAATGACACAATAAATAAAATTAACAAGTTACCAAACGGCCTTCAACAATTCGTAAAACCAATATCACATAGTTATCTATATGTCTTTTGTTAATTTTCGGCAAAGCCAAATGGAATTTACTCCTTTTGAAACATTATTTTTTTAAAGTTATTTCTATGATTATACTCAGACACTTTTTTAGTGGTAAGGAATAATTTTGAGATTTATTTTGTACTATGGCAAATAAATCAAGAATATGTCAATGCCTGAAATCCATTTACCATTTCAATCTTTGGTCCGGCTGTAAGCTTCTTGTATGAACTCTTTGAATTTTAACATCTAAGTGTCTTCAAAGCAATTACTTTACGGTATGTGTTTTGCAAGTCGTACAGTGTATTTGGTAGATATTGCACCAATCTCTTTATTTTAATATTCTTCTCTAAACATTGTCTTGTCACAATATATGATAAAAATAGTACAAAGAAGTCGCAAGTATATACATAATGTTCTAAGTATACCAATTTAGAGTTGTTAATTTACGCGACAATTATTAACTTATATTTAAATCTCAAATGTCGATTTATAGAAACAAATCAAGATAAAAAACAAAAAAACTAATGGAATCACAAGAAGCAATGAGACCGGCTGTGTTGACAGGGTAAGATACTGCCATTTTGCATGCACCTACAAATCCACGAATCGGACTCCTATACTTGTATTTAATGTTATAGTACCGCAAAACATGTTGCTTATAAGCTGCGACACCGAAACTTATAATCGATCAATCAATTTGATATGTTAAACTCTGTCGATTTCAGTCTTGTTAATAAATAACCCTGTAATATCAGTTGTTATGTATGTACCACAATCCTGTTACAAAGCTCGTATAGTGTGCACGAATGTGAAGTAAAATCATCCTACGACGGAGCAAATGGCAATTTTTTTCTCTAAAATTGGAAGTTGATACTAGGAAAGGTGATTTCAACATGTTTGTCAGAGATAACAGTTTTAATTCTACCTAAATCAAGGGAAGATCAAGATATTAACTAGACTAATTTCGGTTGTATCTTTATTATCGATTTCACCGGGATATCTGTCAGGGGGCTGCTATATGGGTTATTCAGTGATAAGCCACCATCAAAATAATTGAAAGTGAATTGAAATAACATAAAAAGATGAGTTTTCTTTTAGTATTTCGTATTTTACAAGGCTCTGTGAATCCTGTTTCATACGAATACAATAAACTCATAAGAATCCCAAATGTATGCATAAATATCACCACTTTCCAAATTGGGTGGAGGGTAGATTAATAAAATAGAAGTTGTAGATCGAAAAGTCAAGCATTTTGAAGATATTAATTACGGTGTATTTGTTGGATGAATAAGTGTGATTTATAAAAAAAGATCAGTCTTTAAAAGACCCAAACAGGTCAACCTGAGAATTTCTAGTGTACTTTGTATTTATTGTTTTGTCTAGACTGGAAATCAAACCGATGCCTTGTTTTAAATATTCTTTACTCAGATTTTATCATCTGTAAATGTTATTTCGTCTTATTTTCAGACAATGTAAACCAGTACTCTTATTTTTTGTCGTGCTTATAGGAGAGTGGAACATATGCCAAAAAATAATCAAAGCATAAATAGTTTCTAATTCTAAGTCACTTTATGTTTTGGTTTATGTTTGATCAAAAACGTACTTGCGATAAATCGGACCACCATTTGTTAAAGTCACGATCTGGAATCTTAAATGCAGTAAGGTTATTTAAAAATTTTCTGCAGCATCTGATCCGTTCTATATCGTCTTCTTCTCTTGTATCTTCTTGTGAAGGCTGTGAACCCCAGCCGTGTGTTGGTTCATGCAGAGATGTCATGTTGTTTCTGATGAGTTTGTAAAGTAATGTAAACTCAAATTCGGTTAACTGTACATTACTGTTTTTAGCTGAAACGATCACACAAATTGTCAATAATTGAATATAGGTCAGACACACAAAGAAGTGAAGGCTACACTTTTGTAAATTGACAAATAAAAGTACTTTAATGTTCAACCTGAGTTTGAAATTGAATGCATTAATTCTACATACAGTATAGTCATGAATATGTTACTTTTACAAAACTGAATTATATTTAGAATAATTTGAATGTGAAGGTTATCCTTGACAATTATTTGTCATGACTAGTACTAGTAGTAGTTAAGCATTACAAACACAAAAATATCAACATTTGTCTACATTTGTCCAAATGGAGTGGTTGGTAGTGGATAGTGGGAAGCAAGCCTACTACTTTGATAGTTCTTTTGTTGATTTTGTGTTTATTAACATGATAATTATATAAGGTATCCGAAATGATTTGCAATGCTTATAAATGAGTAAAAAAGAATATAGGCAAATACTGGTCACATAACAGACGCCACCAATGATCATACATTCATCATATTGTCAGCTGTAAAGTATCCGTTTAAATTTTAGACAGTTCAAACGAAAAAACAAGAGTGCACACGCTGAAATGTCTCGCCTTCTTTACTAATCATTGATATTATGTTGTTAGTCTAAAGTATAAAGCTTTATTACAGCTGTCTTATAAACTTAACATTAACCAAGATAACTAAACATTGACCAATGAACCATGAAAATGAGGTCAAGGTTAGATGAACCATGCCAGGCACACATGTACAGCTAACAATGCTTCCATACAACAAATATAGTTGACCTATTACTTATAGTTTAAGAAAATAGACCAAAACACAAAAACTTAACACTGAGCAATGCACCGTGAAAATGAGGTCGAGGTCAAATAAAACCTACGCGACTGACATATAGATCATAAAATATTTCCATACACCAAATATAGTTGACCTATGGCATATAGTATTAGATAAAAAGACCAAAACTCAAAAACTTAACTCTGACCACACAACCATGTAAATGAGGTCAAGGTCAGATGACATCTGCCCGCTAAACATGTACACCTTACAATTATTCCATACAACAAATATAGTAGAGCTATTGCATAAAGTATGAGAAAAACCGATCAAAACACAAAAACTTAACTATAACCACTGAACCATGAAAATGAGGTCAAAGTCAGATGACACCTGCCAGTTGGACATGTACACCTTACAGTCCTTCCATACACCGAATATACTAGCCCTATTGCTTATAGTATATGAGATATGGACTTGACCACCAAAACTTAACCTTGTTCACTGATCCATGAAATGAGGTCGAGGTCCAGTGAAAACTGTCTGACGGGCATGAGGACCTTGCAAGGTACGCACATACCAAATATAATTATCCTATTACTTATAATAAGAGAGATTTCAACATTACAAAAATCTGAACCTTTTTTTCAAGTGGTCACTGAACCATGAAAATGAGGTCAAGGACATTTGACATGTGACTGACGGAAACTTCGTAACATGAGGCATCTATATACAAAGTATGAAGCATCCAGGTCTTACACCTTCTAAAATATAAAGCTTTAAAAAAGTTAGCTAACACCGCCGCCGCCGCCGCCGCCGCCGCCGCCGCTGGATCACTATCCCTATGTCGAGCTTTCTGCAAAAAAAGTTGCAGGCTCGACAAAAACCAACATTAATTTTTATTCCAAAACCATAAATAAAAAGAAACCACGTACAACTTCTCAATCATGTTAATTTGAGGATCCTATATTGGTTTAATCACATATAAGGTGTGGCTTGATCATGCGGTTGATGAAACACATTGTTGAACACGTGATCTAACATTTAAAATAGTGTAAAGGCCTAGTACGATAATTAACTGTTTGAATAATTTGCCAGATTCGTCAGATTATCACGAAGTTTATCAAACAGCATTAATTTATTAATATAAATAAGAATAACGAACAAAATGACGATCTAGGAGTACTCGCATATAATGAAATATAGTTGAAAGCCAAAACAGCCTATTTTTTTTCTCTCCACTATTTAAGTATCAATCAGTACACATTCAACATATTAAGAATATTGGGGCTATAAACAGTCTTAAAAGAAAGAGATGAGTTTGCGCATTTTATCAAAAGGTTTTCCATTCATATCTGATTTTTTTATATCATTTCATATTTTTATTAAATACCTGGACTTAAAATACTTGATTCTTCACTGGCACATTTCCGTCTATTTACGTTTGTTTTTCTTCTGAGATCATTCAAGTGCACTGCTAGTGTTGGTTCTGGAAATTGTCTCGTACAATAAATTCGGACTGATTCGGAGGCTAGTTCCTGGCATAAAATGTAACACCGAACGAAGTTGCTTTTCTCTTTTGATAACGAGAAAACTGGATCTTAAAAAAGTTATAAAAATGATTATGAAAAGATGACAATAATAAAAAAATCAAAGTAAAATGAAATATTATGTGCATGTTATTTAAAAGAGGGGCGAAAGAAACCCCCTTACACCCCAATAGAACAATTACACACACCTTTCTTAATACTTTTCTTCCTAATAACAAAGAAACTCATTCAAATTCTTTTGCATTATAAGTTTAAAATAACACGTCAATAGTGGATTTATAACTTCAAGTGTGGAAGTTAATTTGGCTACACCGGTTATTGTCTCATTGATATTCATCAAACCTTCATTCAATATTACTAGCTTCAGATGAAACATACTCTGCTAGAAGAAATTAATGGATGAAAATCAGGATTTTAGTTTTAACAGTTGAGGGTATCGGAGCTAGACTTAACTTGCTGGTCTAAAAGAAGATGAATGGAATCAGTACCAAGCCTTTGATGCAGAATATTTATGAATACATATTTCTATAACTTTGCTATCAGAATTTCCTTTACAAGTTTTCTGTGGAAAAAAATTATTATTTCTTCTTATGACATGAATGTGAGGTCAGGTCATTTATAATCATAAGTCAACAGTCCTGTTATTATGGTTGTACCCTCAATTTACACAACTGCTCTTCATTTTGTTCTTTAAGGTTGACAAAACATGTTTAGCAGTTATGTTCAGATTACTTTAATTGCATTTAATACCGAGACAGATAAAAAAAAGTATACGTAATGAGACAAACATTGTAGGATACAATCAATAGTACTATTCCTGTTTCGAAAATATACTGTCTCCTTAACATGAAATATATCATGAATATGCTATAATCTAAGCTGATATTCATAAAGGGAAAGGGGATTATAAAGAACAAAATGAAGAACAGTTATTGTACTTAAAACCGAAACACGGACAGCATGTTCACAGACTTCCATATAAGTAATTACATATCAGTTGCAGATAACATTCAGTGACAGTCATATATAAAAGTATGGTGGCAGATAATACATAAAAGTGTAATTACTGCATTAACTTATATATATTCGCAACGGACGTTTTTTATTTTCAATTAATAAGAAAACATTATCTTCTAATAGTTCTGGAATAAGATACTTTATTTGGGACATCACACTTCTATTTTCTGTTTATTTGTGTCAGATCTTTAAAATCTGTTTCATAAGATAGAGGAGCGAACACATCGGCTTTTTCTAACACATATCTACAAATTAATATTGAACAAATTCAATACGTAGTAGATCATTACTTATAAAAGACAAAGATTAGAATTTATTTAACTGTTTATGCTACTAGTTATACATATTTCTCAGCAGTAGTCAGCTCTCTCAAAAGTGTTTATATAGCTTTTTCTCAGACTCTAAACAACGTGTGCTGCACGTTTGCATAGACAACCGAGTGCTGACATTTTGTAACTATTCTATCTAAGCTAAACGATTTAACATGCCTGTTGGTTATAGGCTAAATAGAGGCAACATTAGTATACCGCTGTTCAAAACTCGTAAATCTATGGACAAAAAACAAAATTGGGGTAACTAAAACTGAGGGAAACGCATTAAATATAAGAGGAGAACAACGACACAACATTAAAATGTAACACACCCAGAAACGGACTAAGCATTAGACAAAATCCGAAAAGAATAAAAAATATAACATCAAAACCAAATACTGAAATGCTTGTATATCCGTCATAATCTAATTATTTGTAAATAAAATACAATAAATCTTACCTTTATAATAGAAATGTCTAAAACATTTGATCGAACAGTAGACAATGATTAATCCTACAAAAAAGTTACAAAAACTTTCTCATCGATGATTTTCAGAGCCAATATACAGTTAGTAATGTTCCTTAAAACCACATTGGTCATGTTGGTTTCTAGTTAAACATCATTTTATTATAATTTACATACTATAGATGTTATGTGCATAATACATTGATTCTTTTTTTACATCATAAACTTGTGGTACTTTAACTAACAAACACACAATTTTAACAACGAAAAGTACTTGAATATTCATTAAAATTGAACTTACCAATGAAAAAGACTGCAACAGTTATTGCTATCCATATTTTCCAAAGTGCTGAAATTAACAAAATCAATTTGTAAACTGAACATGTCACTTGTATAAAAAAAATATTGTATTACTCAAAATAACTCAACAAAACAGAAATACAAAATATATATAAGAAAATATCTCATATTATGTTATTTCAAAAAATTAGTAGGAAAACTAGTATCATGAGATATTTTTTCTGCTTAAAAGAAAACTTGGTATATGCATATCACAATTTCTCATAAAAGTCACATAATTATAATTATCTTCCTTTTTAAGGCAAATTGGGAAAAAAAATTGAATTCAACAAATCGTAGACATGATAAAACATATGTTTCTTCATTAACTCCTTTACGTTCTCACGGACCGATGGGTTTTGTTATCGGACAACTAGCTTAGTTAAAGTATATACTCGTTGACATTTGTTTACGTTCATCAGTTGTTGAGGGCTCAAATCAATACTCTCAATCACAGCTTTGTGATTCATTGTACAAAATACTGTACTGTTTTTATCACCTTTTACTGACAAGATTTTCTCATTTGAAAACTTTTTTTTAAAATTTGAACACACATTTTCATAGAGTATAATTGAGTGTAATGTTGATTTAGGGGCCTATATTACTTTTCACTTTTTTTAACGTTACCATGTATTTTGGACAACAACTATTCAAATTTTGATTAAAACTTGTACACAAGTTAAATAAGTGATTTAAAGTGTTTCAAACAATAATAAAATTGAAATACACTCTAAATTTGTGGTAATTTCCTACAAAATTAATATAAAAAGAGACGAATATCCCGTAAATATCATGAAACTTAATGTCGAAGTTGAAATATAAACGTTGTTTTTTAAGTTCTTGTTTACTTTTTGTCAAAAGACTTAAATAAGAAAATATGGAATTTTATTTGGGTTGGAAAAGTGAATCAAATTGACCGGAAGGTTTGTTGTTCAGATGTTAAAAGGGGGCATGGGGATGGTAAATTTCGATAGTTGGACAGAAAGTATATATATCAAATCGTTATATTCGGTATTATATAAGCCTGGATGGAGAGTTGAAGAGCATTTCAAGAGGTTGTGCCAAATACAGCTAGGGTAATCTATTCTTGAGGTAGAAAAGCCTTAGTATTTCAAAAATTCAAAGTTTTGTTAACAGGTAATTTATATTCATAAACATATTATTGCTAACTCTTGTCAACACAGAAGTACTGAATACTGGGCTTGTGATAACCTCGTGGAAATAAATCTCCACCAGCAGTGGCATCGACGCACTGGTTTTAAATTAAATAATTATAGATAACAGGATTAAAATTTTATATTTACGCCACATGCGCATTTCGTCTACTAATGACTCATCAGTGACGCTGGAATAAAAACATGTTTAAAAGGCCAAATTAAGTATGAAGTTGAAGAGCATTGAGGACCAAAAATTCCTTAAAGTTTTGCCAAATACAACTCAGGTAATCTATACCTGAGGTAAAAAAGCCTTAGCATTTCAAAAATTCAAAGTTTTGTTAACAGTTAATCTATATTTATACACATATCAGTGATAACTCTAGTCAACATAAAAGTGCTGACTACTGGGCTTGTGATATCCTCGAGGAAAAAATCTCAACGATCAGTGGCATCGACCAAGTGGTTGTAAATAAACTCACCATAGATACCAGGATTACAATTTTATATTTACGTCAGACGCGCGTTACGTCTACTAAAGACTCATCAGTGGCGTTCGAATAATCAAAATTGGTTAAAACATCAAATAAAATTTAAAGTTGAAGAGCATTTCAGGGCAAATCTTTGTTGTCTTCCCTTTCAAAAAGTCTGGGAAAAAAACTATTGTTGATATATGAGACGATAATACCAAAGATTTTAAATTGTGCAATGAAATATATCGACATTCATAGATAAACGTTATTGTATTTCGGAATATTCACGAATTAAAAGTTCCATACCACAAACGTTCATGCCGATTTTGAAACAATAACGAGGATCAACCCGCTTTAAAAAGTCACAAAATCAAAATTTCAGAAAACCTCGAATTTTTAAATCCAGATAATAAAATCAATAAAATAAAATATCTGACCTTAAAATATCTTCAATTAAATATTGACATAACTGAGATCCCTAAGTGTCAAACAAAATTGGAAAATTTGTATAGCGAGTATATAAATTGGGAAACAATTTGGCTAAATTTTAGTTAAACGGATATTAATAGAAAATTTTATGTAGTGTGATGTAAACAATAATATTGAAACTTTTGAGTATTTATTTTGACAGATTTTTTTTAATGCTTAAAAATATTCAAAAAAATCCTTCGGATGCGTGAAATTTTCAGAGAGTTTTTTTTCAACTTCAACTGTTGAACAACACGTTATAAAATTTCTGCACATATGGGTGCTATAACTTGTAATGTTTATAATTTTGACCTCGAACTTTATTTTTTGTCCTAAATAAAAAAATTATGTCGTTAGGTTTATGAGTAGGACCGATATGCCTTTTATGCCCAATACAAACAAAAAGGGTAATGACCTTTTTATATGATCCGGATCGCTTTAACCAAACAAAGCTTAGCATTTAACGACGATGTCAAGATCTAAATACAGGTTTCCAAATCGTATCAAATAGGTAGTATAAAAAGGCTTCAGCAGTATACCGCTGTTCAAAAGACATAAATCGATTCAGAGAATAAAATCCGGGTTACAAACTGAAACCGAGGGAAACACATAAGAAATAACGAAATAATAGAACACAAAAATGCAACAAAAATACCTTACAACAGTGCAACATTCATAGAAACGAAGTACTATACAACAACTACCATATTCCTGAATTTGTACAGAACATTTAAAGAAAAAAAGTGGTTGAACCAATTTGTGGCTAGCCAAGATAAGATTTATTATGGATGTATTGATGAAAATTGATATCTGTTTTGTTCCTTATAAAATATTTAAGTTTCACTTGTACCTGGACTTGAAGTATTATCTTTTACTGCAATGTCTACTGAACGATTTTGGTTCCCATCTTTACTAGCTCTGTAATATACAAATAATATCTCCTTTGAATGATTTACAGACACGGAACTCATAATAGACACTGTTAATTTTCATTTAGATAATGACTATTCAGTATTTATATTTCTCTAATTCCTATTCAATTTATCCCTTTCTGCACCCATTGTACTTCATTGGTTTAGATTCCATTATGACGTTGAATTTTCTTGCTTTCCTCTAAACTTCCTATTGTGACGGCATGAACAAAGGCGGCTCAACAGTTAAATTTTAAATATTTAAAACGCTCGGACAAGCCTCGCGTTTCAAATTTGAAAATTTAACTGTCTCGAGTGGATAAATATAGATGCAATGGTAGAATCTATATTTACACAAAATTATTGATATGATAACTCTAAATATCTTACCTTTCTATAATAATCGGTTTACAGCGGATTGTCGATTTGTTCATGTTCACATGATTACATTGGTTGTCTGAAAATTAAAAAAACCAAACAGTTTTTAATGCCCTTGTTATTGGTTTGTAACGTTTTCATTTTTGTAACAAAATAAACAAAGATATCAAGGCCCTATCGAATTTTCATAATTTCAATAAAAGCACACAGCATCATGGAAAAGAATAAAAAATAAATAATTAAAAAGTAACTGTTCAGAGAACAATTAAAGGTCGTTCCTCCCAAAACAACATATCTTAATGTAAAAATATAAAAACTCGAAAGAAATGTTATTTTCAGTGCCAACTAATAGCTTATTGTACACTGAATATAAAAACATATTGTTGTAATACATGTTTTTGACAAATAAGGGAGATACTCTTTCAACTAAAGTTTACGTGTTACGACATGTCGCAACTAAAAATTATGTTAGATAGATTGTTTGTCGATACCTTATAAGATTACTGAAACAAGTGATAACAAGCAAAACCGGAATTTCGAACCTAACCTTGACCTTTGATCTGGATCTCATTTAAATTTATGGAAACCGGGGACCTCAATTCAAAAGACCCTAGGTATCGCTCACTTGTCGTTTGCAATTACCAAATAGATTTCACATTTATCAAATATAAAAGAAAAAATATCACTTATATGGAATATCTATACGGCTTCGGTCAAAATTAAATGAAAAATCCAGTGGATTAAAAGAGCAAATTGGAAAAATAAATTTGTCTGTTTCCTATACGGTTGCAAATAACAAGAAAATCAGTGTTCAGGGAGATAACGCATGGAAAAGTATTCGATTACGCTATGTCAGTTTCAAAAGCGTATAAACAGTTCGATATCATATTCCAAATATCTGAGCGACATTACAGACAACAAAACAGCGAAGAGAAAAGAAAAAAAAATAGGCGGGAGAAACAAAGAAAACAAAACCCGAAAAAAACCAATAGGTCTTTCCACGGAAAAATGGAAAGACCATATAGGAAAATAGTTGAATAATTAACAATAATGAGAACAAAAACAACCCCGAAAAAAAGGTGTAGCTCGTGTGCCAAATACGTGAAACAGTAACTTCGTTGAAGAGAGTGTCATGAAAATCACCGTTATTCAATTGATGGTTCTCGACTTAAATTGACAGTTATCACAAAAGCAATAAAACTTTATCTTATTTGTAATGCATAAGCAATGATTACAATGATTCCATATACCGACAATGATTACACTTTCTGTATATAGATAATAAATGAAGTGTGTTATATTTGTACATATTTATTTGTTTCACATCTAGTAAGTGTGTGCTGATATTTCCTTTTTTCACAACATTCACGAACTTAGAGTTTTCATTTTAATTTTTTTAAACGGTAATATAAAAAAGAAGATGTGGTATGATTTCAAATGAGACAACTATATATCCACAAAAGACCAAATGACACAGACATTAACAACTATAGGTCTCTGTACGGCCTTCAACCATGAGCAAAGCCCATACCGCATAGTCAGCTATAATAGGCCCCGAAAAGCGATGTAAAACAATTCAAACGAAAAACACGTTTGTATATAAATAACAATAGACATGATTGACATCCGAAAAGTCACATATTCAAATGTGAGTTTATAACCACCTTCAGTTCATTCATTGACCGAGGCCATATATCAGTATAGGAAATCATTGATGTTCCCTATGTCATGTAACTAGCACATTCATTGTTTAAATTCAATATATACACTGTGTCATTGACCAAACATGTGTTTTAAAAAATACCAACATTTATAAACGAACAGGGTAAGAGTGGAGTCAATACGCATTGTGTGGATTAACTCAGATAAGTTTGTATCAGGAAATATTGTGTTACTTAATTGCCTTCTAATTATAGTTCCATATTCAAACATTTTTAAAATATGTGAAACATGTTAAAGAGACATAACCGAAATCACCAAAAAGGATGAAAATGGCTTCAAAACATTATTTCAAAAACTTCAAAACCCGTGCACTACACAATTGTCGTTTGAATAATCCGTGCAACTTACACATGTTACAACCTTTTTTTACAACATGAACAAGAAGATCGTTTTATTCATGGGTAACATCTACATCGATATGACTTCAAAATCCCATCTTATACTGATTTTTTTTCTTTCAATGCAAATGGATACCCTTTTTTCCAACAACTTAGAGGTACTGCGTGTACTCTGTATATTCAAAATATTGAACTGTAACCTTTTATTATTATTTTTCCTATCCCATGCAGTGTAGATGCTGTAACAACAATATTTTACCGCATCACCAAAAACTGACATATTTTCACTTTATCATGAAAATTTTAAAGCTATATTATGAATCAGAAAATGTATAAACTAATAAATATTTTATAGTACCAATGACAGAAACTACAATCAAATTGTGCCTTTATCACTTTACAGTGAAAGTATTCCGTTTTCTAATTTAAAGTATTCAACAAAGAGTAGTTTGTATGTATAACATAAAAAAGAAGATTTGTTATGATTGCCAATTAGACGACCAGACCAAATGAGTGAAATGACACAGAAATTAGCAGATATAGGTCATCGAACGACCTTCAACTATGAACGAATAGTCAGCTATAAGTATGGAATGTATACGAATAATTTTTGCCTGCATCATCAAACACTGAACATATTGATCGTTATACTGAAAATATATTGCGCTAGAATATGGGAATGATACATTAACTGGTAGTCAATATATTAAGTCGGATGTAAGTATCTTTAACCAGTATAAATCTTTGCAGAAGATGACAGGAATAATGTTCAAAATTATTAAACACCTTATATATCGGTGGATTATACAATACAACTTGTATTTGAACATTTATCGAAAATATAGTGATAAATCAATGGCAAACAAAACGAATAATGTTTTAAAACTCATGCTAAGCATACACTTAATATTTAGGGCTGACAGTAAGAAATGGGAAACAAGGCAACGTAGTTAATATGGTTTATATTCCATCGATCATAAACAAATATTATTCGAATGCGTTAGACTTTTATTATCTGCCTTTGAATTAACTAAGAAAAAAAACCCCAAACTTTTATGTATTGAATGTCGATAAACAAGTGCAAAATTTTAAAGCCATTGCTTTATTTATACTAGAATATAAAACGAAGAAGATATTTCGGAAAGGATATAAAATTTTCTGTACTGCAGTATAGAACAATACTAATATCTTTACAAAATCAAAAGTCATGAGAAATCGAAACAAGGCAAACAGTCATAAAAGGACTTTTCATCATGTCTGAAGCAGGCCTGTCCTCAAGAATTTGCAATAGGTCTGGACCGGAGCAGTCACAAAAAGTAGCTTTATATGTGGTCTACAAATGCTTTAGAATTTTAAAAGTGAACTAGGAAAGGAGTCAGTATGGACTACATAAGTTTTCTATAACAGGGCATATTGTTAGTTTAACGATGTATGCATATTACCAATAAGTCCGAGAAGGTATACCCATATCCGTATACTCATTCGGTCTATCTAACATGTCTAATATGGTTTTAAACCATATTGGGTAATTTTAGACAAATATTTATCTAAATCGTTTTGTAGAGTTTACCACATCAGATGAATAACTTGAAATTTTGTTTTATGATTACTGTTCAGTATCTATGACGGTTTTTGTAGGAAAGTTCCTAAATATTTTAAAACCTTTTTTTTCAAACATAATGCGAGACCAGTAGGGCCAAGTGAGCTTTTCTCATCACTTGGCGTCCGTCTTCATCCGTTAACTTTTACAAAAATCTTCTCCTCTGAAACTACTTGACCAAAAAAAACCAAACTAAATCATCCTTAGGGTATCTTGTTTAAAAATGTATCCGATGACCCTGCTCATCAACAAAGATGCGACCTTATCCGTCGTCGTCTGTTAACTTTTACAAAAATCTTCTCCTCTGAAACAATTTGGCAAAATAAAATTAAACTTGACTTAAATCATCCTTAGGGTATCTTGTCTAAAAAAAGGTATCCGATGACCCTGCTCATCAACAAAAATGTGACCTTTCCACGATCTCATCGCTTCTACTACGATCTGATTTCGACACGACCGCACCATGATCGTTTTGAACATGTTCAAAGTTGACCACGCTCATAACGATCATGAAGACCACACCACGACCATACTATGACCTTACTGCCATCTGCACGATCGAACAATTTCATTTTTTTTCACAGATCTTAGTGCGATCGTGGCCTAATGGGACTGTGGTAAATCTACATTACACATGTTAAGCTAGGTTCACACTGCCGATCATACCAACTCGATCGATCTCGATCAAAGCAGATTAAGCGATCAGAGACTAGTCTGACTCGATCGACAATAGTGATCGCGGTGGTCTACCTAAGTCATCATCCATTTGACTTTCTTCCCGAGAGTTTTTGACACGTCAAACACATTCGAGTAAGAATAGAGAATCCAATCACTTGAGAAGAGATCGAGCATTCGTCGAGTGGCGGTCGAATTGATCGGAAAAGGATCGTGTAGCGACCGAGTTTGGTCGGAAGACAAATATTTTACCGATCAGTACTCGATCATCTCGACCTTTGCCAGACTAATATCCGATAATTTTACGATCGACGACGACCTGTTTTATATGTGGTCCAGATTAACTCGTTCAATGCCCGATCGTTTCATGATCACTGCGACTTCTATATTTTTGTTTTCTTCTAGATTAATTCGACCAATACCCAATCTCTACGCGACTGCATACGGCCAATCTTCGATCTCTACTCGGCCATACACGAGTAATCATGACTGCTACACGATTATCTAAAAGAGTGTGGAGATCTGATTAACTCTCATAACTTTGCGTTGTATTTCTCAACTGTTTAAAAAAATCGTCCATGTTCAATACACGTCTGTACTTTTGCAAGGAGATGTAAATTACAATAGAGAGACAAAATATACCAAAGGAACATTCAAACTCAAAGGTTGAAAACAAACCGACACTGTCATAGCGAAAAACGAAAAACGACGAGAAGACAACAGCCGTCCACATAACACAACTTAAAAAACTGAAAACCAAACCAAACATAACCTGTGATGATCTAAGATGTTGCGGAAGGGAAATAGATCCTTTATTTTGTCCCAAAGGGGATTTTAAATATATGAAAGTATTGTACATTAAAATTCATTATTATACATGTGATGACTAATTTAGCCTTCAAAGTGAGTTTTTTTTTAATGAACATCAAGATTGTATTTTACCTTTTTTATGGGCTATTTTGTGTTTGACTGTCCGTATTTTCCGAATGTCCAGACATTTTTGAAGTATAAAAATAAAAAGATATGGTATAATTGCCAATGAGAAAACTCTCCACAGGACACAAAATGGACACAGAAATAAACAACTATTTGTCACCGTACGGTCGAATGTTAACAAAGTAAAACACATCCTTTTTTCACACGCTTTTTGACGCAATTTTACACAAAAATAAGACGAAAGACAAATTATTTTTATGTGAATTCTTGATAGATATATGTAAACAGTTTCAGAAAAGGTATCACCCCAGGGGATTGACAATTTTTTTGTGTCAAATTATGGGAAAATATGTGACATCTTTGCCCCTTTTTTGCAATATTATTTTGGCAAAAACAAGTAGGTTGCTGCCATGGATTCACCACAAAAATTATCTTTAAACCATTCAACTACTGGATATCAGATCTATGGTAAATACTGATGACATACGTATGCTCATATATGACACAAACAGGCTCAATTTGTAAGAAAGTAAGGAAAAGAGAATGGTTAAATTTGTGTATATTGCTATCTAACACCAGTACTGAGCCAGTGACAAATCTTATTTTGTGGTATTTTTTTTCAAGAAAAGATTAATTGAACTCCCATCAAATATCCAGGCCAGATTCACTTTTAGGAAGTTTTCATAATCATTGGGGTCCTCTTTGTTGAGCTCCTGCAAGTCTCTCAGACTTTTGGTTTTACCATTTCAAATTTCAGAAAAAGTAAAGCAATCGTAATCCGTACAAGATTCTAATGCAATTTGTATGTAACAATGTTTTCATTTTCTAAAAGTAACCGTCAAATCCACAGTTGACCAGTTGTAAATAAGGAGAGTACCGCCATTTTGAATTCCTGGATCGACAAATGTTCGATTTCTACAATATTATCGAAAATAAAAAAAATAACCACCTAAAAATCGACGTTTTAAAGCGGTTTTCTCCAAAGGGGTAGGTCCGGTAAGACCCCTTTTTGGCCCCAAAATATAGCAGTTTTACAAAATTGTTAAAATGTAAAAATTTAGTTATTTATTGGACAGTAGAATGCTTCTGCTACATAAAAATGAGCTGTTTTTGACAATACAATGCACATATATCGGGTACTAGCACCATTAAGTCATGCTAAATTACTGAAATCTTCACAATTCTAGCATTTTAGTTAAATTTTAGACGGTTTTCGTGTAAAACGAAAGTGGCCGCATTCGTGTTCATCCTTAATATTGAAATGTAAGTATTTTATGATAATACATAACATATATAAAGGTTGAGGATGAACACGGATGCGGCCACTTTCATTTTTGACAAAAACCATCTGAAAAGTGACATTTTTCGGCATATTTGGTAGATTTTTCATATTTAAGCTTGAATCGGATCGTTTTTAATGACTAAATCAGTTAAAATCTTTCACATAAACTAATTGATTCAAATGAAATAGACACTTAAGTGTTTAAAAAGTGGTCAAAATCTTTCGTCAGATGAACCTGAAATTTGAGGCCAAAATCGGTCCTTACCGGACCTACTCCTTTGAATCATAGAAGTAACGCAATAACCGTCAGTTTGTAAGTTTCCATCTTTATGAGGTCATGTTTATCTAAGGCGTTTTGCGCCAAAATCATTCATGAAGTTTAGCGGACTCTTTTTGAAAAAATGCCTCCATCAATTTTGATGTAACGGTCGCAAATTTCCGCTTTACTGTCTACGTCTCGCCAGTAAAACTACATTGCGACCGTCAAATCGTCAATTGACGGTGGCAACTCTTCAATTACAGTACTTAAATGTTAAAAAAAAACCACAAAGGCATCCAGTATTAGAATTCAACACGATACCATTGATGTTGAAGAAAATCATGTATTTGACAGAATTGATCATGATATTGTGATTTCGGTAGGCGTTATAATTTGAAATGAATTTTACAGGGAGTTGCAAAATGTTGTGATAGCCGTCTGTAAAGGCAAATAATAAAAACATTAGTACAACAATATAATGTAATTCGTTGCAACATTTCTACAAAAACACAATGATTTATCACCAATAATTGCAGTGTGAATTTCTGTTAACAAAATTAGTCACTTTAGATTTCAATCTAGACTTCGTATCAATTTCCCAATAAACAAATAATAAATTAAAAAAAAAAAAACCAGTGCGTTTCGAACTATGCGGATAGTACAAGATAATTTTGGAACACGACAATATCATATGAATTTAAAAATCAAGAATTTAGAAATCAAAGTTAAAAATGTCCTAAAAATTATTATTGGTGAGCTTTAAATTGAATTTGTTATCGTGGATCCAATTCGTGCTATCGAATATTTAAATTTGTAATCCGTTATCCCGGTCTTTCTAAACTCGTGATAACTAACACTAGTAACACGATTTCAGTCTTAAACGGTCATTTTGGTCTGATCATATCTTAATCGACTGGATTTACCACTAGAGAAAAACGTCAAGATTTTTTAGACCGTTAAGACGCCGTTCCGATCGATAGTCTCATTAGGTAAATCAGTCCGTTAAGGCATGTCAAGATAAGCAAGACCGAATCTTCTAGCGAACTGTTTAGACACGTTAAGACCTAGTCAGACCAAAACAGACCATGGAATCAAAATTCTGTTAGGATGTTGTCAGACCGTGTCCAGTCGTGTTCAGATTCTTATGATTTGGACACAAAACGGGTGCAACGTTTCAAGTGTCTATTAGGGGTTGCTCCCCATTTAAGAATAAAATAAAATTAGAAAAAAGATATATGCATTATTTTTTAACTTTTGATGTTATCTATATAAATTGCATTTGAGAGTTTTTGTAAATTTGAGGCAGGGAAAAACTATAACTTTAAATATATATATATATAATGTCTTTTGTCGTTTTCCGTTAATTGTCAAGACATTGTCTGTTCATTTTTGCCAGACTTGTGAGTTTGGCTTTTCATTTTTATATGTTATTGTGTCTATATTTCAAGAGCCTTTTATAACTTTATTCAGATACCAGAATCCTTCGTCAAAAAAATTAAGTTTGAATATTATTGCAGAAAAGGCCCGGAGAAAAGGGCATCAATGAATTCATTCAAATTTATATTTGAAAAACATAGGTTTGATAAATTATCATGAAAATGAAACGTCGGTGTACCTGAAGCAAATTTAATGACTCAGTTACATATATAACATGTATATAGCATAATAAAGTTGGTTTACTTTGAATTACTATCCATTAGCCTGGCCATTCGGGACATTTACCGATGATAATGAATCGAATCTGTCAAGTTTTATCAAAACGGTAAATAATTCATAACCCGTAAACGATTTAAAGTTACCGTACCCTCTTTATTGAGTTCAATTATTTTGTTGAAGTCATGTCGGCAGAACATCGGTTTGGCGCAGTTATATTATATATAGTGCATATTTTTAGGTTTTTGTTGTCGTAAAACACACCGAGGGATGTAAGTATTGAACAAATGAAAGACTGACCGTAGTGAGGTCTTTCTCCGGGCAATCATGACACCCCGAGGTATGTTCTACGACAAGAAAAACCTTAAAATATGCATTTTCTGACTTATATACGTCAAATAAATATTATTTTTTTATAACATGTATAAAGATATGCAAAATTTAGCATCCTATTTTACCAACCACACTAAAGTGGGATATTCCTTTCTAATGCGTTCAGGTTTTAATACGCCCTACGGGTCATTTAGAATGTGAAATAAAACTCACTTATTAATCTAGATATAAACCTTTGAAATTATTATCCATACATAATACAAAAAATGTTACTGTAACTGCATGAAGAAGAACACTAATGAATTGTTACTATTCGATAACGGTGTATGACAAATGCAAGATACATTGTAAGTAATTTATTGTACCAACTTAGTTTATGGAAAAGGGGGGCCATGGTTTTTTCCCCTTTGTAATGACATTTCTAAAGGGTACATTTAGGCTTACTATAGTTTGAATCTGACCATTTTAAAAATGGCTGGGTCGACCCCTGTTCATTATCTTACTGTTAAACCCTAACATGTGGGGCATTCAGAAGGGTTTTGTTGTGCGAGTCGGCCTATTACAAGACCTAACCCTACAGATTGTTAGTCCAAATAATTATGAGATCTTGGAAGGCTATTTTAAATTTTTGCTTTGACGTCTTCCTGCGATGTAAGGCATCAAAGAGAAAAAATATAATAACCTTTCAACATAGTACAAACATGATAAATCAAATAGTTTATAATTATATATAAAATGTTGTGAAAATAATTAATTTTATTGACTTATTTAGCAAGAATGCATTTTTATTAAAAAAAATCAAATAATTCCTGAGTCACGGAGACCAGGATAACAAAACATGAATACATTTTATAGTAATAAAGCATTTAAAATAAATATTTATTTAAAAGATGGTTGGTTTCATCATGTAACTAAGTAAGGATTCATATTGAATAAGTGTTATCGAGGTTGCATCTTTTCTCAAAATGAATAAAATATCTGTAAGTAATATATCATGTTGCCCTTGTACTTGATTTTGGTCTTGGGCTGCTGTCTCTCTATTTTATTTATATTTATTTTTATATACACCTGTTTAATATTCAGTATGTGGAGAAAATAAATACAAAAAAAAAACTTTCCGTAAGGCAAGCAACTTTAAAAGTTATTAAGATATTGTATTACAGAATAAAGGTAAGTTGTCACAAAATGGAATTAGTTAACTAAATGATGTCTCGATATTTGGTTTAAAAAAATCTATAATGCATGGTCAACTACAAAATAAATAATTATAAAAATATTCAACCCGAATTCATGACCGTGTAAATGTGATATTATAATAGGTATTATTGAGGATGTTAACACTGAAATGGTAATTAGGACTTCTTATATACATGTTATTTGTAATAAACAGAGATAAAGACACAACACTAACAGTTTATTGCCTTGAGGGGTGACTATCACAATGTCATTGGTATTGTATAGAGATGTTCACAAATTTAAAATGTCCTTTTCAAAATGTGGATAAATCATTAATTGAATTTAATTAAAAATCATGAAAAATATGAAACACCAGGATATGATTTTGTATTTTGAATATATATATACAAAAAATACAGGTTTTAATAGTAGTATTAGTATGGATATTAATACTAATATAGAATAAAGAAAATGTGTAGTCTGGGGTTAATAAACTGCAAAGCATTATTTAAAGCACAAGCTGTAATAAATAAAAAGTATACTGGGCAACATTAAAGATGTCAAATTAAACTCAAAGTTTAGTGTATTAATAAATATACATCAGGTTTCTTAAAATTTTAACGGTTTATTCAGTTTATCCTTTCATGACACAAAATTCTTTCATATATATGCACTTTACAAAAGGAAAGCCTACATGGTATACATAGCAACAGTGTATTTCATTTATTTTTGTTGGTTTTTTTTCATTTTTCAATCTCATCTTTGTTACAGTAATTTTTTTCCTATAAAAGGAGATGTGACAAGATTTTTTTTTTTTTTTTTTGGTGAATAAATATTTATTTATACATAATTACCCCCCCCCCCAAAAAAAAAAACCAAAAAAAAAAAAAAAACAACAACATCGAAAGCAATATAGTTATCGTTTAAATGGAAAAATAATGAATTTAAATGTATCGATTTGTCGACATACTAGTTACCGGGTTACCCTTTGAAGTTGAAAGCTACCGGTGTCATGCCCCCGGGTGATAATAGATAAGACATACGTAATACGCAATATTTCGTGACATGCGTCGAATCTGTGTACATCCATGATCACCTGCTGGGTGCACAGGTGGGGTTGGAAAATAGACTAGAGCAAATGTTACAGACACAAGTTACGTAATGCATATCTGTTTTACCTGTTGGAATAACCATTACCCGACTGCCGGTTATGGGGTTTTACAGAATAGAGAAAAAGGGACTGACAGTGCGGCTTAAAAAAAGGGGGAAAGCATAGAAAACAATTGGTTTCTGAATTTACTTTGTAATGAATGGAGTATAATAAGCAAATTAAACAGACAATAAAGAATAAATGTTTTTAAAGTAAGAAAAAATAAAAAAAGGCCTGAAAAATTAAAAATGTCAATACCTGTCAGTAGTTACATAGATTCTAATAAAAATTAGGCATGTATAAAAGGTGTATTGCAATGAAGTTTTTTTTATTATTTACCCTTATTACAATGTATCATTTTCATCTGGAAAATCGTTTTATTTCTTAAAAAAAAAGTGAAGAGATGCCTTGATAGACAAATAAAGGCAACAGTAATATACCGCTGTTCAAAACTCATAAATCCAGGGACAAAAAACAAAATCGGGGTAACAAACTAAAACCGAGGGAAACGCATTAAATATAAGAGGAGAACAACGACATAACACCGAAACGTAACACACACAGAAACGGACCAAGCATCAGACAAAACACCACGAGAATAACAAATATAACAAGAAAACCAAATACATGAATTTGGGATATACAAGTACCGTGCCACGTCTGATCTCAATATCTCAAAAATAAGAGAAAACACAAACGACTCAACGTTAAAATGCAACACACACAGAAACGAACAATAATATAACAATGGCCATCTTCCTGACTTGGTACAGGACACTTTTAAAGGGGAATAAAAGTGGTGGGTCGAACCTGGTTTTGTGGCATGCCAAACCTCGCACTTTAATGGCAAAGTTAAATATAACATTGAAATGACAACATAATATTACAGGACTACAATACAAATAAATAGGAGAACATATTAGACAAAGAAAAACATGATTAATAGATAACAAAAAGCATCAGGTTTAAAATTCAATACGCCAAAAACGCGCCTTGTCCACACAGGACTTACAAGTGACGCCCAGATATAAAAGACAATTGATGCAAGGTTATTGAGGTGAAATATGCTAATGGTGACTTGAATGAGAAACAAATATTTTGGCTATAATGCAAATACATCCAATGGATACAAACCTGAGAGTAGCAGATAAAGTATTAGTAAAGACTGAAGATATACACATTATAAACAAATATCACATAAAACAAAATCTGTACTCATAGAACATTTTCAATGGTATGATTATGGAGGAGACAAAGACTTGGGTTTATTTTATTGTTTTAAAACTTCTTTAAATATTACTTTTAATACTTCCCCTGTTATCATGGTTATATGTCATACTTATTACACATTTATTGGGAGCTGCTTCAGTAATTCAAATTTCACACCCAACATACTTGGTTATGTGATAGGTAATTTATTTCCAGTCTTTTTGTCTTCTTTAATATAATTTAATTACTTGTTCAACGCAAACATTTTTAAGAAATATATTATGATGAAATAATTGATATAAAAGTACTGATATGTCTACACAGATCTTTATATATATGCATTCTAAATTTTAAAATGTGCATTAAATTTCATATTGTCTTTATACATGTATGTCATGTATATATGAAGGGAATGTGGCTAAAATAAACTAAAATAAACTTTTGAACTTGAACTCTACACTTAGCAATAATTAATTTAAACTATTAAATTAATATCTAAGAACCAATTTATTAGTGATAAATTTGCAGGGGCGGATCCAACCATTTTAAAAAGAGGGTTCCAAACCCATGATAAAATGGGGGGTCCAACTATATGTCCCCATTCAAATGCATTGATCGTCCAAAAAAAGGGGGCTCCTGAAATTTTGATTGCTTATCAGACAACTATCCATAAAAGCTCAAATCAAATGGATTTAAGAGGTTAGGTTTATCTATTTTTTTTTTTACATCAAATAAATATTCTTTATTCCTCAAATTGCTTGTTACAACTTCACTTCATTGTCCAAGCTTCAATAAAGTATCCCTGTGAAATACTTTCTGAGTATCCAGGAAAATACACAGAATATAATAAAATATAATCATTATTTTTTTCCATCAATTAAATTAATCTTTTTAACTTTATAAAAAACTCATTTTGAGATACTGCTTTATTCTCATTCATAAACCTTCGTAGCTCCTTTATAAACATATCATACACATCTAAAAAATTTAGTTTTTGCTCGGATACATAGTACGACTTATAAGTACAAAAACCTAGTATTGTCAAGAAATAATTAAAACCGTTATATCCTTGATCTGATATTTTGTATCCAAATACTATATGTTTTGCTAATATCTTGTTTTGAAAACTTATTTTTGATAGAAGATAATGTACTTTCTCCCAAAAATCTTTCAAAAATGAACATGTAATAAAGAAATGCAAATAACGTTTTTTTTTGTTTTACAAAAAATGCATTTATCGTTCTCAGATATTTTCCACTTTAATAGTAGCTGCATTGTTGGAATAATATACTGAAGCAGTTTCCATCTGACAATTTTTTACTTATTTTCCTTTAAAATTTTAGATATAAAATCGTATACAAATGACATATGTGGTACGTATTCTATTTTTGAATATCTTGTCCAAATGTTGATAACGATTGGCTTTACATATTTTTTATTTACTAAAGTTTTATAGAGTATTTTATTGTTGATATCTTTTGTTTAAATTTGTTTATTTTGCCATCTTAATTTAACCTTACATATATTGATTATACTCTTAACGGAGTTTTCTTTTTTTTAAACTTGCATTCATTCTTTTGGGATGCAGGATTTTAACATCTTTAACTCTGCAATCCAGTTTGTTTTATAAATTAACTTTTTTTAAATCAAACTTTCGGATAAATTTCCTTCACAATCCAATATGTCGTTAATATACACCAATCCACTTTTAACCCAGTTCGGGAAAAACAAGCATTTGTTGCGATATTTAATATATTCAAATAATCTGTTTTCTAATATTAGAAAAGTGATTAGAAAATGTTGATTAACCTCCTCCTGTTTTAACCCAACTTGAAATTACTTGTAAATAAAAATCGGGTACTTTTCCAAGTTCATCTATTGATTTAATATTATCTAAATTCATGTTAAAGACAAGAAAGTTTTTACCAAGATTGTTAAAATATTTAGTAGGAATAATCTTCCAATTCGGCAGATTGGTTGTTGTTAATTTGGAGACCCATGCGGCTTTCAGTGCTGTAAATTAACTGTCAAAATCAATCATCCTCAACCACCCGTTTTGGTATTCGACAATAAGTGTGTTTCTTTTTACTTTTTCATTTTTTTCCTTCCCAAATATATTTGAAACAGCGGCTTTCAATTTCTTTCAAGTAAATATCTGGAACTTTGCACGAAGTAGCCAAAAATGTAAATTTTGGTAAAGATTTTATGATCAATATTTTCACAACCATTGTTAATTTTCTTTTTTCCCATGTTTTAATTAACATGATTAATGATGTTATGTTATCACTTTCATGTTCCCAATTTAACTTTTCACATTGAGGTCTATCGTGACCAAAATAAATGCCTAAAGCTTTGACGGGTTTTTCTGTCCAGCGTATGCCCTCAATCTTATCTACACTGTTTTTAAGCGCCCCAATCCAAATTTCTTCTGTTTTATTACGGTTTAGCTTCAACCCGGAGAAAGAACCAAATGTTTCAATTATATTCATAGCTTTAGATATATCTGACTTTGAACTACAAAACAGTGTTGTATCATCAGCTAATTGTGATATTTAGATGCTATGTGTTTTATTATCTATGGTAATACGAAAACCTTTAATGTTTGAGGTTTGCCTCAATCGCACGGCCGTAATTTCGACCGATAAAACAAAAAGTAAAGCCGATAAAGGACACCCTTGACGGATTCCTCTAGAGTTTTCAAAAATTTCGGATACCAATCCATTATTTATTACACACGTCTTTTTTCCCTTATATAATGTTACCACCCATGATATGAATGATTCATTAAAACCAAAATGTTTTAGAACAATAAACATAAATTCCCATTCCAAAGAATCAAAAGCTTTTGTAAAATCAACAAATATCATAGCCCCATCTATTCCGTTTGATTCTGCATAGTCCATTATATCTTGGATTTGCCGTAAATTAAATCCAATAAAACGATTTTTTACATATCAGGTTTGATCTTCATTAATTAATTTAGGAAGAAGTTTTTTAAGTCTCTGTGCTAAAACATGAGATAGTATTTTCAAATCTACATTTAATAATGATATTGGACGATAATTATCTAAAGATAATGGATCTTTTTTTTTTTGATAATAAAGTAAGAACACCTGTTCGTTGTGTATATGAAAGAAGTTTTTCCTCATGTCCCTTTACTAACATTGCTTTTAATTTTTCCAAGAACGTGTTATAAAATTCTAATGTTAAACCATCTAGACCAGGTGATTTTTTTAGCTTCATCGTGTTAATAGTTTAAGTACATTCATCTATAATGACCTCCTCATCACAAATTTTAAAGTCATCTACATTTATCTCCCTTTCCATAACAGTATCACCTACATATGTAAGCAGTAGATCTTTACCTGGAGCCGTGGTTGTATATACTATTTTATAATAATTTTTAATCATTTCTAAAATTTGTTCTTGGTTTGTTGTTACCTAGTTATTTTCATTTTTGAGTTTGTTAATAGATTTTTTTACTTGTCGCTGTTTTTCTAACCCCAGAAAATAAAGCATTCAATTTGGACGAATATTTCTACCTCTATCGGTTTAAATGGATTACGTTGCAGTTTACTAAAAACTAAGTGAAATAAAAATAATGTGCGATTAGACTTTTTAAACATATGAATTGAGTATTTTGCAATTGAACAGTGCTTTTTCATATGTGTAATACTATAGATAAGCCTGAACTTAGAGTGGATTAAAATACTGTTTTAGAATTCATACGTAAATGACTTTTTGGATTACTTTTACAATTCTGAAACAGGTGATTTTTGAAGATGAAAACATTTCTAATAATGTAAGTAATTTTGGATATATACCAAAGATTGTGTTTATATGTTTGTTTATAAATTACTTTGTTATCACTTTCAACAAAAAGTTTGTGTTTGTTATCAACTAATAGTTAGTCCCAAAAAATATCGCCTTTATGATGTACATGCATATTAAAATCATATTTACGCACAATAACATTATACAAATACGTTGTAAAAAATAACTGTTTCACAAACACACAGTTACAGGTTTTAAAAATGACAATATGTTATCTACCTTGTTCTTGTTTGAAGGTAGTTTTACGATTTTTTTTGCTATAACCTATTTCTAAAAATAGCTTTGGGAAAAACCAGTATTGCAAGTAATTGACATATAACATTGTCGACATTGTACATGTAATCGTCTGTATATAATATAGGTTGATTAAGTCCTCATCTACTATCATATATATATAATTGTATAAAATCTCAACTTCACATGTTGATTTTAGTGCTATAAAACCATAAATGTTGTACATTATCGTTTGCATTTCAGATATGAACATTTCAATTTTAATCAATATACATTTGGCGGATAACAAACTGGGTATATTTCTCTATGTTTTTGATTTCAAATTTTAGACCATATAATTATTCAGAAATGCAATTGACCATGATTGACCATTCTGGGTCCCAAGACGTTCACTTATATGTGTATGTCTTAAAGTATCACAGTAAAGTTTTGTACAACATGTACAACCAAATAAATAACAAACATGTTGTGTACAACATGTACAACCAAATAAATAACAAACATTTATTCTTTGCAAATCCCACAGCTTGTATATGACAACTATGAACGAGACACGGCATGTGTACAACTACAAGTACCAGACAGTACCACAGAACTAGAACCAGAACCAGAACTGCCAACCTCTAATGTTACAGAGAAGAATACATCCAAAGTTACAATGGTTATACACAGACAACTCCACCACCATCTCCAAAAGCAGTAAAACACAAGAAAAGCAAATCCTATTTCCGTCCACAACAACGTACCTTGAAACATCAAACAGATCTTAAAATTACACAACCTTCAGCAACATACAGTACAATTGCTACTCCACTGATGATGACATTACAAAATGTACATGTGCCAGTATTGTAACTACAACAACTTACATCAATTCAGCCCAAAACTCTGATGACGATGAGGTTTCCAGCCATGCAGATAGTGATGAGGACTACAAACCCTCAGATGATGACCAGAGGTATGTAGTACTATGTATAATTTTATTTCTGAAATAGCATATATATTAATTATTTAGTCAGTTCATACCTTATTGAAACAGTTTGTTTAGTTTATCAAAAAAAATGTATATAATTTGCATCCAAAAATAAGCTCTGAGGACCATCCAGTGTGCAAGTTTTTGATGGCATTCATATTAGTATCACATGCAATGTAAAACTATTTTCTTTTTACAGCTCTGATGATGACGGCGATGACATGAATGATGAATACAAAAACTACCGTCTTAATGCAAAAGCAACCCCTGAAGAACAGAAGCAGTTCTTTCTTAGCGAGTCAGCCCTAGCAAAGTTTTTGTGCGTGTGCAGATATTACAGTATTGAAGCTCTTCCTGTGATTCATATGGAACGCCATCACTGCTTTTTAAGAAGAAACAACTATGACATAATGCAAATGTTGCTTACATGATGTGATTTCTTCTTTACATGATGAGAATTCTTCTTTACATGATGTGAATGCTTCATTACATGATGTGAATTCTTCTTTACATGATGTGAATTCTTCATTGCATAATGTGAATTCTTCTTTACATGATGTGAATTCTTCATTACATGATGTGAATTCTTCTTTACATGATGTGAATTCTTCATTACATGATGTGAATTCTTCTTTACATGATGTATATTCTTCTTTAGATGATGTCAATTCTTCTTTACATGATGTGAAAACTTCATTCCATGATGTGAAATATTTATAAATGATGTGAAAACTTCATTACATGATGTGTTTTCCTGTTAACATGATGTAAAAACTTCATTACGTGATGTGGTTGTTTCATTACCTAATCTAAAAGTTGCATTACATGATGCGAAATTTTCTTTACGTTATGTTAAATAATCATTATGTCGTGTTTCTATTACATTTGTCCAAGAGATGTTCACGGTAATGTCAAATGGGTATTACGAGGTAAGAAACACATGACGTTATGTGAACACTTCATTATGTCAAAACATCTTAATAAGAACACGGGACCTCTTGGACGTTATTACGCATGGCGTTTATAGAATGTAAAGGCATAAGGGCATCCGAAAGAAAAAGTAGGCATAGCGGATGTCATTCAAATTTTGTAAAATTTTGTTCTTCATTTCCTAAGTCTATTACCGGGCACTATTCACTTTTCACTATATAAAATTCATATAAGGTGAATATTTTTTTTTCTCACTTTTCACTATTCAAGTTCACCAAATTGAATAACTTTGATATCTATTTATTCCGCTTTGTGTAAAAACTAGCAACTTATATCAGCATACATTAAAGTATTAATTAAGGTATTTGAGGACATGATGAGTTGTTGTCCTCCCCTTTTTATTTTACCTAAAATTGTATCTGTTACTAACAACATTTTTTTTTATTAAATTCCATATTAAAATGCATTATGGTTTGATAACTGTTTAGGGTAATGGTATGTTCTACATATTCATTATAAAATAAATTTTATATGAATATATATAGCTGACTTTATAGCAAATCAGTATTAGTATTAGTATAAAAAGTCCCTGATCATATAAATTTTCAAGATATCATCAAATCAGGACAAAATTTAAACTTGATCTGTAACTTGTAATGGTAAAACTATACACCAAATATTAAACCAAACTCTGTAAGTTAATGACAAAAAAGTGACATTTTACATGACGTATATAAAGCCTCGGTCACGTCTTAAAGCCTCGGTCACACCTTACCGGATAGCACGAATGAACGCCTAACGGATGAAAATAAAAGTTGTCCGTTGACAAAATAGTTATCCGTTGGGAGTCCGTTGATGCACTGACCAAATAAAACGGACGTGTAACAAATGCATAACGGACACACATCGGATATTCAAGTACGAGAAACGGAAACGTAACAGACAGAACGGATGTCGAACGTACATCCAACGGATGAGTACCACACAAAACAGACACCTAACGGAAGCGTACCCGATAAAACGGATAAAAAAGATATACAGAAAAATTAAAAGCGACAATAATTATCTAATAATACATGTAAATCGCATAAATATTGTGTAACTGATATTGGTTTGTTCTTCAAAATGCCGCCTAAGGGCAGTGTCTGGCCTGAATAAGAGCTGCTTGATTGTGAAGACGTGCCCTTACTACAAGATCGATTATGGATAATAAGAATTAAATAACCTTATTAAGAAATCTAATTAGCATTTCTGACACAAAATTTTCAATTGCCATTTATCCGTTTTTGATCCGTTCATCATCGGCTTCATCCGTTATACGTCCGGTAAAAGTCCGTTTCACATTTGTTCAACATCCGTTTTATCCGTTAGACGACCGTTAGAAGTACGTTGGTGAATCTATTTGATCTGCCTGACCTCCAACGGATGTATAACGGACACGTAACGGATACAAAACGGAAACGAAACGGACGTTTAGCGTACAAAACGGACGCCTACCGGACGTTCAACGGACATTTCATCCGTTGGACGTCAGTTCAAAGTTTTGAACATGCTCAAATTTTTCCACCGATCAGAACGGACGTCGACGGATGAAACGTAGACTAAACGGACATGCAACGGATATGGACGGACGTCTAACGGAATAAGACGGACGTCTTACGAACATGAACGGATTGAAAAACAGTTATCCGTTAGACATCCGTTCGAGCTATCCGTTAAGGTGTGACCGAGGCTTTACGGACAGCTCGAACGGATGCCTAGCGCACATCATTTCAAGGAGAATTCACATCATTTCAAGGAGAATTCACATCATGTAAGACAAATTTGCATCATGTCATAGTAGTTTCTTCTTATAAGGCAGTGATGGCATTCCATATATTCAAGTATCCAATGGTACCCAGATTGAGAAAAACTCTATCTGTGTATATAGACATTTGTCCATCTGGAAAAGTCAGTCCAGCCTCAACAGCCTGCCATGGAGCAACTTAATGACAGCTACAGCAATTATGTTAAGTGGATGCAACGCAACATCAGTTCTTATAATGTATGACCACCTTAATGCCCAGATGTTTTCTATGAGGACTTATAACAGACTACATTCTTAATATGTTTCACCAGCAGCTACCATGGCCTGGGATGCCGAACAGTCCAGTTTGCTAGAGCAATTGAGAGGGTCTGATGTAATATTAGGAGGTGATGCAAGGTATGATTCCCCAGGTTATTCTGCCAAGTATGGATCGTACACTCTAACGGATCTACAGACAAAGAAAATCCTTGACTTCCAATTGAGACAGGTAAAAATATGCTTTGATCATTAAAATGTGTACATAAATGAAAATTAACAGAAATCTTGTGAAACAGCAATATGTGGAATAATTGCCAATGAGACAACTCTAAACCAGAGAACAAATGACATGGAATAAACTATAAGTCAATGTACAGTGAGTCTTCAACAATGAGCAACACACTGCTTAGATGCTCATATATACATATATAATTAGATAATTAGAACTTTATGACTATTTGAGGTACCATATATTTTATTTTGTTTTGTAGAGGTTCAACGCACATGGAACTAAAGGGTCTGAAGCGTGCTCTGGAATTTCTTAAAGACCATGTAAGTATTAAAGAAGTTGTGACAGACAGACACTCATCCATCAACAATACATGAGGATCAGCCAGAGCGACAAAGAACATCTGTTTGATGTATGGCATGTAGCTTAAGGTGGTAAAGATGTATATTTGTAAAAATCATCCCAAACTGAGGTTGTATCCATCATATAGAAAAGAAATATAAAGCTAATGCACGATCTTATGAACCAAAAGCAAAGAAAAAAAAGATGACAGATTGACCCATATTATAAAGTAATTCCAAGTTCTGTGTTCATAAACAGATTATGACCTTTAAATTTGGTATTGTCGTATATAATTAATAAAAATTAACCTATGTTCTATTTATATGAAAATTTCACTACAGCATGCATCATTATAAAAAAGAAGATGTGGTATTATTGTCAAGGATACAACTCTCAACAAGAGACTAACGGACTATTAAATTAACAACGATAGTTCACAGTTAGGATAGTTTTCAACAATAAGCAAATCACATACCTGTTTTGTCAGTTTCAACACAGTTATCAAAAGGATATGTGATAAATACAAAGTCTTGTTTTGTCACAAAAAAAAATCATTTATGATGGGGAGTTGTTTACCCTAAGTGTTAATGTTTATATTTTCATTCTGGACATAGTTTTTTTCATATTTTCAAATTGAAATTACAGGTGTTTTAAAGAAGTAAGAAGCTGCGGCAAAAAAAGATTAGAGGCAAATGCATCCGTTCATGGATTAAATCCATTGTAAACCACATATACTGGATTTCCTCTTCTTGTTGAATGAATGGGTATTTGAAAGCAGCCAAATGTGTGTCCATCATGAACCACAGGTGCAACAATCATGAAGGGCATTTCAGCATCTAGCCAAAGTGTGACCATGGCGAATTATCACAAGACCTTCAATGGCTTGAAGAAGGTATTTATATTAAATTAAATGTACCTGGTAATTATAATTTGTTTAAAAAGAAAAACATGTAAATGATGAATTTTAAGCAGACAAGCACAATATCCATGTCAGTTTTTGGACAAAATATTTTATACAGAATCAACACTTGAAACATTAATGACAGATATTGGAAACAGTAAACCGGTGTACTTATACCTTTATTTCCGTCAGCCAAATTTATAAAGTTAGTAAGGCACAGGTGCCTTTGTTATAAGGAGACTAGTTACAGAGATTTTTCCCATATCATTTCTTACAATATTTGTCTTTCTTGTTACATTGATATTTTATTAAACATTATTCTACAATTATTTTCGAGCTAAATATACATTTTTTTTAAAGGTTAGCTAAAATTATTTTTTAGGTTTTGTGCCAAAATAAGAGAATGAAAGCTGTTGTTGAGAGCAAATACCTTCTGACAGATGTACCAAAGGTATCCCCAGTATACCAGACTTATGACTTGGAGGTTTTCCATTCTGTGGTGAACAACTTTGCAACAAAGAGCACCCACTTATTCTACTCCTCTACGATTGCACGGTAAATATTTGATTTTATTTGTTGTTTGTAATTTATATTTGATTAATTTTACACCTAACAAAACTTTGTTGTTAACATCTAGACTAATAAATGTTGTAAATCACTTTCAGATTGTGTGTTGCAGCAATGCACTACAACGAGAACTGCAACAGAGATAAAGCTTTCACTAAAGATGGTGTGCAATGCTTCAGCATGGTTTATCCCAAAGCAAAGACAGGCAAAGAAGCTGTTGTTAAATCCAGACTTTCACCAGCTTCTTATGGTATGTATGTTAAAAAAAAATAAGAAGTTGTATGATTGCAAATGAGACAACTATCGTTTGAAATTAATATGAAGTGTATGTAATCACTACAGACAACCTTACAGTCTTCAACAATGAGCAGCTTAAAAAAAGGCCCTGACATCAAAAACATGAATCAATTAAATTGAGAAACTATTAGTCTAATTTAAAACAACATCATTCACATAAAATAATTTAAGAGACAAAGTGTATGGTATGCAACAAAGAGCTAACATATGTTTTAACCAAGTGATTAAAGTACTGGCTTTGCTATAGGATGTAAGTAAAACATTTCATGCATCAGTTCAATTTCATTGAGTAAAAAATTGGAATAACGATGCAATACTAGCAGTGCACAAAATTTGAAAATAATATTGACTATTTTTATGTAGATTATGTTTCGCTGATCAAGTAAGTGGTTGTTTCCAGAAGGGAACATGACTGCTCGTCATATTCAAATGCTGCAGGGGATGTACAGATACTTCAAAACCATTTCCCGGTCAGTATAACGCAGACATTTGAGCTATTTCAAAAGCCAGACCTCATTGCGAGACACAGGTCAAGATTTCAGAGATAGAGGAAAATTATTGAGAACAGTTAAATGATGTATGCACTTTTGAAATTGTTGAGGAAATCTTTGAAAGGGGGGGGGGATAAATTAAAATAAAATTCCATTTGACCAGCAGTTAGATTGTTCAACAGAAAGAATGTCAGAACGAGTGTACTGATTTTGTATGATATGCAGTGGATGTGACTTTTACATGTGACTAATGTTGATGAATTTTGCACAATGCAGGCTTTGTTAATGTTGATTTTTGTGAAGGAATGTCAACCTTGATTTTTATTTAGCATTGAAAAACTTGTTATAAGGTACACCTTTAGTATTTTATTTATTCTTTAAAACAGGATCTACTGTACAAAGACAAACAGTCAATGTTTTTATTAATACAAGTGTTTCATTCAAAATAAATAGTTTCAAAGAGTAATCAGTCCAAACTTAATTCATACAACAGCATATTTGAAGCCACAGTATTCTTTAGATGGGAAACTGTCTCTAATTTTTTTCACAACACATGCAGGCAAAATCTTTCTGTTGTGACGCCAAAGGCTATGCCATATTCACTGAACACATCTCCTATATACCGTAAACCTTTTATCTCCTACAAAGCAAAACATCCAATATATTCATATACAAATTTCAGTACCATACATCGGAACTAAACACATTTATTCAAAAACCAGTTGTTGGCATGACACGGGTTATGTTCTTCTCATATATGTTATGATGGTATGATGCTAAACCCCTAACAGGAAGGATTGTGTTTGATATTCATATGATGAAATCATAATCTTTCTTTCAGTTTAACTGAAGTCTGGAGCTGACATGTCAGTAAAACTTGTTTCCCAATCCACTATAAATAGATATGTTTAAACTAAACTAGTTCACTGCTAGAAGTCTGTTGTTTTTGATGTACTATTGTCATTTTGTTTATTTTCTGACATCAGACTCGGACTTCTCTTGAACTGAATTTTAATGTGCGTATTGTTATGCGTTTACTTCTCTACATTGGCTAGAGGTATAGAGTGAGGGTTGAGATCTCATAAAAATGTTTAACCCCGCCGCATTTTTGCGCCTGTCCCAAGTCAGGAGCCTCTGGGCTTTGTTAGTCTTGTATTATTTTTAATTTAAGTTTGTTATGTACAATTTGGAGTTTAGTATGGCGTTCATTATCACTGAACCAGTATATATTTTTGTTTAGGGGCCAACTAAAGGACGACTCCGGGTTCGGAAAGTTCATGCTGCATTGAAGACCTGTTGGTGACCTTCTGCTGTTGTCTGTTCTATGATCGGGTGTTATCTCTTTGAAACATTTCCCATTTCCATTCTCAATGTTATCTCAAATCTTGGGCTTAAACAATTGAGCACACCATATCCACAGATACACCAAGGTGCATGCAGAGTGTTTCCACTTCAGCACACATCAATTTTAGCTAGCACACTTCCATCAGTAATGAATATTTCTTACGATTACCTTGGAGTAGCTGTGGATAAGATGTTTTTAATTGTTATAGGGTAGAGTTCGGTTGGTAAGGAAGAATTTTCCCTATATTTTGTCTTCTCTTTCTGATTTCTATAGATGATATATCTGCGCCTGTACTTTTGCTTCTTGACTGGGCATTTGTCTGTCGTTTTGCAATTGTTTTGGCTTGTGTTAATTTTCTTTTTTCTTCTAATGCCAATGTTTTTGTTTTGTTCATTTTTTATCCATCCGTGTTTTTGTCATCAGGTCTAAAGTTTTGTAATTAGGTTTAACATTGTTTTTTTCTTTTTTTTTCTTTGGTCATATTTGTCTAGTGTGTCCTTGAGGTTGATATTCTTTCAGAGATTTTCTCAATCTTCTGCTCATCAAAGTTATAGTGGATGTTGACTTTGATGGTGTGTTTGATCCCTTAGTCTTTCTGATTTTATTCTCAAGTTAGTTTTGTTTCATCAACTATCTTTTCCATCTTTCATTCATTTAAAATGATTAAATATGTACGAAACTTCTTCTTTTGTTTTTAAAATTCATTTCAGGAGTTCAACAAAATCAATTGTTTGTTATTATAGTTAAAATAATTAAATAAGTATAAGATGAAACCATAATAAAACTTTTAAATTGATATATAGTTATTTCCTCGTCAAAATACACAGTTTATGAAAAATTAGCTTGCTAAATTCTAAACTTATATAAAAATTCATCATTCAAATATTTTGCTTGTGTCGTGACAAACAATGATTCTTGGATCAAATTCCTTCTCTGAAATTTACCTTTAAGAATTCATTATAACTTATACATAACATAAATTGTTAAAAATAATATGTATATTATTATAATGACATGAGGGCCTTTCTACATGTTCAATATTTGTAATATATTATGTATAAACCCATTGTATCTGTGATATTTGAATTCTGAATTTATCTGTGATATTAAATTAGTATTTAATTAATCATGTTATTTTCTTTATTAAATTGTCAATGATTGTACTTACTCTGTACAATTAAGTCACTAGTATTGTCTCGAAAACAGTGAATGATCATCATGAACATGGAGTCAATAAAGCAATAATTGATTTGAAATTGGTCCAACATGAACATAAACCTAGCCTACTACTATCATGACTTATTTTAAAACTTACTCATTGATGGGTTAATTGTGGTCAAAGGGACGAGCATGCTCCATGTATGCATACATGCTGACTTGCAACACATGACGGTTTAAGCAGTTTGCAATAAAAATCTCATGTTCTGTGATGCATTTAAGTCATCTGATTACAATTAATAGCTTACAGCTAATATGTCTGAACAGCAAACACATTCATCTGCTGTCGTCATGGAATGTCAGTTTCCACAATCATACCTATAACATGAACATGTATAACATGAAAAAAAACCCTTCTGTATATGAAACTAGCAGTACACAAAACACAATATAAAAAATGTTAAAACACAAAAGCAGGTTTCACAAATAAACTTTTGTCCAAGGTTGATCATTAACAGGTGCGGATCCTAACCATGGATAAGGAGGGGGGGGGGGGGGGGGGGTAAGGGGGGGCAACTATGTGTCCCCATTTAAAATTATGAATTGATTGTGGAGGTATATATATATATATATATATCTTGAATAAAACTCTATAAAAACATGTATCATAAATGTGGTGATGTTTTATTCATATATACATTTGCATTTTATGATCATCAAATCTAATAGTATATATATAAATATATAGTTTAAAAGTAAAAAACACAAAATATCACACCATAAATCGAACATTGCTAACAGAAACAATGTTCGATTAATGATGTGATTTTTTTGTGTTTTTTTACTTTTAAACTATATTTTCTGTACCATGGACTTTTTATTTATCAAAATATAAATATATATATATATATATATATATAGAAACTTTTTTTTCTTCCCATTGCCAAAATTTTATTACTATTGACAGAACGTCTAGTGACTGTGGTTTACCCCAATTCTTCTTCAGGTGGGGTGTTTTAACAATATAACATACCGGACAATATTTTCTTCTCACTGTCTATTTATCATTTTTGACAGTTCGTAATTTTGTATATAAGTGAAGCTGTAACTGTATATCAGAAGAAGAAAACGTCGAGGTATATATATTGTGGCTGTGCGTTGTTTCAGGGCAGAGGGAAACAAACTATTTTCGGTGGATAAATTAATCGTAAAAAAACAGAAATTTTTATTAAATTAAAAAAACTCTGAAAGTGTTTGGTTACAAGTATATTTATCATACGAACCAGTTTGTGTTTACAAGGCGATCGGCATTGCCTGAAATATCATCAATGTCGGACTTTTCGGATGACGAATTTATATCTTCTTCTTGATTATTTTCAACAAGTAACGGCTCAAACTGATACGGTAGAATATCTAAACTTTGAGAGTTGCCTTGTAAATTGCTGTTATTATCGTCCATTGTACATGTTTAATTATGCAGAAATGTGATGTACTTAGCCCATATTGAGACATTTTCTCAGCTTGTATCCACTGACGTCATCACGATCACGTGACCGGTATCTAATTAAAAATAAAAGATTACGACCAGCGCTGGATTCTTTAACCATAAAAAAGGCCGTTTAGTGAGGTTTTGACAAGAAAAATTAATTAAAATATGTTTTGACCAATATAAACTGATAATTTAAAAAATCAAATATGGTGCTATAGTCTCAATTAGACAGTAACCCTTTAATGAAGTATACACCTATGAAAACATTAATGTTGAAAGAGAGAACATTTCTTTTTAGAAATAGAACTTCAAAAAAGGTTTTTATTCTTCTTCTCATATGGGAGATGTACAAGTTCAGACGTTCACTAACTTAAGCTTTTCTACGTTATTTAGTATATAAACTGTATAACTATGATGTGAAACTGTACCTCCTCAGTCAAATAGATAGATAAGAAAGAAAATATATATTACCATTTTATGTACATATAATTGATTGTAATGATTACTGTTTGTTTGTTCTTTGTGTATGTGTTGATGACAATCCAGATTTTGGATTTTTATATCAATAAAATCTTATATCTTATATCTTATATCTTATGGGACTTATAAATTTAATTGTTTAAGTCGTAAATTTTTTTCTTTACATCATTGAACTTGGTTGTCCAGCAAATTATGATCGCTAGTTTTTCTTGTGGATAAATACAAGTTAATACCCCAGTCCCACTAGGCCACGATCGCACTACGATCTGTGAAAAAAATTCAATTTTGATGATCGTAGTGCGATCGTGTAGATCGCAGTAAAGTCGTATCACGGTCGTGGTGAGGTCTTCAAGATCGTGAAGAGCGTGGCCAACTTTGAACATGTTCAAAACAATCGTGGTGCGGTCGTGGCGAAATCAGGTCGTAGTAGAAGCGTAGTGAGAGCGCACTAAGATCGTAGTAAGATCGCAAAGGTCGCTGTGCAATCGTAGCGAGAGCGTAGCGAAAGCGTGATTCTATTCGGAGAGACTGCTTTACGATCGCACAGCGACGTTATCACGACCTCACTACGACCATCACGTTCTCACTGCGACCCAAGTACGCTTCCACTACGACTATACCACGCTGTTCACGACCATAGTACGATTCTAGCACGCCCTTGCCGTCCTCATCACGCTCTTCTTACGACCTGACTACGTTCGCACTACGACCATCATTCTCATTGTCATTTTCACATAAAATATGTAAAAAAGCTCCTTAGATTTTGTTTGTTTGATTGTAATTATCCATTTGCTCTAACGGCTAAACCATGCTTCTCATTTTTATAGAGATTAGACCGTTGGTTTTCCCGTTTAAATGGTTTAACACTAGTACTATTTTTTGTCCTTTATAGCGTGCTGATAGATATGAGCCAAGGCTCCGTGTTGAAGGCCGTACCTTGTCCTATAATGGTTTACTTTTATAAATTGTTACTTAAATGGAGAGTTGTCTAATTGGCACTCATACCACATCTTAATTCCTATACATATTGATACATCTATGTTATCTCTGCTATCGTTCACTAAAATATCGTCATTGAGCTTTATGGACCAGCAATAGATTGTAATTTAGGTTGGATTGGTCGATAAGACATCTCTGCTTGATCAGGATCCGTTACTTTGCTTCTTCTGCCTCTACATTAACTCCTACCACCATGCCCACGTGTTCTGGTAGAATTTGGTGGCATGACTGTATTGTTTCCGAGAAATCTACGATTTAATCAGAAATAGAAGGAATTGAACTGTATTGATATGGAACACGATGTTGACATTATTGCTGAGAACGTAGTAAGATCGCGCTATGAACGTAATATAATCGTTGTAAGAACGTGTTATAATCGCAGTAAGATCGTGTTGCAATCGGATAACTCGTGGTATGGTCGTAGTGAGAACGCGAAGAGCGTAGAAAGATCTTGATAAGCGTAGTGAGGTCGCAGAATAAGCGCGGTGAGAACGTGGTATAATCGTAGAAGGGTCTTTGTAGAAGCCTAGAGAGGACGTAGAAGCATCGTGAAAGCAACGAAAATTTACATTTTCATGCCGCTCATACCGCGACCTTACCACGATCTAAAATTATTTTAGATCGCGGAGAGCGTGGTGCAATCGTGGTCTAGTGGGACTCGGGCTTAATAAATACAATATTAAATAAGTTTCAGTACTTTATCCTTGATGTTTATTTTTTTTAGTAGAAAAGATTTCACATTGGTTTTAGCATGATTCCCAGCCAGGTAATGAAGCAGCATATATCATGTATATATAGGAAATATATATGTGCCACTAAGTTACTCTCATACCGCATTTGTACATGTAGCTGTAAATTGTGAAACAGTGGATGCATTCATAATTTTGTGTCACTTATTAAGTTTGGAAATAACCTTGATAGGCCTTACAGCATTGTGCCATGATATTGATGGGATGTTCTGATTGGACAAAAAGGAAATTGTGAATTGAACAAATAGCAAACTTACAATTTGTAAGACTTACTACATAACTTGATGACAGTGACTACCTTTGATAATTATTCATTTGAAATAAGTTTATAACAATTAATCGCCTTACACAAAAGTCATGAAAGTTGGTTGTATGCAAGAAGTAGGTATTACAATCTGGGGGTGATGATGTAAGCTATTTTTATAAAGCTTTACATTTTAAAAGCTAAAATAGGTGAATTTTTCTTATCTTGTATTTAGATACTAGTTGCTTATATGTTATTAGGTTTCAGTCTGTCATATGTCAATTGCACCTGACGTCATTTCATGGTTCAATGACTGTATATAAAAAAATACTGTTATTTAATCAGTGAAATGCTCTCTTATACTGTACATTTTATATGAGTAATTGGATACATTATTTTGTATATATGAGTATCTTGCAAGGTCTACTTGTATATCAGGTTGACTGACCTGCCCTTAATTCATTTCATGGATAAATGATTAATTATAAAAAAGAAGATGTGGCATGATTGCCAATGATACAACTGTCCACAAGAGACCATAATGAAATGGACATTAACAGTTATAGGACACCGTACAGCCTTCAACAATGAGCAAAGCCCATACCGCATAGTCAGCTATAAATGCCCCGATATTACAATGTAAAATAATTCAAACGAGAAACTAACGGCCTTATTTATATAATTGTTTTTAACGAAAAACGATATATATAACACATAAACAAACGACAACCACTAAATTACAGGCTCCTCACTTGGGACAGACACATACATGAATAATGTGGCGGGGTTAAACATGTTAGCGAGATCCCACCCAACCCCCCAAACCTGGGACAGTGTTATAACAGTACAACATAAGAACGATAAAAAAAAATCTGCTGAAAAGGCTTAACTCATCAGATGGACACAAGTACAAGTGAACGTGGCCGGGTACTTGTACAAACCGACAACAAAAAGACACTAGGAACAGATCTGAGAGTACTCACATTATCTGACAGCTAGATCAATAGAACAACTTATAAAAAAAATCATGCATCTAAGACTATACTATCAATCCGTACACATCCAACATTCAATGGATTTAGTGTAAAGACGTCATAAACAGTCAGAGAAGAACATGACCTTGTGCAATGCCAGTTACAGGTATCGACAGATTGTAGATCCATGAATGTGTATATGTATATAACATACCAGTAATATTTAGTTTGCTTTTAATTTACTGATAAAAATTTATTTAAGTTTGTGAGTAATTTAATGTAACAATATCCCTGGTCTAATAATTTGTGGTGCTGAACACTAATATATAGTACGGAACCAGTCCATGTTTTATATGTGCCTTATCATGTATCCGTGACGTAGTACACAGAACACACGATCCCGGACTATTCACCTTATTACATGTATTGACATTGATTATTTCCATCATAACTGCATTTTATGTATAATTATTGTTGTATCACCTGAATAAACCCTGGTGAGTTTCATATATATTGTGTTATATTATTAATTATATGCTCGAATCACAACATTGGCGTCGTCGACATCTCGAATCTGTTGATTTTGAAACTACCGCGCTGCACGGTACGTTTCACACCATTTGCTTTCAATTATTGCAAATTATAGCAAGGCTATATTTTAAATTAAAACCTCCATCAATTTTGGGAAGTTTTAGTACTTTTTCAGTCAGTACTACATCATATTCACTGTTTGAAATTTATGCTTGTCTAGTTTCTCGTTTTAGTGAGTCGCCATTTTGAATAGCCATTAGCTGTATCTTGTCCAAATTTAGCAGGACGGAAGTTGGATTTCTGCGCATGCTCTGACAAAACTACAGTACAGGCATCGTGGTTTACTACAAACACCGTTTCGTGCACAATTACAGTACAGGCAACGTGGTTGATGACAAACACCGTTTCGTGCACAACTACAGTACAGGCAACGTGGTTGATGACAAACACCGTTTCGTGCACAACTACAGTACAGGCATCGTGATTGATGACAAGCACCGTTTCGTGCACAAATAAAGCATAGACAACATACTAACGAAACAGTTTACTAGCAGTTTGAAATAACAACCATAACAAACCATACAATTTAACCAAATTTTTAAAATGTCAAAACTTATTTACTTATGGATGCCACCTTGGATCAACTTCAATCAGTTGAGGGTATAGACAATGAAATGGCCATACAGATACTTGAGGTTAGAGATGCCTCACATTTCATAGACTTTAATGCAGTGTCCGGCATTACTGGTGTGTCAAAATCAACGCTAAAGAAATATTTCATTGAACCTGGCATGTTATTCTTATACCAGAAACTGCACAATGAGATAGCAGAAAGTAGACAGGAACTCAAGCAGGATATTGCTTATGTTTCATCAGGACTCCATGAGGTAGACAAGAAAGCCTCCCAAATTGACAACATGACGGAGAAGTTTGATGATTTATGTGCTCGCATGACTAAAATGGAACAAACTCAATTAATGGGGTCAACCATTCAGTTTAAAAACCCACTGCCATTATTGCAGGATAATCATCATGAACACGCTGAACAATCAGAGAAGAAACTTGGTGCTTTTGGCGCGACAATTGATACTTTGATAGCCCAGAAAAACCAGCAGGCTGAGGAAAAATTTGGAACTAAACCCAAAACATTTAGTACCCCAGCTAGTTCAGCAACATATCCAGACTTTTCCAAGGTGTCACCAATTAGTAAACCAACTGGACTTTCTAGTTTAGGTGAGTCATTCACCACCAACACAAGTCTACAGGACGATATGTATGCATCTGCAGCGTCCACTCTGAAAGTAAGTACTGCAACTGAAGCGGCTTACCTAAACCATGTGAAACCCAACACTGAAATCCATGTTGAACAGGGGCCCTCGGCTCCCTCTTTGGTTACTTCTAACATGGTGCCCGTTCAGTCAACTTTGGAAATGAAGTCTGAACCAAGCTTCATTCAGCATGTACAATTGAACAATCAGTCTAAAGATGGATAGGGGCCTTTGGCCTCCACTTCGAATACTTCAACTCATGAAATACATACCAATGTATCGCAGGGTTACACTGGACAGGGGACTTTGGCCCCATCGTCATTTTATAACCCAATCATAGTTCAAGGTTCCGCGATACCTAACGTGCCACCATTTTGGTCTTACAGTGTGCCACCACCGGGAGCACAACAAAATAACGGATCGACTGTACAGTCTACTGCAGTTTTCCATCCAGGATCAAATAAAGACACTTCAAACATTCCTTCAATCCCAGTACATTTGAATACTCCAGTAGTAATGCCTTCCCATGTACAGTCTGTGAACAACACTTCTGATCAGACCAAAAGTGAAGCTACACACGAAAGGCACAGAGGCAGGGGCAGAAAGCGCTGCCAGAGGGAATCCTCTTCATCAAGTGATGAATCGATAGACAGGGAATCATCCCGTTGGAGGGAGTCCCATACTAGAGAACGAAGCAAAAGCCCACAACTGCCGAAGATGCCAGTCTTTACTGGTTCTGGTAATCTATCATGGGAAGCTTTTGTGTACCAGTTTGAAAGAACTGCAAATCGCCGTAACTGGGATGACGCAAAGAAAACGTGCCGTTTTCTTGATTGTTTGTCTGAAGTTGCACTAGAATATGCCCGACGATCGCATATATCAAGATATGACGACTTGCGGAAATATATGAAAAGGCGATTTAGTAAGAAGGAGGAAGCCTCTGCAGCAAGAAGACAGCTACAGTACATCAGGCAGTTGGACGGAGAGACCGTAGAAGAATACGCAGAAAGAGTTCATTTCTTGACAATGGATGGGTATTACCGGAGTAACAATGACATAATAGATCAACTAGGTACTGAGGCGTTCCTCCGTGGATGTCAGGAGAAGGAGGCAGCACGGATCGTTATAAAGAAAAATCCAAGGACTATAAATGAAGCTTTGAAATGGATTAAGTCTTCGTTAGCTAACCAGAAAGCCATTTATGGAGCTAGGAAATCTTACTCAGGCCGACCTCAGTCATATTCTCAACGGCAAGTAACATTTTCTGATATTAATGATTCTGACCATTCCCCACAAAGGCCCACGGCCTTGCAACATGGTCAGGTGATTGAAAAGGTAGATAACTCATTGCAAACTGATATTAAAGACTTAGTGTCTCTAGTTGGCAAATTATTGAAAGATGGAAGAGGTAATCAATCATCATCTCCCGAGAGGCACCGAGACTATTACAACTCGCCCTCCAGGCGCCCTCAAAGCAATTATGCCCGATCACCAACCCCACCTAGGTCGCAATCTAAGTTCCGAAGTCCACAGAATTCGCGCTCCCCATCACCACATAGAGGTCCAAGGTCAAGAAAAGAACAAGACAACATGCCATTTAGAAGGGCAGTATCACCGTCTTTTCAGAGGACCTCGTCCTCGAACTCATCAAAAGATCAAACTTTAAACCGGACAGGGTCAGGCCTCTAGGCTCCCGTCTGACCCACGAAGAAGAGAGCCTTAATGAGCTGGTTGTTAGAAGAACTGTTGGTAGAAGTCTAGTTATACCTGCAGCTGTAAATTCCACCCCAGTCAAGGCTACCATTGACACTGCTGCTATGATTACTTTAGTTAGCAGTTCTCTGATTTCACATATTCAAGAAAACTGTGAATCTGTAGTTTTAAAGGGAATAGGACCTCAACCAGTTATTGGTAAACTCATAAAAAACACCGCTATTTCTATAGGACATACTACTATGTATTGGGACGTGTGTGTCATAGACATGACCGATACCATCATACTTTGACTAGATTTCCTGAATGCATGTAGCGCTGTGGTGGACTTGGTGCACATGTCTGTTGTTTTAAATGGAGAATCCATACCCGCACAACTAGTCGGTGGGAACAATCAGTCTTTATCAGAAGTACTATTGTCCCGATCTGTTAAAGTCCCTCCAAATTCAAGTATGCTCATAACAGTGGAAGTTAAATCGCCACCCGAGAACCACTATGTGATCGTCCCAAAACGTAACAGTTTGCCTGTCTTGATATCCAACGTCATGGGGGACTGGACCAAAATGCATATTAAACATCGTCAACGATACTGGACTTCACGTCAAGATAAAGAAAGGATCATGTTTGGGCTACGCTGAACCAGTAGATGAAATTCTAGATGACAACTTGTCCACCAAGGATACCTATAGCATAAAGCAAGTGCATCTTCCACCAGGGAACTTTTTTGATCAGAAAGATAAACCGTTACCTGACCATCTGCAGGATTTATACGATCGTTCAATCACAAATTTGAAAGATGATCAGATATCTACATTACGGTCATTGTTGATTGAATTTGAAGACGTTTTTTTCAAAACACGATTTAGATCTTGGGTGTTTAACTGCGGTCAAACATAGAATTGACACAAAAGATTCACCGCCAGTAAAACATAGAATGCGGCGAACACCACTGGGATTCCAGGATGTGGAACAGGAATATCTGACTAAGTTGTTGGCTGCAGGTGTAATACAGCCCTCTACATCGGAATGGTCTTCGGCACCTGTACTTGTAAGAAAACGCGACGGATCTGTTAGATGGTGTGTCGATTATAGAGCCTTGAATGATAGGACCGTGAAAGATTGTTTTCCATTACCCATCATTGAAGATTGTTTGGATTCTTTGCAAGGCGCAACAACCTTTTGCACGCTGGACCTTGCCAGCGGATATTATCAAATAGAACTAGAGGAGTCAGACCAGAAGAAAACAGCCTTTATAACACGCTATGGATTATTCGAACATACACGAATGGGAATGGGACTTTGTAATGCTCCTGCTACCTTCCAACGAGCGATGCAGTTAGTACTTCGGGGACTTACCTGGAATCAAGTTTTAGTTTATCTGGATGATGTGGTGATATTAGGCAAGAGTTTCGACCATTGTATTCAGAGTCTTAGAGAAGCACTCTTAAGGTTCCGGAAATATTCCCTGAAGTTGAAACCTAAGAAATGTCAGCTTTTCAAGGAAGAAGTACAGTTTTTAGGCAAGCTTGTCAGTGCAGAAGGAATAAAAATAGCTCCAACAAAATCTGAAGCGGTACAAAATTGGCCAGTGCCCACAACCAAAAAAGAATTAATGTCCTTTCTTGGATTTGTGAATTATCATAGAGACCATGTTCTCGATTTTGCAGGTGTTACTGCATGTCTTTACGAGCTAGCACACCAGAAAGGTCAGCCAGTATGGGAAGATTGTCATGAGCATGCATTCTTGAATATAAAGGAATTATTAACATTGCCACCTTGTTTAGCTTACCCAAATACACAAGATTTGTTTATCCTGGACACTGATGCTTCAGACATTGCTATTGGTGCCGTACTTTCTCAGCTACAAGATGGTCAGGAAAAAGTCATTTGCTATGCAAGTCATGTTCTGATGAAACCACAGAGGAAGTATTGCACAACCCGCAAAGAACTTTTAGCAGTGGTTAAGTTTTGCCGACACTTTAGGCATTATTTGCTTGGACGACGTTTTGTATTAAGAACAGACCACAATAGTCTTGTTTGGTTGATGAGGTTCAAGCACATCGAAGGCCAACTGACAAGGTGGTTAGAGGAGCTTGCCCAATTCGACATGGAGATTGTACATCGCCCCGGGAAGAAGCACCTTAATGCTGATGGCCTAAGTAGAATATCTGATTGTCTTGAAGATTGCGACTGCTATAACGCAGGTGCTGACGTAGAAAACTTGCCATGTAAAGGTTGCCAGTATTGTCAAAGGGCTCATACCCAGTGGAGTCGGTTTCTGAACGATGTTGATGATGTCATACCATTAGCTAAGAGACAAGTTAGTCCACTTGAAGTCAAGATAGTAAGTGTAGAGGAAAATCCTAATAATCAGTCAGATGAGTCCGTCACCTCATCAATTCAGGGGCTCCAAGCCTCATCTTTTAATTCAGCGGACTCAATAGATCATGATATGAATCAACCTAATACTGAGGAAGATACTATCCACATTAACTGGATGCAGAGTTATAGTCCACAACAACTAAGACAGTTGCAGTTACAGGATCCAGACCTTTTCCCCTCATAGAGTGGATAGAAAGTCAGTACGACCCTAGTGATGCTGAGCTGAGATTACAGAGCCCAGCTACCCGAGCTTTAAGGTTACTCGGTTCCTGCTTAAAAGTAATTGACGGTGTTCTTTACTACAAATGGATTAACCAATCGGAACGGAAACCATGCTTGGTCGTACCCAGTAGTTTAAAATCTGATGTTCTTCTGCATTGTCATGATTCAAAAGTGGCTGGACACCTTGGACAACAGAAAACTCTGGACCGTGTGAAGCAGTCGTTCCTCTGGTATCACCTTCATTCAGACTGTATTGACTATGTTAAGTCATGCCATATTTGTAACCAGAATAAAAAGGCACACATTAACCCCCGAGCTGCATTAAGTAAGTTTCATGCTGGCTGTCCTATGGAACGTATTCACCTAGATATCTTAGGACCTTTTAATACCAGTGAAAGTGGGAATCGTTACGTACTCATGATGATTGATCAGTTCTCGAAATGGATAGAGATGGCCGCCTTACCTGAGCAATCGGCACTTCTCATAGCCCAAAAATTTGTGGTGCATTTTATAGTCACCTTTGGATGTCCTTTAGAGGTCCACACTGACCAGGGCCGTAACTTTGATGGCAATTTGTTTAAGGCACTCTGTGAAATTCTGGAAATTGCTAAAACTAGGACGACTCCTTATCATCCTTCATCAAATGGGCAGGTCGAGAGATATAACACAGTTGTGTTGCAAATGATTCGTTGCTATATTCAGAAGAAAAACAAGTTGTGGGACGTTGATTTGCCATTACTTACGATGGCATTACACTCAATGGTAAACCGACAAACCGGTTATACACCCAATCGTCTCATGTTAGGAAGAGAAACAATTCAGCCTATACAGTTATTGCTTGGGACTGTTCCTTGTGCCGTTGGTAAATTTAATCCCGATTCCTGGGTAGCGCATCTGGCAACATCATTAAATGAGGTGCATAAACTTGCTCGTGAAAACCTTCGGACATCTCAACATCGACAGAAGAGAGATTATGATCTGCGACTTTCACAAAATCAATATCATAATGGAGATTTGGTGTACAAGATTGATTCATCAACTAAGATAGGACACAGTAAGAAACTTCGATCTCCATGGATAGGACCCTATTTAGTCGTTTCAGATCACTTTGCGCTTTACACAATAAAAGATCGAAAGGGAGAGTCTGTAATTCACCATGACCGTTTGAAGAAATGTAATGACAGAGAGATACCACTGTGGTTGCGCCGATTGAGACACAACATGTTCAATGATACAAGTTTTGTGCATGCTGACGAGAGTACAGATGAAGACACACAAACAGCGTCTGACAACAACCTGCTTTATTGCGGTGGACAGCTGTTACAGAACCTTGATTTGGTTAGTGACGTTTCTCTGAATGATGATTTCCAGCAGCTATTTATTGATCAGGAGAATTCGGACGATGAGGAACCACAGGGGCTATTAGCCTCGTCTACTAATGATGATTTTCTCATTTCAGAGGTTCAGGGGACCAGGTCTCCGACAACCAGTCATGACTATCCATGTACCAGGCGGGGGCGAACAGTTAAGCCGCCGGCTCGGTACACAGATTTCCAGTAGTTCCAGTAGCTACGTAGTGTAAATTTTGTATATAATAATGGATTGTATATACTTACGTTATCTTTTTGTGTCTTGCAGTGACCTGAAATATGGAGGATGACGTTCTTTCACTAAGTGCTCATGGAGAGTCGATTGGTGATGACAGTTCTTCTAAAGCAACAGAGCTTTCTGATATGATGGTTATTGATGAAGTTGGGTATGAAGACACCACCGACGAACCATCTGATAACCGTCAAGTGCAGGACGAAGGAATCTACAAACAGTATGTACATAATCAGAGGTCTGCAGGGGCCCTAGGTCCCGCACCTTTCAAGAGTCGGTCACATCAATGTTTTGTTTGTGGATTAATTACACATGGTAAGATGAGACGGCATGTCTTGAAGACGCATTTGCCTTGGTATTGGGAACCACACACGGCATGTTGGAGCTGTGAAGTTCAAGAGGCACAAGCCGGTTCTTTGGCGCAGCGACATACTATGGAACATGGGGTAGGAAGTACCGTATTTGACGAAGAGCATATGCATCTGTGGTGCCAGCTTATGTTGGGGTCACTTCATCAAATAAGGTCATGGTTAGAATGTTCCACTCTTGACGATCTCTTAGACTATATTCTACAGAGAGAACTTTACACGTTCGTCAAAAACCAATTTTCATCGCAAGAGCTTCAACTTTTGACCTTTTGGGCCGATAATTACTGCCCTTCATCAGTGCCAACTTATAATTGCAATCCACCAAACCATCTCATTTGTATATTCAACTGGGAACTGATAGCAGTTCTCCTGTCCCGAGTCGGTTCAGTGAAACAAGAAAGATTTTTAGTACAAAAACAACGCTTGACATATGAAGGTGCTAACATAGCTGAACCAATTTCACAGTCAGAGGATCAACTTGCATTCGTGGATAGTCATTTCCATCTAGACCAAATACTAAGAAGGATGAGACTAAGAAACTTCCAACACTTACAATCAGTAGTGGCACCTGGCTGCTCTCAATATTTTTATTATGGAGTTGCAAATTATGTTTTCCCATCATGATGGAACAACTGGGCTTCGGACGTTGGCTTTGCACGTAGTGTGTATGTCTCTTTTGGAATACATCCACATATTACTGCAGAAGGCATATCAAAGAGGCAGATGGATCAACTGGACTCGCTGACAGATAGCCATTTATGTGTAGCCATAGGTGAAGTAGGACTTGATTACACCACAACTTGTATTTGTCGTCCCTGTCGTAATCCTAGCAAGTGTAAAGAAGAGGCACGTCGTAATCAGGAGGAGGCCTTTGTACAAATGCTGCTCTTAGCCAGGAGGAAACATTTTCCCGTCATAATTCATTGCAGAGATTGCGGTGACGGTTCAGCCGCCAAACGTACTTTAGAAATAATACTTTACCATGATCTAGCTGACATGAAATTCTATCGCCACTGTTTTGACGGGACTATTGAGGAGATGACTGCTTGGCAACAACTACCAACTATAATTTTCGGTGTATCTGGGAAATTCATTAGGGACAATACCGGTCTAGAAGTAATTCCTAGGATTCCGCCACACCAGCTTGTGCTCGAGACTGATTCGCCGTTTTTATCACCGTTCCCATGGTGCCCAGTAAACCATCCATGGAATCTTCCAGTGATTGCCAAGGAAGTTAGTCGATTGAGGAACATACCATTGTCTGTGTTGATGTGGACTGTTAATGACAATGCTCTGAAATTCTTTCAGATTCCAAGACAAAGACAATAGTGTCGAACAGTAGCTACCCGTTTTAGCGCTTTGGGTTATGTTTCCGAAGAGAAAGATGAATACTTTGTTCCTAGGACCGTTTATCTTTGCGTATTTCCACTATATATCCTATCGTATTGAGTAATGTTTCCAGAGAGGAAAAACATATATTATTCTGTTTTATTTTGTGTATTTTATGAACTATGAAACTTAACTGGTATCTAACATATTTCAAGGAATATTGAACTTTTATGATGTGGATTTATTCATGAACTTTTGTGCAACTGTATGTGTAAAATGATACCACGTTTATTCCGAAATTACTATATGGATAACTTTCACAGACAGTGCGTTATTTCTAGTCGTTTTATTTACCCCTGGACTGGTTCTACTGAGATGGGGCGATTGTGGTGCTGAACACTAATATATAGTACGGAACCAGTCCATGTTTTATATGTGCCTTATCATGTATCCGTGACGTAGTACACAGAACACACGATCCCGGACTATTCACCTTATTACATGTATTGACATTGATTATTTCCATCATAACTGCATTTTATGTATAATTATTGTTGTATCACCTGAATAAACCCTGGTGAGTTTCATATATATTGTGTTATATTATTAATTATATGCTCGGATCACAACAAATTTACCAATAATACATAGATTGCGTTCGTTAAAATAACAAATGTCACAAACACACGGGCATAGCAAACGAGCTTCGAAATATAAACACAGCAAGATGGTGCCAAAGGAACATCACCATCTAAAAATGGTAAATTAACAATAGGGAACGAAAAATAGTCCCTTTTGTCGTAAATTTTAATGTGGAGTTTCCAGTTTAAAACCGAAATATCGAAATCCAAGAAAGTACAGTTATGACCGTATTAAATTTGATTTATTTAAGGTAAGTTCCTTGGGGTAAATTTTAGCAGTATATTGAGAAAATTCTTGATTATTTAACGAAAATTATCATCAAGATAACAGGAAGTGTTGTTGAATTTATCACTTAAATGCAATTTCGACGGATCTTTACCGAGTTAAGTAATAAACTGTGATTCGTAACAGTACAAAAACAAGTCTGATATTAAAGGGGCACAATAAATGCACATGGGGATACCTACAACCTGTCGATAAACTTTGTTGCCGAAACGTATATACCTATTATCAAGAAAAAAATTAGCAGCTTCAATCATCTATTCACACCTCCAGTAATTACATCTAGCATATTTACCTTTCTCATTAGAGAAGAAGACTTTAAATGAGTTGCAGCAAAAAATATTTGCATTCAGCTTTACCAAACGACCATTTAATCAAATAGGAAAAACTTTAGTTAGTAGTTAACGAACTTGTTAAAAACACTGAAAAATTAGTTGTAGAACACTTACTAGAGGCCGAGATGAAACGATATTTAAATGGTTTTTTGTTTAGTTTATTAGGTAGCCAATACAGAGTAGGGACCTTCAAATGTTCAGAAGAAGCCTTAAGCGTTAATGTGGTTGTGATATGTTTGTTTATACTGCTGTATTTTGGCAAAACTTTTAGGAATTTTTGGTCCTCAATGCTCTTCAACTTTGTACTCTATTTGGCCTTTTAAACATTTTTTGATTCGAGCGTCACTGATGAGTCTTTGTATGTGATACTTATAGACTAGTGAAATCTTCTTATTACAGAATTTCAATAAAAAGATCGTGAATAAATCCACATTTAAATGAATGTATGTTTCCCCACCCCTCAAGTCTACCCTTTGCAAACAGACCAGGAAGGCAGGTTAAATTTTTTTTAACTGGCTGTCATAGCATGGTCACATGAATGGTTTGTTTTGTCCAGTCAGCGAATCTTTTGAGTTGTTTGTGCTCAATTTGAGTGTATTTATTGAGATTATCAATCCTTGTGTCTTCAAGCACTTTTCAAAAATAGAAAAGATTATTTTTGGGAAAGAAAAATAATTTCGATTTTTTATGGAAAATAATTTTTTGACCCGGGGTTTATTTTTGACCCGGATAGGAGAGGGGAAACAATTTCTTTTTTTATATTTTGGCCAAATGAGATACATGTATGATATGCATTTCGATGAGACGACCATCAACTATAAACCATGTAGACTAAGTGATTTACTTCTTAGTAACTATATACATGTAACAGGTCACTGCACACCCTTCAACAATGACCAAACTAAAACTTCATAATGAACACCCTATAAAGGCTCAGCCTGTAATGATGCATCTAATACAGTAAAGATAAAAAATTCCAACAGTGATAACAGTTTGATTTATACTAGTATACACAAGCTACATGGTACAAACAAAAAAGTATAGAATAAACAGCAACCAACAAAACACATTACAGACATTGAAAAAAATAGTCTGTTTCAGGGTGGTCCAACCTACCATTCTAGCATAAAAGAAAAATATTCTTAAAAAACCCAGAAGCATTGTATTTATACATGTATTTATACAAAAAAAATGGGAACCAAAATATCATATACATGTATGACTATCAACCAAATTTAACCAAAATTAGATCAGTGTTTTATTGTTTTACCGCATGCCGGAGAATATCTCGAGAACGTTTTGCTGGAAAATATTAATGCCTACTCAAATCTAATTTGTTAGAAAATCAAATTATTACAGAAGAGTGTCTACCATACACTTGAACTGCCCTAATATTAGAATAGTAGAGTATATATATATATATAGAGTATATGCAATAAATTGTACAAAATGTGAACAAAATTATATATGTAGGACAAACGGGTGATACACTATATCAACGGATGCTATTGAACTTTTCAAAAATACGAACAAAGAAAACAGAAGATCCTCCCCAGTAGCCACCATCATCAGCCATCATCGATGACAAATTTAAAAGTTACCGCCATAGAAAGAGTATTATGGACAGAAATTTACAGAAAAACTTAAGAAGCTTTTTTTGGATAAAATAAATTAGAACTTTAGAACCTGAAGGACTCAACACAATGTATGAACCATTATACAAATATTTATATTAAAAAAGAGAAAAACGCGGAAAATGAACGTCATAACGTTCTGTACCCAAGCGATGTAATTATTGTTTCAATGAAGAAGGCCGTAATGGCTGAAACGTATGGGAATTTGTGTTATAGTTTTTTTATGAAATATAGGTTGATGTATTCAAATTGATAAAAAATATCTATATATGAATGCATAATTGTTTAACCGTATAAATGTATTACAGTGGGGTTGAATTTCCTGTCATTCAATTTATTCATCATCCAACCACAAACTTGTTTCAGAAAAAAAAACAACCTATCTCTGAACATATGGTACATTAACCTCATTTACCATGCTTATACATGTAGGTTTAGATAAACATGTATGTGATTTATTTTCAGAGCCCATAACTTGCAGTAATCCGATGTTCAGTACTTCATTACTTTGATAATATTATTGGGTCCCAGCAAGGGGGAATATTACTGTCCGAAAATGTAAATTTTCTAGTGAGTGTATTGAGTCAAAATTTGTGTAAGATTTCATTGAAAAAAAGTGCCCCCAAATCAGTTCTGTTTTCATCACTGATTGAAGATGAATTTCATCAGAATAACCTTTTTGCAGGATTTATGTGACCATTTTTGTGGTTAAATTATATCTCAAAATCAGGCACACTTTTTTATGACAAAAGAAGGAAAGATTGGTGCGCCTCTCGTTTTGTTCAGTTTAATAGCAAGGTTCGTAAAATCAAAATTATATTTTCTGACAATGCACATGCATATATATATTATTCCAACACTTACATTTTTCTTATTCAATTAATTATGTGGCTATTTCAATGACCATTTTTATGTAAAAATGTTCACCATTCATTCTTATGTCATTGTAAGTACGTTTCTATTTCTACATAGTTGAACGCCAAACAATCCACAAAAAAAAATCTAGAGAACACATATAGATCTTTCGTCTGGCAGCAGTATAAATCACAGCTATCGATAAATATATAAAAGTACAAAATAAATGGCGAAAAAAACACTTTTTATGAAGACAAAATAGAAAAAAAACGGATGTCTGTGTGATCCATGCGTCTTGCTCACGTAATGTTTCGATTTATTCAAAATTCATATACATGTTAATGAAATTTAAGTTATTCTTAAATATTATACCGCATAAAAACTACACTAGTGGGTTCCATGTAATAAAACCACAGATCCGGTCCTGAACATGCATGAAATATTTGCCACTAGACTTTGAGCAACCACCAATTAATAACTATTCACAACTTACAGTATATATAGTTGTGAAATGTACAATGCATGAATAGTGATACAATTTGCCAAATAAATAGAATACAAATACCCACCACTTTATATAACTATTACAACTTAAAGGAATGCTCTCTTAACTAAACTAATATGGTTTGACATGCACATGATGCAGCTCTCAAATATTTTGCATTATCTGTTGGTATAGTGTAAATAAAAATATAATATTTTAAGAACGTAAACTACACATAATAAGCTATAATAGATTCAGATTCATTATGTTATTTAATATCAAACATATATAGCATATATTAAAACTGACGGTAAAACATCAAGTTAAACAGCTTAAATACTAATAGTTTACATATACACAAATTCATTAATTCTTTAACATTTAGTCCTACGTCACCTTTTTATTGTATATTGTAAAAAAGTCATGTACTTCTTGCGTTATGGATCATTGATTGTGTTACCTGTTGGCCCGGTTGATTACTACATGTACTAGCACGTGCCATTTAACTCAAGCATTGTAACTAAAACGGATTTTTTTTAAATTAATTTACGCCTAAACAGCAGGAGCGGATCCAGAATGTTTTTAGTGATGTATATATGCAAGTACGAGAGAGTCTTTTTTTAGGGGGAGGGGAGTTCAGATTATCATTTCTATATTTCTATATCTTTTATTGTTTTTACCATTTATCTTTATACTCAATATTTCTCTGCCTCAAATGCATTTTAAATATTTGCCACTGGATGTTAAACAACGAAACAATTAATCAATATGTCCTTTATATTTCATCATCGCTATATATTATTTTATCAATATTTTTTACCTCGCTTCCAGACTTACTCCTTTGCACATTATTCTAATATACATAATATCTGTGAAACATCTTTATAAAAGGTGACCTATTTTTATCCTCATACATGTACATGGTAATTGAGAAGAAAATATACAAATTTTAGAACTGTATGCTTGGGCTGTAAGAGAAAAGTCCGAGATTCTGCTCCAAAGTTGATCTTGTGAAAAAAATTATATATTGTTAATGTCAATTCATTTTCCTGCAACGGAGGAAATAAGAGGAGAAGGAAATACGACATTCCGTATAAAAAACAAATTTTGTACATGTATTGTATTCAAAAATGAATAGCCAGTTAAATTTGTTGCTGAATTTTTCGAAGAAAAATAAGAAAATACATCCACAAGATATGTTATTGTGAGTACTAAATTTTGGAATGAAGAGATGCAACTACCATTTTCGACATAACACATGTATTTGAACCTATTCTTTAAAAACACAGATTAGAAATTTCACCTGTTAATCGATCTTAATCTGTATCGCATTATAAACCAATGTCAATTCGTACAATTCAAATCAACATGCATGTAAATAAAATGTATTTTACATCAAAACTTTTGCAAAGAGACATTACACACAGGTTTCAATATTTATAATATTTATATACCCACGGATGAGTTGTCATTAATCACGCATGTGAACGTTTGTATTAAGTAACGAGGGGGGGGGGGGGGGGGCAGTTAATCCGCCACTGGTGCTATACATATGTTACAGTGAATTTGTATAATAAGGGATTATGTAGAATCCCTGATTTTTCAGGGAATATGTAGAATCACTTAAATCATTAGTAATTATATATAATCCCTGAAAATTACAAGTGATTTTACATAGTCACTGATCATTTCAATAAATATTCTACAAATTCCTTTAATAATATATCTTTTTGTCTTCATATTCATTGTCAGATGAAATAATTTTTCTTTTAAACACAGGATGATCTTAAAGATATAACCAACACAGGGTTTCGAGATAAAGTTGAAGACTTCAAAATTAATAATATCAACTTTCCCTTGTTAGCGATAACTAGATGCATTGTTTGTTTATTAAAAATACTTTATTTCTGTAAGCAAATGCAGCTAATTGGATTAATACCATATACATGTCCAATAGATAATATACAGCATAATTTAACATTTATACACACATTATACAAATCAATGAAAGAATTAAGCGGAGTATGACATATAGACATAATAAACTAAAAATAAGCATTTGATTAACCATTACGTATTTTTTCTGCAGAGAAAATATATTTTCAAAGGTTGTTTAAAAGTCAATTCGAATTTAACATATTCCTTATGTATTAATTTAGTTTCAGACGAACTACTCGTAATTTATTGAAAGTTTTAATTACATTTCATTTTTTCTACAAACATAACTTCCTTGCCAAAAGAACTGCCTTTTGTTTGTTTATTAACAAATACTTCCGAAAAGTAATGTTATTCTTATCCTTAATATATACGCTGACTTTAACGACCTGATACTTGTTTAAATACAAAACCAAGAGATGTTCCGGTGATTGTTACTTAAGTAGTATTTTAACAATATTTTTTTTGAAATCGTATAAGAAGGCTCAAATTTAAAGTATACATTTTGGAGGCCGAGTTTACATATCTCCCGATTTTTTATTGAGTTTAGAATAGCTCTTAAACTGTTATGAAAATCATATTAACATTATCCCTAGCAGACCAGAACTCATGTCTACTTTTTTAGGACTGCTGCAGACCAGACCCGAGGACAAGTTTGATAGCGTAGACGTATTCACAGGACAGGTCAGCTAGACCACGCCAGATCTGTGGACAGGTCTGCTTGACCAGACCAGACCAATTTTCAAAGAATTTAAGAAATCGGTTATTATTCGGAAAATATTGATGTTATATTAATAACATCAATATTTTCCGAATAATAACCGATTTCTTAAATTCTTTGAAAATGCTGAATTATGCTTACTTTAGTAGCTGTTTGAACGCATCGGGACTTTGGTAGCAAATAGTTATTATCATTGTCTTTCCATAATTGAATTTTCATGACTAAAGGGTTACCGGTTAAGCAAATATAATCCTCTACAACATGTACAATGACGTCAATGATGGACCAAGTCCCACTTTTCCACTTTTGTTTTGTTCAGGGGGAAACGAGTGCAGTGTTTACATTGTTACAATTCACTATATTTCATTTAACATGGGTGGATAGTTGTCCCATTCAGTAAATGGCAATCATTGTGCAGCATCTCCTTATTTTCATACAGTACTACAAGTATAAGGTTAGAGGGGTCATGTTGGCGGTGAAAAAAAAGTTATATAAATATATATATTCATTCAAGATAAAAGTCATGAATTTGACAGATACAATAAATTACAATGACATAGATATAGCACTAGATCTGTAGGTTATAGACACTAAAATGGTTTGCACGTTTAAAACATGCAAAATACTAAAAAAGAAAATAGAAAAAAAACATTATGAAAATTGTCATGATAATTGGATAATATAAAAAGTCTTAACTCAATAATTAGTGAAATTCAAATTAACTCGATATTCCCTGAAGCCAATACCCAAGGATGACCGACACAAGTAATTGAAACTTATTTTCAATAGGGTCCTTATAAAAACTGTAAACAAAATAGAAAACGGGCAGTGATTTTGTGTTTCTAAGCAGGGGTGTAGGCGGATTGCCCCCTCCCCCCGAAGTTGAGCAGTAATAGATCGTAATACATGCAGTTAAAATTCTTATTGATGTTTATTGAATAATACTTATTTGTCTTTGAACAAAGGGATTCGTAAAATATTTTATGAAACCGGTATTTTGAAAATAGAAAATAATTCACGATATCGTAAGGTTAAAACAAAACAAATTAAAAAAATAATTTTAATCTTTATTCACGAGGAACGATTAAAAAGGTCTGGTCTAGTCAAGCAGACCTGTCCATAGGTCTGGTCTGGTCCGGTCTAGCAGACCTGTCCACAGGTCTGGTATGGTCAAAGCAGACCTGTCCATATGTCTGGTCTTGTCCGGTAAAGCAGACCTGTCCACAGGTCTTCTCTGGTCAAGCAGACCTGTCCACAGGTCTGGTCTGGTCTGGTCAAGTAGACCTGTCCACAAATCTGGCGTGGTCTAGCTGACCTGTCCTGTGAATAAGTCTACGCTATCAAACTTGTCCTCGGGTCTGGTCTGCAGCAGTCCTAAAAAAGTAGACATGAGTTCTGGTCTGCTAGGGATAATGTTAACTTACAGGTCTGCTAAATTGTTCCCAAGTTAACCTATAGAGCAGTCATAAGGACTGCTTTAAGTTAACTTGTGTCAAGGTTAGGACTGCACCCATCTGTATATGTATAAAAATTGCGGCGGTTTTTATCCAACGCAATCATAGGTTTGAACGTAGTTTTCAATTAAGACTTGTTTATATTTTTTCATTTGGGCTCGTATCATATTTTCCCTCCGGTTTATATGATTCGTTCATCCTATATTGACTCTTAAAATTCAAGAGTCTATCTTAAACTGAGGGTAAATTATATGGCCTTCCAAATACCGTTTAGATCCCTAGCATCACTGAAAAGACATATATTGTCGAAATCTAGATCTGGTGTACAAAGAAAACAAAATATTGACACCTTGTGTTTGTGGCAAAGCATCTTGGCCACATGTTTATTGTTATCTGTTTAGTATTAAATGTATATTAACATTCATTTTTTTACATCTCGTGATCAATTTTGTTTGGCAATCGCCAATGGCAGTCAGCAGGGTTAAAGAACATCAGTTGTTCGACCTGTTAGTCAAATACGTTTTGTTTAAATATACTTTTTCACTTTTTTGGTCTTTTGGAAAATGTTGTTTGTGCTGTATTTAGACCCTTCTACAACGAAATTCGTTTAACATGCACAATATGAAAATTACGGTTTTTGTCCAACGCAATCATAGGTTTGAACGTAGTTTTCAATTTAGACTTGTTTTTATTTTTTCATTTGGGCTCGTATCATATTTTCCCTCCGGTTTATATGATTCGTTCATCCTATATTGACTCTTAAAATTCAAGAGTCTATCTTAAACTGAGGGTAAATTATATGGCCTTCCAAATACCGTTTCGATCCCTAGCATCACTGAAAGGACATATATTGTCGAAATCTAGATCTGGTGTACAAAGAAAACAAAATATTGACACCTTGTGTTTGTGGCGAAGCATCTTGGCCACAAGTTTATTGTTATCTGTTTAGTATTAAATGTGTATTAAGATTCATTTTTTTACATCTCGTGATCAATTTTGTTTGGCAATCGCCAATGGCAGTCAGCAGGGTTAAAGAACATCAGTTGTTCGACCTGTTAGTCAAATACGTTTTGTTTAAATATACTTTTTCACTTTTTTGGTCTTTTGGAAAATGTTGTTTGTGCTGTATTTAAACCCTTCTACAACGAAATTAGTTTAACATGCACACGTATAAAAACTGCGGTTTTTATCCAACACAATCATAGGTTTGAACGTAGTTTTCAATTTACAACTCGTCAAAACATCAACCCAACAATGTTAGATCTGTAAATTTGCTTTCGCAATTTTTTTGTTTTTCCCTCGCCGGGATTCGAACCCATGCTACTGAGATATCGTGACACCAAATCGCCTGCACTGTAGCCGTCACACTAGACCACACGACCAACTGAGATTCTATGTATATATATCATGGGATAGAAAAAAAATCATAAGGATACGTTAATTTTTTTTAATGAAAATTTGTATACGGTGGTACTTTATTTATAGTTTTAACACTGTCTCGACACAGACTAAATGCAGTATCATGATTAGCTTCATGGACTATGGCGATTTTGGTGGTGTTTAGTGTAAAATAAATAATTGTTTAATGATGTATTGTACAGTACCATATTCTATGGTAATAGAAGCGTTTCCGAGTTTAACAGAGAAACTATCACGAAAATAATTTAAAAAAAACAGCTCCAACGGTGAAATTAAAGTAGGACATATCAACAGAAAACGAATTAAAACATAAATACGCATGTGTTAATTTTCTTCTGCTTCATTTCTGTGGATTGTCTCATTGGCAATTATACAACATCTCCCTTTTTAGGTTACGTTTAAGATTTGTCCGTTTCTAATTTTCAAATACGAAAAATGTATTCACAAAAGGTTCACAACATTTTGAGGTTAAATGTATGGCAACAATTTATTTGTGTATACAATTAACATACGTCCTTGCATTTAATACGAATAAATAAACTAACATTTATTAAAAAATAAGCAACATTATAGACGAATAATTTATTTGTTCCTCAACAAAACAACAAAAGAAATAAAGAATCAATAGAGGATTTCATTTTTAATTACTTGTTTATTAAAGGAATGACTGTAATATATTTCTGTCTATGCAGAAATAACATAAAAAATGTAGTGCACACTGAAAAACGCTCGTAGCTGATTATTCAACAGTGTGCACCACATTTTTTTAATGTTAATTCGAATAGACTGACAAAATATTACAATTATTTCTTATGAATTAATTCTAAATTCCATTTTAAGCCAGCGTAAATCATGATCATGACAAATGGTCACATGACAATAGTCACATGACAAAATTGTGTCTATGATATGATAAACAAAACGACGTCAGCCAATCAAAAGACGCGCTACATCAAAAATGAAATTATTATTATTTATTCGAGAGATATAATACTTGAACTTCTTATAAATATATAATTAATCTAACATGCACTTATTAAGCAGAAGGGGCGTTACTTGTGCTATCATACCAGCATACTGAACGGATATTAACATGGTCGGACAATTTCGAACGTTAATCTTGAGATTTGATCTGTTTTGATCTGACACCGTCGGAACGGATCTAGACAGCTCGCTAGAAGATTCAATCTTGACATGCCTTAATGGACTGATTTATATAATGCGACTACCGATTGAACGGCGTCTGAACGGTCTAAACAGTCTTGACGTTTTCCTCTAGAGGTAAATCCAGTCGATTAAGATATGATCAGCTCAGACTGAAATCGTGCTACTAGTGTAATTCAATCCGTTAGAAAGAATCTATAAACACTTTGATAGTTTCTCTGATAATATCTCTCTCAGTCTCGTGTATACTTATATAATCCATTAAAAGAACTATGAATTTCATCAAAACATTATGAAATCATTATTTCAATTCAAATTGGTTGTTAAGTGGAGTCCATGAATAATGAACATTGACTTTTGGTAGTGAGATTGCCTAGATTGTCTAGCAAGTTTTGGACGTATTCCTATCAGCGAATGGTTAGAATTATGAAAATAGTAGTTATTATATTTTTATTATTTTGAATAATATACTTTCAAAATTGATAAGGGTTTATTTCGTTAAAAAGTGGATAACAGTTACCTGGTGATGACATGTTATATGAGTTCTGACATGTCTTCAAATAACATGAACAATCTTCCTCTGATGGTACACAAAAGCATGGGTTTTGATGTTTCAGAAGGAAATTGTAACCCCTTGTGTAGTCACACCTGCAGGATATATCTGTATTACGATCTCCATTGTCATAGATCACTTGTCCTTCTTCATTGCATGTAGACTTCAGAAAAATACAGCCTGTACTAACATTTGTGTAATATTTTATCGGCCATGGATGATACCGTTCTTGCGAACAAATGTCTGCATCTAATCCTCCACGAAGAACACCTTTTCTACCTAGAAAATATATGCAAGAAATTAAAAAGCTAATTGTTCACACAATAATTGAAAGTCATTCCACCCAAATTCACTTAAAATGATATTTTAAAATAAAAAGTGTATGTCCGGTCTAAATGATAGCTTATCACACACTGATTTTGAAAATACATTGTTTAAGGCATCATTTCGCCAATTCAAGGTTTAACCTGTCAAGGTCATATGTCTAAAAAAAGCTAATACATAAGATCTCAAGGCTCTAATATGTATAAATATCAGTCTACATCAAAGGTCTCAATCTAAAACGTGAATTTTACCTTTGAACTTAAAATGAATGTCCTCAAATCGAATGACTTGTAAGCCTCGGTCACACCTTAAAGCTATGTTCTCTTCACCCTTGGCGGATTGAGATAAAATTTCGGAGACACAAGGTAATGATTTTAATTGGTTGCAGTAGTAACTCGCTGCATCCAATCAAAAGCGCCTATAACATGATCACGTGTATATGTTGAAAGTGTTTGTAAACAATTGCCACGTGTTTATTGTGCAACAAGTCTTTACATCACTAAACCTTAGTGACAAAGTGTTTTTAATCAACTAAAAGAAGTTCCTGTGTATGTTTTCGTTTCCGGCTTTACCAAGTGTGTAGAATCTAGACGCTACCGTGTTTTTACCTCCAAATTGAGAGTGCAAGTGCTACCATTGGTCAATATTAATGTATTCGGAATGGGCGTGACTTTAATCTTCCGAAGATGACACAGGACATGCAACGTACGAGAAATGGAAACGTACCGGACAGAACGGATCTCGAACGTAAGTCCAACGGACGAGTACCGCATAAAACGGACACATAACGGAAGCGTACCGGATAAAACTGATGAACACGATATGCGGAAAAATTAAGGCGACTTTAATAATACATGTAAATCATGTAAATAAAAGAAAAAAGCATTCATGACACTCAAGAAATCTTACATATCCATAACTGGCATTTCTGACTCGAAATGTTCAATTGGCATTAATCCGTTTCACATCCGTTCATCATCCGTTTTATTCGTTAAACCTCATTATACGTCCCGTAGGAGTCCGTTGGTAAATTTTGTCTACCGGACCTCTAACGGATGAATAACGGACAAAAATAGATATAAAACTGAAACGGAACGGACGAGTACCGTAAAAAACGGACGTCTACCGGATGAACAACGGATATTTCATCCGTTGAACGTCCGTTCGAAGTTTTGAATATGCTCGTGTAACGGACGGATTGAAAAAAAGCTTTCCGTTCGGTGTCTATTTGCGCTATTCGTTAAGGTTTGTCAATATTAGTGTCATGTCCGTTTAGCGTACGTTGTATCCATCGACATTCGTTCTGTCTGGTGGACAATTTTGAGCATGTTCAAAACTTTGAACGGACGTCCAACGACGAAGTGTCCGTTAAACGTCCTATAGACGTCTGTTTTGTATGGTACTCGTCCGTTTCGTTTCCGTTTTGTATCCATTACTTGTCCGTTAATCATCCGGTAGACAAGTTCATCAACGGACTTCTACCGGAAGTATAACGGATAAAATTGATGTTGAACAAATGTGAAACGGACTTTTTCAGGAAGCATGATTAATAAAACTGTTGAAAAACGCATCTGAAACGTATAAATGCAAACTGAAAATTTTGCATCAGAAATTATTAGTATGTCAGATTTCTTGACTGGAATGAATTCTTATTCTTAATCGATCTTAGAGACAGGGCACACCTTCACTATCAAGCAGCTGTAATGTAGGCCAGATAAAACCCTTTGGCGTCAATATGAAGAACAAACCAAAACCAATTACAAGGAAACTTTTTAAATATTTATGCGATTTACATGTATTATCATTGTCGCCTTTCATATTTACGTATATCTTCACGATCTTGTTCATCCGTTTGATCCGGTACGCTTCCGTTAGGTTTTATGCGATACTCGTTTGTTGGATGTACGGTCGACATCCAATATGTCCGGTACGTTTCCGTTTCTCGTTGCATGTCCGGTGTGTGTCCGTTATGCATTCGTTACGCATCCGTTTTATTTTGTAAGTTCATCAACGGACATCAAACAGATAACAATTGTTTTCAACGGTTATCTTTTATGTGTATCCGTTTAGCGTCCGTTCGTGCTATTAGGTAAAGTGTGACCGCATATTTAAGGAAAATGATTTTTAAAACCAAACAGTTTATTTTGAGAAAGCAAGCGGAGGAAACTTGCATGAACTTTTAACCAAAATATGTATGCTACGACATGTCGCAAATATTAGTTCGATAATTAGTTTTGTCAACATAATAGTATTTGTGTTTCTCCAAAAAAGTATTATAGAGCAAAAATAAAAGTTAAGAATCTGACCTTGACCTTTGACCTTGAACACATTTTCTTTTTGATGGACCTCAATTTAAAAGATCCAAGGTCTCTATTGAACTCCGAGGAAAATTCAAAGTGGAAAGTCCCTAATCAAATGGCAAAATCAAATGAAAAAAACACATTAAACAAATGGAAAACATCTGCCATATTCCTGACTTAGTACAGGTATTTTCAAATGTTGAAAAGTGTGGATTGAACCTGGTTTTTATAGCGCTTAACCTCTCATTTGTATGCCAGTCGCGTCAAAGGAGAAGGTCCGGTAAGGACCGATTTTGGCCTCAAATTTCCTGTTCATCTGACGAAAGATTTTGACCACTTTTTAAACACTTAAGTGTCTATTTTATTTGAATCAATTAGTTTATGTGAAAGATTTTAACTGATTAAGTCATAAAAAACGCACCGATTCAAGCTGAAATATGAAAAATCTATCAAATATGCCGAAAAATGTCATTTTTCAGATGGTTTTGTCAAAAATGAAAATGGCCGCATCCGTGTTTATCCTCAACCTTTATATATGTTATGTATTATCATACAATACAACTTACATTTCAATATTAAGGATGAACACGAATGCGGCCACTTCCGTTTTACACGAAAACCGTCTAAAATTTAACAAAAATGTTAGAATTGTGAAGATTTCAGTAATTTAGCATGACTTAATGGTGCTAGTACCCGATATATGTGCATTGTATTGTCAAAATCAGCCCAAATTTATTTTAGCAGAAGCATTCTACTGTCCAATGAATAACTAAAAGTTTACATTTTAATAATTTTGTAAAACTGCTATATTTTGGGGCCAAAAAGGGGCCTTACTGGACCTACTCCTTACGTTATATAGACAACGATGCGTGAATCAAACAGATATACTAAGTAAAATTGTCAAAATAGGGCTACAGCAGTCATCACTATATGTCACAATCTCAATTAGAACAACAAAAAAAAAACAAATGTTAAACAAAGAAGCACATAAAGCATCTATCAAATTTAACAGCCACATTCATTGCTAACTTATATATGTATTTCAAATCAACCCATAAAAGATTGAAATATTTGAAGTACTGTGACTGAATGGCAAGGTTCACATCAACTCTAGTGTAGAGTCGCGTCTTTGACGTCAGAATGTAAACTTCAAACAGAAGAAATTTGAAATAATTTTGGCGTTCAAAGTCACATGGGGAATGGTGGTAAACATGGTTGAAAAAAACAAAAGTTGTGATAGAACTTATTTCAGAAAAGACCGAGATTTAGAATTATCCAGAAGTTTTTAAGAATTATAATAATCTACATATGGTTGATACCACTACGCGAGTAATCATTTTCCCTTGAACTCTAATGTAGAGTCGCGTGTTTGACGTCACATAAACAGTGATATAAAATAATATTGTCGTTCAAAGTATTTTCAAAATTATGATAGAGGCTTCTGATTCTATTATAATATGGTTTCTTTGTACTTTTGACTTCAAAATAGCATAGTTTGCTCCTTCCGGCAAAAAAAATGTCATTTTAAGAATCATAAGATAGGTTGCTTTGCACTGATAAGACAGTAAGCTACTTTCATATCAATTACAACCTACAATCTGGGTTCTGAATACTAGTTCAATAAGTATATTTAATCATCTGAATATTAACCAATGATGGATTTTACTGTACATAGGACAGACCGACCTCCAAGCACTATCAATCTAAGCTATATGGCTTTACTTGTTGCAGTAACCAAAAACGTACAATCCGAAAAAAATCAGAGATCTTCAAACAGACTCTAACCCATATGGGCACAAATAAACATGACAAATGCCAGAAAAATTACTTGTTGTAATTTACCTTCGATGTCCATCCGATAACGGCACAGCCACAGAACAACTAAAATTATCTAGATTGTTTTAGCCAAAATACAAAATCAACAATCATTATTGGTGGCGACATTAACCTAGGTCATATAAAGTGGGATATCTTATTTACCATTCGTAGCAAACCAGATAGCAAACTTCATATAAACATCCGAATATTCACTTGAACAGATGAAAATCAAATACACAAGGAGATACAGAACACTTGATATTATATTAACAAATCGGAAATGCAGACCACAATATCGTCAATGCAAAATGTGCACTATCTTTGAAACGAAATAAGAAAATAACCAGAAAAACAAACCAGCTAAACAAAAAGCTAACTGGTAAAACATCACGCAAGATATTAAAGGTCATTACCATAGTTCATCTACTAATGACCTCTGGAAAACATTCACCGACACACTAATTACACCAGTAAACAAAAAATCCCCTGGAGACAATCACGAACAGGAAAAATCTACAATGGGTTGATAAAAACTTAAGAATTATGATAAAAAAAAGTTAGACGACTACATAAAAAAAGCAATAATAGTACAGAAATAAAACAAAACCTAAAAATTAATAATACAAAGAGAAATGTGTAATGCTTACTGGAACTACATTGAAAATATGTTAATTGATCTATCAGTAGAAGAACCAGATGATAACATCAGACAAAAACAACCATATAACTTATATTACAGTATGAAAGACACCTGCACCAAGGAAGGACGGCAAACTTACAGACCTTACATCAGCAAAAGCTAACATCTTAAACAGTCAGTTTCACAAAGCATTCTCCAAAGAAATATCAAGTGCACCAATACCGGATTAGGGGGAAAATTGTAAACATCTCTTTAAATTTACAAATCACGGTGTCTTAAAATCATGGAACAAGATCAATCCCAACAAAGCAAACAGAACAAATCTGCGGATAAGTACTCAAATTACTTAATAATGACATTTTTACGGAAATTGCATACATATTTCAGAAATCACTTGACAGAGGTAAAATCCCAGACGATTTGAAACATGCAAATGTTTGTCTTGTACTTAAGAAAGGTGATAAACACATTCTTAAAAAATATATACTTATATCACTCACCTGCATACTTTTTGAAATCATAGAAAATATAATAGATAAAAGTATGATGGATCAATTGGGCATAATAAAACCTTATACGACCTTTAAACAGCATCAAGATCATGTGGAACTCAGTTGGTATCATTCATACAAGAACTTACAAAAATTAAAAGAATACTATCCAAACTGATATTATTTAGTTGGACTTGTCAAAGCATTTCTCAAGGCACAGTTGTGGGTCCTATCAAGTTCATTGTGTACATATATGAATTCTATGAATAAATTAAACATAGCATTCTAAAATTATATTCACAGGACAGCTTAATCTATAAAAAACCCAACAAGAAACAAAAGAGACACCCAAAAACTGCAAGAAGACCTAACATCAGCAGCAAAATGGGAGAAGGACTGACTCATATTATTCAATCCTGACAAGTGATCAGTCTTTCAGATAACAACGAGGAAAAATCCATACATTTTTTTGACACTCTTCACCAACAAATTCTGCAAATGGAACAATCAACAAAATATCTTGGCGTAACATTACACACATCGTTATCTTTTTCTATAATATAATACACCATCTTGTAGCAATTTTTTCGAACAGACCTGCTCATCCAATCCTATTATATGTTCACAAGAATAAGACAAAATTCAAACAGTCATTTCTACAGACCAAAAACAAACATCTAACAACTCATATGAAAACTAATTTTACCCAAGAACATTTCTACAATTAAAATTATGTTGTATATACTTAAATCATCATGTAAGGTACAGAACAAAAGAAAAAAAAAACTAGGATTTTTTTTATATTTATTTTACTGTAGATATAAATTATATCTACCAAGCACGCACGCACGGCATAGTGACATCTTTGCATTAGTGAAATGATGGAGTGCTGGATTATAAAGAATAAGATATCGTATGCTAATTTAAAAATATCTAGTTTATTAGTATTTTTCTTTGAATTAGTGCAAAAAGGTTTCTTTCAATTTGCACAAGATCACTTCCGGTTGATATTTATCAAGGACATGTGTCACCTAATCCATTCTAAAAGACATTATGGCTTCATCAGGTACCATAATGAAGTTAATATATTCGCTTTACCTTAAACTTCAACATTTAAGGGGCAATAACTCATATAAAGTATAAAGTGCAAAGGCCTTATAATATTTACCAAGTAACATATAAAGGGGAAACAACTTTTAAACTGATAAATTGTAGTAAGCCTAACTATAGCAATATAAATACAATTTATCTCTTAATCAAATAATCAGCTAAAAAACAGACACAGTGCTAATATTTCAGAGGAACTCATTTTATTGCTAAAATACAGTTTTAATAAAATAAAATTGAGAAAGGAAATGGGGAATGTGCCAAAGCGACAACAACCCGACCATAGAGCAGACAACAGCCGAAGTCCACCAATGGGTCTTCAATGTAGCGAGAATTCCCGCACCCCTTGGTTTCCTTCAGCGGGCCCCTTAAAATATGTATACTTGTACATTGGTAATGGACGTCATACTAAACTCCGAATTATACACAAGAAACTAAAATTAAAAATCATACAAGACTAACAACGACCAGAGGCTCCTGACTTGGGACAGGCGCAAAATTGCGGCGGGGTTAAACATGTTTATGAGATCTCAACCCTCCCTATATACCTCTAGCCAATGTAGAAAAGTTAAACGCATAACAATACGCACATTAAAATTCAGTTCAAGAGAAGTCCGAGTCCGGTGTCAAAAGATGTAACAAAAGAAAATAAATAAAATGACAATAATACATAAATAATAGCAGACTACTAGCAGTTAACTGACATGCCAGCTCCAGACCTCAATTAAAATGATTGAAAGATTATGTCTTCATCATATGAATATCAGGCACAATCCCTCCAGTTAGGGGTTTAGTATCATACTATCCTAAAATATATGAGAAGAACATAACCGTGTCATGCCAATAACTGTTTTAAAAAAAATAATAAATGTGTTTAGTTCCGATGAAAAGACTCTATAAGCGAATCAATATTAAAGCCAAAATATGCAATCTTTAATGACCTGACAACAATATCGTAACTATATCCCTTCTTAATAAGTCTGTTTAAAGGTTTTGTAAGCTTTTGAGGTGAATACTGGCATTGTTGTGCTTTGTAAAGAATATTACCATAAAAGATTGGATGTGAAATACCTGAACGTATAAGATGTCTGCATGTTGAGTTATATTTACGAATTATTTCCTTATACCGGTGATACAATTTAGTAAATGTTTCGACCAGTTTGTGATATCGAAAACCCTGGTGTAATAATTTATCAGTTATACATAAATTTCTCTCGTTAAAATCTAATACGTTGTTACATACACGAGCGAATCGTACAAGTTGAGATATATAAACACCATAAGATGGTGACAATGGAACGTCACCATCTAAAACTGTTTAATTAACGATAGGAAATGAAAAATCATCTCTTTCATCATAAATTTTTGTATTAAGCTTCCCGTTAATGATATAGATATCAAGATCGAGAAAAGCGCAGTGGTCATTGTTAGTATTAGCTTTATTTAAATTAAGATCAACAGGATAAATTTCTTTAGAATACAAACTGAAGTCGTCATTATTGAGAGCCAATATATCATCCAAATATCTAAAAGTATTGTTAAATTTTTGTATCAAATGTTGTTTCGATGGGTCTTTGTTAATTTTAGTCATAAGTTGTAACTTATAACAATACAAAAACAGGTCCGCAATAAGTGGTGCACAGTTAGTCCCCAATGGAATTCCAATAACTTGACGATATGGAATCTCCAAAGCGAACAAAAATGTCATCAAGTAAAAATTCAAGTGCATATATAGTATCAAAGCATGTCCAATTGACTTAGTTCTTTTGTTTATTTCTACTAAAAATGACCTAAAAGAGTTTGAACATATATACTCGCATTCTGACTTTTTAGATGCCCAGTTAATAAGGGATGTGAATTTTTCTTAATAAGAATATGAGGCAAAGGGGTACAAAGGGTAGAAAAATCAAAACTTTGAACAGATTCAAAATCACCAATATATGCATGCAATTTATCAAGTACTTCCAACGAGTTTTTGACACTCCAAAAGTAATTAATTCCACTATTTTCAAAGGCTTTATTTGAACAATTTATTATCAGGTTTTGTATTGTACCAAGTGTACTAATAAGTAATACAGACAATTTAGTAGTGGAACAATGGCTTGAAGGTGAAAAAATCTATATTTGTAAGGTTTTTTGTGTAGCTTCGGAAGCCAGTATATAGTTGGGACTTTCATTGTAAGTGGTTCTGCTTGTAAAGAAGTAGCTAAAAGTTTGTGTTTGTTTCATATGTCGTTTTCTGAAAATGAAGTCAGTTGGAATGTTGGTGAATTCGTGATTTTCTTTTGCAGAACCTCTATATAACATTTACGTCAAGCAATTCTTATCTTAATTGATATACGACGCGTTTGTATTTATGGTTATCACGACAAGCTCAATATGATGATGGATTTTATTTTTTGACATTACGTTGTCATAAAGATTGAAAACACTATATGTTGTTATAAATAAATTTTATTTACCTGGCTGCAGAAAGTCGGATATTGTGCAATTTTCAGAAAATCCGTTGATTAGATCGTTCTTGAGGCAGAAATATTTTGACGGATCTGGACAATGAGCTCTTGCTCGAAAAGACCATTGTGATGGTTCGGGGCATTTTAATGGAAAGGCTGCACACACATGAACCTGAAATATATTACGCATTTTGATGAAAAAAATGCATTAACAACAGATGACTGTTCATTAATTGGGGTATAATGATCACCAACGTTTCACGAAATTAGCTTTGTTATAGTGTCCTGATAATTCATACTGTCTACATTCCGATTGTTAATCTTAAATACCTTAGTATAATTAAATGTTACAATAAAATTGAGAATGGAAATGGGGAATGTGTCAAAGAAACAACAACCCGACCAAATAAAAAACAACAGCAGAGGGTCACCAACAGGTCTTCAATGTAGCGAGAAATTCCCGCACCCGGAGGCGTCCCTCAGCTGGCCCCTAAATGAATGTCCTTGTAATCAAAGTTATCACCAAAAATGTAAGAATGTTGCAATGTTTGAAATTTCTTTTTGATATTGTAAAGACAACAGTAGTATACACATGTATTTTTATAATTTTTACAATATGAGGTCAATCGCTTTTCTTTTTTTAAATGATAATTCGTTCACAACTTTGTTCCTGGATATTCGATATATGTCTGAACATTCAAAATTGCATTATCTTCTTGGTTGCGATAGAAAGCTATGATTTCTTGTTTAATATATTCAACACGATATCGTCTATTATATAAATTATGTATATTCAAATGTCTCAAGTGTATCTTCACTTTGCTCTTTCTCCTTTTCAACTATTTCTTAATCATGAGAAGTGATATTTACCAAGATGAGAATTCTGAACCTCATACTTGTCTTATTCTTCGTGCGGGACACGTCTGAAATAAAAACAAACAAATATAAACGGTTTCAAGCATACTAACAATTTTAGAAACCAAATACATTTAAAATTGAAATGATTGTGTTTTTCTTACACATGTTACATAACCTCATAATTCCATTTTTATGTGTGATAAAATCATAAAAATTTTACATGTCAAATTAAACTCAACTAAAATTAATGACTTGTACACGTGGAGTAATATTACAAAACAAAAAACTTGTGGAAGTTGTTTCGGTTTCTTTAACATGTTTTAATGCAGAAGATTTTAACACAAAACCAAACAAATGAATTTAATAAAGAAAGTTATTCCAATATAACACATATAAAATTATGAACATCTTAAATATATATGTGTGTTTTTGTAGGGTTAAAGTCATGACTTTTGTGTATTTTTTAATTGTTGTCTGAAATAATTGTTGGAATATATAGATTTGTTAGAAATGTACACATGACCTGGACCGATTTATTCGAATTTTATCCTGAGAGTTAGCGAGGAATAAAATCAAAGAATATCACGGAGCAGGCCATTTACAATAAATATATGGCAACCATGAATTATTTTGATTCTAATAGGAAAAATACGGAAAAATCAATTGACATGTGCAAGAATCTACACACAATTAAAAATTTAAATAAAGATGCTTTAACCTCATCTTTACCTTATTCTATTCACAGTCAATTGTCTCCATTCCACATTTGACATTTCGTAAATACGGAGCTATTATACTGACTTGTTGAAATCAGTAGGTGTGCGAATAATGCAATTGAATAGAAAATTAAAAAAAAAACCCTTTAATGCAATATTATCCGATTTTCGATGATTCACGTAACGTACATTTTTTTTAGCTGTAGTGTTTTCATTTGTATGACGCCATGTCTTGATGTGACTAAATGAGCAAAAGCATTAATGTACTTTGCGGAATTTTATTTGAATTTGATTTTGTAAATTTTTTCGATCTTTAATGCATTTTTATTTGTGAGTTGGCCATTAAAATAAAAAACAAATTATTTAGTCTTTTATCAATTATAATCTTTAACACAACAACATCGGTAAAGCATTTTCAAGTATGTTGCGATACATGTTGATTTACGTGGGAGGTATATTGTAATGTCAATCGTTCATATTAGTTTACATTGTAAACGCCTCGATAGTCATTTTAAATATTTATCATGCCAAAATCATGCAACATGATTTAAAGATTATTCTTAATAACAAAGGATTGCAAAAGATATGAAATATAATACTCGGATACTCGGTCATGATACTCGCGAGTACTCGTGAACTCGGATGAATATCAATCGTTTATTGAAAAGTTTAGATATTAGAAGTAAAACAATTTCGATATTTTTCATCTTATAAATACAAAATTAGCGAATTGGTTTGTGAATGTCCCTTTGGTGTTTTCAGCCTCTCTTTTTATAATACATAATTTGATAATTATAAAATAAGTAATAAATGTATCACCTCCCCTTCATTTATAGGCATAAAATCTAAGACACACTTTTTCTTTCGTTTCTGAATTCCCAAATAGAAAACAGATGGATACAAATATACTAGGACATTAGGTGACTACGTATGATTAAATTGAGAAAGGTAGGTTTATAGACTAAAATAATAATAATTAAGTTTGATTTTAAACGTTACGTGAATCATCGAAAATCGGATAATATTGCATTAAAGGTTTTTTTTTTTTAATTTTCTATTCAATTGCATTATTCGCACACCTACTGATTTCAACAAGTCAGTATAATAGCTCCGTATTTACGAAATGTCAAATGTGGAATGGAGACAATTGACTGTGAATAGAATAAGGTAAAGATTTTAAATCAAACTTATAAGTGAACAACTCATATATGTTATTGCATGATTGAGTTCCTTTGTAAAACAGATCTATGATTAAAACAATAAATTGTGTACCATTGCATTAAATTAAGTGACCCTTTAAATATCATATTTCCATATGATAATTTCAAAAGTATCATGCCAAAAACTTTTCAACATAAAACGAGGTTTTGATCACGATATACGATAAATGGAATACAAAGAAAATAATTTAAATGAATACTATGATGAGTACTTTTTCTTCAGTTTAAAGTGTGAATGATAAAGTTTGAGATATACTCTAAAAGTCACCACCGCAAACTGCACGTAATGTTACACATAGTCATTATGGTGGTGTGATACTAAACCCCTAACGGGAAGGATTGTGTCTGATGTTCATATGATGAAATCATAATCTTTCAGTCAGTTTAATTGAAGTCTGGAGCTGGCATGTCAGTTAACTGCTAGAAGTCTGTTGTTATTTATGTATTATTCTCATTTTGTTTATTTTCTTTGGCTACATCTTCTGACATCAGACTCGAACTTCTCTTGAACTGAATTTTAATGTGCGTATTGGTATGCGTTTACTTCTCTACATTGGCTAGAGGTATAGGGGGAGGGTTGAGATCTCACAAACATGTTTAACCCCGCCGCATTTTTGCGCCTGTCCCAAGTCAGGAGCCTATGGCCTTTGTTAATCTTGTATTATTTTAATTTTAGTTTCTTGTGTACAATTTGGAAATTAGTATGGCGTTCATTATCACTGAACTAGTATATATTTGTTTAGGGGCCAGCTGAAGGACGCCTTCGGGTTCGGGAATTTCTCGCTACATTGAAGACCTGTTGGTGACCATCTGCTGTTGTGTTTTTTTTTCTGTGGTCGGGTTGTTGTCTCTTTGGCACATTCCCCATTTCAATTCTCAATTTTATTACTAAGATTTATTTCAAATACGGGTTAATTGTTGTCAATATGTTTTTTAATCCAAAATAAAACACATAATCAATTTTGTTTTATTTTGTGTAAATCCACATTAAAAATCTGGTGCAATTTATACATTGTGACTTTGAATAAGATATTTCATCAATCAGAAATATATTTTGATATATTCAACTGATAAACAAACCTCGTATTATCACTTAATAATTTCATGATTATCCTGTCAATAGTAATTCTACGCCTCACAAATCTATTGCTTAAGCGATTAATTGTCAATTTAAAGTTTGGATGACAATGTTTATGTTATTTTATTTCAAGGGTATTAACTAGTAAGATGTTAAATTAAAGGTTTACACATATTATGATATTTACCAGTTAATGGTTGATACCCCCGATGAACTGATTGTCGACCCGTTACAGTGTAAAGTAAGGCTCACAAAACAATAGTGTTGATTTCGGATTGCAAAACATATGTATCTTAATTTCCTTCAAATTAAAGCTTATATGAATTATATTATATGATTAAAGAAATTGAAAGACAAATGTAAAGCGCTAGGATGTAAAAAACACAGAATAAGGAAACACACCAAAAAATAGTGTAAGGAAAAAATTGATAGAGGGTGTTTCGTCGTGTTTCTGATAATAAGTAAAAATCATGAAATCAAACTTGAAAAAAAATAGATATCTACGTTAAGATTGTTTGCAATTGAAGAGGTTTGAGTTAACGTGCAAACAATAAAGAACATGCAGCTTTGCGGGTGACGACCTTGGGCAAATTCAAGAAGAGTACGATGTCGACTAAAATTATTAGCGGATTTCGAAATTTATCTCATTTTAATCTACTTGTTAATGCTTTATTCACGGGGTTGCCTATTTCAGAACATTTATGCATGTGCAATGTGTGAAACTTTTTAAATGTTCAATTATTTACGTTTATTTATGAGTAATATCAATACTTTAACTAAATTTCTCATATCTGTGAACATTTTAATAGTTAATCTTTCAATGAATTGAACGCCTCACAGATCACTGTTGGCACGAACAACGGTTTACAAGAACAACTGGTATAATTAACATTATGAAGAACACGAATTGTACAGTTTAATTTTTAACTGATAACGTTTGAGATAAGGCTTTGACAAATTTGAATGCAATGTTTAATTTATTAGAATCCTGGTTTAATTTCTATTGTCTGTTTGACTTTTATCTATTAGTATATCAGCCAAAGTACAAAACAACGATTTGTCATTCAGAAAAAAAACCCATCTACCGAACATAACTGTCTTGTAATTATAATAATTATTCATTTGTCAGACCACAGACCATATTATCACGATTAGAGTGCAGTATTTTGTTGTGGAAATAATTTAAAATCAAATTTGAAATTAAATTTGAAAAAGAACTTAAGAAAAACGATCTGATTAATTCTAACTTTTGCAGTGTTTGAATTTTATAAAAAATTATGACTTAAAACAATACTTTTAGTAGGTCAATTCTGAGCTTAAATAGAGGTAACTCTAAACTTCTTTTATTGTTTTCATTCTCTGATAGATCATTTGTGAGCACGAAAAACGTACTACACGGACAAATAATTAACTCAACAGAGTGATTAACACCATTGTCTCAATGAAGATCGAAGATAACAGTTGTATTTAGGCTGTGTAAAAAAAAAATGCACACCGTAATTTATTAGATTACTTGATTTATTTTGAAAAATGTAAAATCACAAACAATTCCGAACTCCGAGAAAAATTTGAAACGGAAAGTCCAAATCAAATGGCAAATTCAAAAGCTCAAACACACCAAACGAATGGATAACAACTGTCATATTTCTGATTGTTCTTTTTTTGTTATTAATCTTCATTACAGATTCTATGCAAAGAGTTCAGCGAATTTTACAAATTAAATTGATTAAAAGGAAAGCTAGAAAATCAAATGGTGTAGAAAATTGTATTTATGCAAGTTTTGTTGAAAAGGTGCTTAAAATAAATGGAAAATGGTATATTAATTCATGTAAATTATCATAAAATGAGTTTGTGTTAAATTACTTTATATAACTAATAAGAAAATAATGCACAGCTACATTGCCATTTGATTACCGAAGATGCATGTAATGGATTTAATCTAATCATAGATAGTTAAGTTTTATTGTCAAGAAAGGCTGTTAAGTAAAGCATGGGAAAAACACACAACAAATTCCTTCATAAAATATAGCAACAAATTAAAATGAGTTTTTTTTCTGTCTACAAATGTTTCTATAGATTTAAAAATGTGAGTCTAGCAATCGCTCTGTTAGTAAGCTTCTTTATAGAGTTTAAAGAGAGGCAAAAGATACCAAAGGACTATTTAAACTCATAAGTCAAAAACAAACTGACAGTGCCATGAGAAAACACGGAAAACCATGAGAAAGCTAACAGGAGAACATACAAATTAAAACAACATATAAAAATAAGGGCTGAGCAACACAAACCCCACAAAAAGGGAGATATCTCAGGTACTCCGTAACGGGGAAAACAACCTGCTCCGCATATATCATCTGTCATGTTGCTGATGTTAGCAAAAATCAGCCGAAAGTCTTATTCAGCGGGTCAAATTCTAGGTAAATATTTTTACGCCAACTCAAACATATCCGTCATCATATGTGAAACAGATATTCAATAACTGTCAACCAACTCGTTTGGCCGTCCACTAAATACTAAGTATTCCAGAATAATTCAATAACGTCTTGATTTTTTGTAAGAAATTATTCAATGCTCTCTATACTTATACTATTTATGTATCAAAATCAAATCTTTATCATAATTTTCTTTTTAATACGTTTTCAACAATTAGTTAATTATAACATGTGTTATCTTTTAATTACTCTTATTTAATTTTCATGGTATAAGTGAAATAAATCATTCCAAACCATTGTGTCCTTTCTAGCGTTTATAAACACTTTGGCTTTAGGTTTTCTATTTTCAAAAAGATTTAGAAATATACACATTAATATACGCACAGAGGAAGACACATTATATTTATAAACAGAAACGTGAAAAAAAAACTGTCAAGTGTGGTTCTAACTGCTATTTAGATTTCGGGAAAATACTCACCAAAACTAAAACGTTTATAATTTGGATCGCCAGACACATGTTTCGTGCGCATACGGTTCATCAATGGCGATCGCATAATAACATATGTTCTTGCAAGTAATCTTTGACAGTTGGAGGCACACTGGATATACATGACTGGCCATAATGTGCCAAACAAGATAATTGTTAAACAAAAAATGAAGCGAGGGATACTAAAGATTGAACGAAACGAGAACAGTAACAGAATATAGCTTAAGTGCATTTTTGTACCTCGTCTTGAAGTGTCAATGGACATTGTAATTGTAGCTGTCAGTCCGTCTGTAAGGTCTTGTAGACACATATCCCTGATTACATATTATGTCAAGAAAAAACCCAACATAAAGTATATATATAATATAGGCTGGTAGAAAAACAACTTCTGCATATTAGCTGCTTAATATATGACAACAAATATAGTCAAACAACACTATCATAATATTCTGCATATTACATGTTTTTCTTCATTTTCAATAAGTGACTTATATATATTACATATGAATAAAATTAAGTGCATAATTTCTAAAATATTGAATACTCATTCAATACAAAAGTTAATTTAATGAATAAAAGGCATAATAAAAAATACCTGTGTTTCTGCAATCTTCCCCCCACCCAAAAAAAAAATTAGGTCAGGTATTAAAGTAAGTATATAAATTTGATTTTTAATATATTTTGCCTAGGTTAAACTGAGATCAAATTCTGAATTTAATAGTGCTTGTTTAAAAAGGGGTGATATATTATAATGGCCCCAAAAATTAGGATCAGTCTGTTTAGCGAAAACACAGATATTTTTTAAAGGCTATTTAATCAAAACTTTAACATGTTTATTATATATTGCACATTTCTTTTGCAGGTTCCAGGATTTCCGAGTTGGTATAACATCAAATATGCGGGTGATCTTGCAATCTACACCTACAAACTCTTAGAGGACTACAAAAAGGGGGATTTAAGAATTATTGTTTGAATGTTGAATTGTGGATCATAATAGCATATAATAATGAACATAAATTTTGTAAATCAAGTATACTGTATTTTGTTTTATTGCTGTCCATATGATAAGATAAATAATAGTTTATTAAAGTGTCACATATTGATTAATCATAAATTTACAAAACATTGTCATAAAAGAGAATCAATACCCAGCCTTAAAAGACTTATGAGACACTTGAATAAATTAGTGAATTGTATGCTGATATTGTCTTTTGCTAATTGGTCATATTGAAACAAAGGTAATATGGCTGTTGGTGCATTGTTTCACTTAAAAGTTAAATTGAAGTAAATAATTTTTAGCCTCCAGCAAGCAATTGGGAGGGGGGTATTGGAATCATCCTGTCCGTCCGTCAGTCTGTCCATGTATCTTGTAATCACATCTCCTAAACAGTAAGACATATATTGATGAAACTTTACACACTGAAAAACACAAACACTTTCTGATGATGTGCTTGAAGGAAGATAAACCAGGTCCTAAATTTGGGAAGGGAAAAAACGAATGCAGTGTATGGCAATAGTCACTTAAGCGCAACTCCTAAATCATTTAATGGATATCAATGAAACTTTTCCTTAAGGTAGTATACTATGTATAGATGTGCATGAAGACATATTAATTTATTCTGACAACTTTAACTCCAGATGATTGAAATATGAGAATAAATGGGCAGCTGGTGGTATCTTAAGTTATCGGGATCACAGTTCTAGTTTTTTGGGGCATTTTTTTAAATAAATTATCTCCCCTTAAAGCACAATATCTTTCTTATTTTAAGTTCACAGTTAAAAAACTTGGTTCCTTTTTATTTCTACAAGTGTCTGGTACAATAGGTATACAATTAGATTGAGTTTTAAGTGCAGCATGACAAAAATTTTGATTCTTCCAAGCCTATATGTAAAAAAACCTAAAATCGGCAGACAGATTTTCCAAAAGTGATAGCTTCAAATGTCCATAACTTTTTTATTTTTTGGTACCAAATGACTTCTATTGATGCAGGCTTTCCAAAAATAATCAACTTGCTAGGATTCCAGTCATAAAGGGAAAAACCCCTGTCATGGCTACTAAGAGGGGGTATGGTGTTTGTTTATTCGTGACAATACATACACACAAAAGACAGGCTTACATTTCATTGTAAGAATGTAATTTTTATCGCTAACATATCACCAATGTATTAACCGACAAACATTTAGGAATGCAGTGACAAATAGATTTTTTTTTAGCCGATGAAACTATTTATACGCGATAATATCCGTTGTTCAGTGTAAATATGAATAGAATCATTCCTTTCGATGTTATTCGTTTAATTTATGAATGAAACGAATTCAAAACATGCCTGATCATAATAGCACCGCTTGTTCGTTTGATTTGAATAAAGCCTCGGTAACATCTTAACGGATAGCTGGAACGGATGCCAAACGGATAACATTTTTCAATCCGTTCATGTCCATTAGACGTCCGTTCTTATCCGTTAGACGTCTCTCGTACGTTGCATATCCGGTGTGTGTCCGTTAACATCCGTTTTGTTTGGTCAGTGCATCAACGGACTCCCAACGGATATCATTTTGTTCAACGGACTTTTATTGTCACCCGTTAGACGTCCGTTCGTACTATCCGATTAGGTGTGACAGAGTCTTAACAAATAAATGTAGATTTAGTGTTACATTTTTCGCATTTGTTGTGATACTTGAGGTGAAATGAAGACGTAATACAATGTTCTATTGTGTCCCTCTTTTAGAATAAAAAAAAATTGTGATTCACTTCCTTCGAAATAGAAACTAGTTATCCCTTTTGAAAGATACTTGTAATGAAGTGTGATCAACAAAAGGAAACGAGGTTCATATATATTATGTAGATATAAGAAGTTAAATAAATTGCTTTTTATTAGGAATGTGTACAATTACTAATACAGTACGTGCTGGTTTCATCGAGCAAAACTCAAACATACCCTTGGGAATATATCTACAACACGGAAACGCAAACATATGTGTATCTTATATTCTTTGGTTTGTTCTTCATAGGAAAAATGACCCTCTGCATAAGTATTTAGGAAAATTATTACACACAATAACTAAAATTTCATTAGTTACAAGTTTTGATTTATTAAAAAAAAACTATAACCTTATTCATTATAGTTTGATGAATACCTTTGTAAAATTATAACAAGGAAAAACAATATCAAACAACATGAACAATAGTATTTGATAATCGTTAAGAAAACAAAAGTTAATGTAAACAAAGGCGTCAGGATTATAAGTTTAACTATTCAAAGAGGGTCACCATACATGAAGATGCATCGAGTTTATTATATTTAGAAATATTTTCTTGTGAAATACTATTATGAACAGTCTGTTTTATCAATTACAGGCTTATAGACGAAAATATCTCAAATTTTAAAGTTCAAAGTTGAAAAACATATCAATTTCATTACGATTATGTTTTAAAAACTGCATTTTGAAGAGGGACAATGGAACACGAACAGACTTGTGCCTTTAATGATGCGGAAGTTTTTGTTTAGTTTGACCTGTTAAAGAAATATCATATTCACTGTGAAACTGTTTTACTTTAAGAACAAATTGCTACTTGTTTTAATGAGGGATACCCATAATAATGTATTCATGTTGATTTTACAAGCATGTTTGAAAGTAGTTATCAATTATAACTATGATATATAATATCTACGTGACCATTGCATTAATATCACTTCAACATGTTCAATAAAAAAAAATACCACGTTAAATGCAAAACCGTTTTGTTAGAAAAATTAACTGACATAGAAATGTTGATTAAACATAACTTTTTGTATACCAGCGTTACATGGTTAAATCATAGGAATCATTCCCGTCAAGATTGCGAATCTTATATTGAAAGCATCAAACACAATACCGTGAAGTCGTTAATAAAGGACTCCGACATGAAATGTATATAACAATTCAATTGGGAAAACAATTGGCCCAGTTTCTAATAAAACAATTCACGAAAAACAAACATGACATGTATCAACAATAACCACTGAACTGCAGGCTCCTTACTTGGTGCATACAGAAGTGGCGGGGGTAAACACATTTTATGGAACCAATCCTCTCTTAACCTAGACAAGTGGTAAACCAACTCACTATAAGAACAAACTAATTAAAATTGTTGAAAAGGCTTAACACATCAAATCTATACAAGAAGATAATCATTCAACACAAAAACATCCCGGGCGTAAACGAGTAACTCTTCTCACTTTTATTTGCTCAAAAATAAAGTTATATAGTCAAATTATCAATTAAAGTTAATAATTCGGTTTCGCATATTACATATTAGTCTGTATTTCCTGTTGAGTAATGTTTCTTGTTGAAAATAAGACTTAAAAGACATCTAATATAAATTAAGAAAGAAATTGACTCTTTATATGTTACACGCTCGTTTAAAAGTGTAATGTATAATGTTTAATGCATCATTTACGTAAACATTAATCAACCCCCCACCACCCACCACCCTAAGCAAATATGTTTACCAAAAAAAAATGCATTACTGCATATTTTTTTTTAAAGGGATTGAATACACACAGTATCTTTAGAATGACAAGGTGTAATGATTATGTGGAATAGACAAGACTAATTTATACACGATAACACACGGTTTTCATCGTAAAAATGAATAGAATAATTCTTGTCAAGGTTATTTATTTTGATTATAAATGAACCTAATAAAAAAAGGCACGATCATGCTAGTTTGAATTAAGTAACGCATCACTATAAATATAGTAGTGCATATTACACATTTCATGTGAAGCTTTTGGTTAAATGAAGACATAGAAAAATGTCCTTATTGTGTTCCTCCTTTGATAGAAATAAAAACTTGTGATTCTCTTCCACAAAACAGAAATTAGTTATCCTTTTTAAAAGATACACGCAATGAAGCGTGATCATTTAAACAACATGAGATTCATACGTATGTATATAAGAAGTTGAATAAATTGCTTTTTACATTTTTTATAAGGGATGTAAACTTGAATTATTACTTATTGAGTACTTGTAGATTTAATCGAGCGATACGGGAGTACTCGGTGGTGAATACATCTCAATCATGAAAAAAAAATGTATTTAAAATTGCGTGGTTTATTACAGGAAAAAAATAATTACAAACTATAAATAATACATGTAGCTCATTACCTACAAGTACGAATTAAGTAAAAAAAATAATTTAATCATTATTATTTAATGGGCACCTTTTTACAATTATAACGAGGAAAAACCATATCGTACAATATTATTTGATAAAGACAAAACATGTAAATGTTTGCAAAGGCGTCAGGGTTAGAAGTTTAACTATTCAATGCGGATCACCAAAGGATGCAACGAATTTATTTTATTTGGAAACATTTTCGTGTTAACTTTCCTAAGACACAATTGGTCACACAACTTCCACACGAATATATCTCAAATTTTAAAGTTGAAATTTTATAAAAATATCAATTTCATTACGATTATGTTTACGATAAAGCATTTTGTAGAGGGACAAAGGAACAAAAACTGACTTGAGCCTTGAATGATGCGGAAGTTTTAGTTAATTCTACCTGTTAAAGAAATATCATATTCAATGTGAAACTGTATTACTTAAGAAAAAAATTGTTACTTAAATTAGTTTCATTGTGTAACACTAACATGTTTCCAAATAAAATAAATCCGTTGCATCCTTTAGTGAGCCTCGTTGAATAGTTAATCGTCTAATCCTGACGTCTTTGTTAACATTTACTGGGTTTTGTTCTTTACCAAATAATACTTGTATTATTTATGGTGTGTAATTCTTTTTTCATGTACTTATAAAGAAGTTTTTCGTCCGTTGAATAATAAACCACGTTATCTTAAATACATATCTCCTTTCCAATAACTCATAAGTATGCTTTATACTTCGTCTTACCTCAGATGGAAGCTTACTTACATAAGCCAAAGCATCATCTTTCAAACAACACATAAGTTGTTCTTCCTGCTTCATATTGTCCCAATTGAACTTCCTTACTTTAATTTCAAAGACACTCCAAAAACTCTGAAAATCGCTTTTTCCGTTGTAATACGGTAATTTAAATTAACGCTCATCTCGATGACTACAAGAGCTATTAGTACCTGTAATACTCGTGACTGGATGTTCATATTGCAAGTTGTAGTTTCTATCAGAAACATTATTAACACGATATTCTGAATAGCGATTACTTGTTCCCTGTTCATGATTGTATTCATACATAAAAGAACTTCTATTTTCGGAGTTCTTTTATTTCCCTTTGATACTGATAATTTACCTGTTGGTATTCTTGTAAGTCGCTACCAAATTTAGACAGCTCATATTTTGTATCAGCAAGCTAATTATTAATTGACTGTAAAAAATTTAAAAAAAATGAAAAAAAAAAAAAATTAATTGACTGTAAATAACCCTTTGTCATACCAAGTGTTCGTTTGACTGCTTCAAGCTCATGTTTGCTTAAATCAAGTTCATGTGTACTTGAAATATACCTGCTTCCTTGATGATAAATAAATACCAAGCGCTAGTGACCTGTTGTCTGTCTTAAGGGCCTCAAGTTCTTTATCCGACCTTCGAAAATCATCATTTCTTACCGTACTTGTATGTAAACCGCTTTCACTTCGACATCTACTTTGTGTCATTCCCTTTTCTGTGTTTTCCTTACCCTTTAATTTGTTGTACTTAATACAACCCATATCAGAATGTACTGAACAACAATCAAAGTTATCATCGTCCATGGAATCAAACGTACCATGAAATTGCGCTTGATGCGAACCTTCTTCTGAATATTTCATAACATTTCCCCACATTGAACGGGTTATTGGACCAAGGCGATTTTCAATGTCCATTGTTAACTGGGCGATTTTACTGCTCCGTTTTCAAGTATATAATATATATGAGCCAGTCCATGCGAAAAGGTACAAAAACGAAAAATTTATGAAATTCTAAAAAGTGCGCATAATTATTGGTAGTAGACTTGTGATTTATAAAACACATTTACTTTCCCTCATATCATCAAGCTGTGAGCTATACGCACCTGCGAGTGTTGAGACCCCACCCCCTAGTTTTATCAAGATTTTTAGTGAATTATTTCATATATTTCAATCATTTTCAAAGTACAGTTTAAATGGCTTGATTTGCCAATTGATAACGTTAAACCTGGTAGCAGTGGGGATAAGGCTCTCGCTTACCATGCGGATATCAATGCAATCAAACCGGGCAACGGTTCGAATCCCGTGCAACTAAGGTTGATTTATATATATATTAAATAACTTAACTTAACTTAAATTTCAATTTCTAAAACACAAGATGTCATAGTTTTTGCATTTTCCCTCATGTTTTAATGTTGTCTTTCTTTCCTTAAACCTGTAGAACTGACGGAAATTATTGACTTTTGTCTCTGTAGTGTCATAATTTTTTATAGTTTCTGGTCGGTATAGCATTCGTCCGGGGAACAAATGATTTTACACTTGCTCAAATACCAAAAATTCAGATATTTCTACGTCTTTTTCGGTTTTAGTTGACAAATTCGGGATAGAATTGACAATCTTATGAATGTTTACATTAATGTAATTTTTTTTCGGATAAAATCGTTTTTCAAAAATACTATAACAAACTTTGATAACGTGTCCTGTAAAGTTTACCAAAAGGACTTTTTGTACCTTTTCGCATGGACTGGCTCATATAACGTATTACTAAACATGTTACCTGTAGACTTCACTGCTTTGTAAGGTTTTTGCAAAATTTTCTATAACCGTAATAGGCTATAGATATGTAAATACCAGAAAAACCTGTAGACTTCACTACTTAGTAGGTTTTATTACTCTTTATATATTTTACAAGAAACCTGTAGACTTCACTACTTAGTAGGTTTCAATCCTAAACACAACAAAAAATAGTCAGCTGTTTATTTATTCAAATTTTTTACTTTAAACTTACGAATAAAAATTTGCTTTACATTACTTTTCAAATAGTTATCAAAGGTACCAGGATTATAATTTAGCACGCCAGAGGCGCGTTTCGTCTACATAAGACTCATCAGTGACGCTCATATCAAAATATTTATAAAGCCAAACAAGTACAAAGTTGAAGAGCATTAAGGATCCAAAATTCCAAAAAGTTGTGCCAAATACGGCTAAGGTAATCTATGCCTGGGATAAGAAAAACCTTAGATTTTCGAAAAATTCAAAAGTTGGCAAACAGGAAATTTATAAAAAATGACCACATTATTGATATTCATGTCAAGACCGGAGTGCTGACTACTGGGCTGGTGATACCCTCGGGACGAAACGTCCACCAGCAGTGGCATCGACCCAGTGGTGTAAATAGTTATCAAAGGTACCAGGATTATAATTTAGTACGCCAGACGCGCGTTTCGTCTACATAAGACTCATCAGTGACGCTCATATCAAAATATTTATAAAGCCAACCAAGTACAAAGTTGAAGAGCATTAAGGATCCAAAATTCCAAAAAAGTTGTGCCAAAATACGGCTAAGGTAATCTATGCTTGGGATAAAAAAAAAACCTAAGTTTTTCGAAAAATTCAAAAGATGGTAAACAGGAAATTTATAAAAATGACCACATTATTGATATTCATGTCAACACCGGAGTGCTGACTACTGGGCTGGTGATACCCTCGGGGACGAAACGTCCACCAGCAGTGGCATCGACCAAGTGGTGTAAATAGTTATCAAAGGTACCAGGATTATAATTTAGTACGCCAGACGCGCGTTTCGTCTACATAAGACTCATCAGTGACGCTCATATCAAAATATTTATAAAGCCAAACAAGTACAAAGTTGAAGAGCATTAAGGATCCAAAATTCCAAAAAGTTGTGCCAAATACGGCTAAGTTAATCTATGCCTGGGATAAGAAAAACCTTAAATTTTCGTAAAATTCAAAAGTTGGTAAACAGGAAATTTATAAAAATGACCACATTATTGATATTCATGTCAACACCGGAGTGCTGACTACTGGGCTGGTGATAACCTCGGGGACGAAACGTCCACCAGCAGTGGCATCGACCCAGTGGTGTAAATAGTTATCAAAGGTACCAGGATTATAATTTAGTACGCCAGACGCGCGTTTCGTCTACATAAGACTCATCAGTGACGCTCATATCAAAATATTTATAAAGCCAAACAAGTACAAAGTTGAAGAGCATTAAGGATCCAAAATTCCAAAAAGTTGTGCCAAATACGGCTAAGTTAATCTATGCCTGGGATAAGAAAAACCTAAGTTTTTCGAAAAATTCAAAAGTTGGTAAACAGGAAATTTATAAAAATGACCACATTATTGATATTCATGTCAACACAGGAGTGCTGACTACTGGGCTGGTGATAACCTCGGGGACGAAACGTCCACCAGCAGTGGCATCGACCCAGTGGTGTAAATAGTTATCAAAGGTACCAGGATTATAATTTAGTACGCCAGACGCGCGTTTCGTCTACATAAGACTCATCAGTGACGCTCATATCAAAATATTTATAAAGCCAAACAAGTACAAAGTTGAAGAGCATTAAGGATCCAAAATTCCAAAAAGTTGTGCCAAATACGGCTAAGTTAATCTATGCCTGGGATAAGAAAACCCTTAGTTTTTCGAAAAATTCAAAAGTTGGTAAACAGGAAATTTATAAAAATGACCACATTATTGATATTCATGTCAACACCGGAGTGCTGACTACTGGGCTGGTGATAACCTCGGGGACGAAACGTCCACCAGCAGTGGCATCGACCCAGTGGTGTAAATAGTTATCAAAGGTACCAGGATTATAATTTAGTACGCCAGACGCACGTTTCAAAAGTAGACATTAAATTCAAAAATCAAAAACGGCTAAGTAAGTACCGCTGCCACCACTGTCGTGAAATTTTGCCCCCGAGCGGTTTGAATATACTTTAAGAAAGGAATATGAAGGCAAGTAATTCACGAAATCAAAGTACAAAATCAATATAATTTATTCACATATATATTTACGAATATTAAATAAATGAATCAGTACAGCTGACAAAATACAAATAAAACAAATAACCTGTGTGTCAGTGAATTTTGCCCAACTCGGTATTAAATATTAATAACATATAAATAACGGTAACAACAATTTTAGCTAAGGACAAATTCCCGGACTCTAAATATCTTCCAACGTAAAATCCTAGATTCCGTTATTTCCAAGTCGCGAACTTCATCGCTTAATGACTTAAAAATATATAAGAATATAGGCAATAATTATCTACTTAAAAATATAAACCTTATTTAAATTCTTTAACCAATATTTAAACCAATTTCTTAAAAAGGTGAGGAACTCAAAGTTTTACGTCAGAGCTCTGGGCAATCTAAAGTGTGCTTACCGTTTTATTTTTCTTCCGTTGATTGACAACGTAATCACGCCCAACTTCTTAATAATAAAAAGTCAAGAGATCAATCTTTTCAAAGAACGATAATTCAAACGCAAGAGTCCAAGATGTAGATTGGCGGAATTTTAGACACGAACATGAAACTATCAATTTAGTTATAATCATCCCTTTTTAAGTAAGTTTCAAGAATACACATAAGTTCCACTTTATTTCGTTTATGATGTCAGTTAAAGAGAACCCGATAAAACTAGTTCAATTTATTACTATTATGTTAATTCTCGATAAATAAAAAGGCTGGCGTTAAATTTACAACACTTATAATAAAAAAGTGGAATTTCAAGTTTAAATATCAAACTACATTAATTACAGTCGACCGCGTTTCTTAAAGAACAAGAAATGTCTTTTTATATAAAGTATCAACGCTTGAGAAAACGTAGTCTGATCAGCCCTTTAAATCATAGATACAATTTGTATTTCTATTACATTTGTTTGCTGACGGACTTAAGAAACGCAACACTCGATTAAACTTTTAGTTTTTCGATTTTGAAATACATATGATTCATGAAATATTAAATTTTATAAAACGTTGATGAAGTTCTTCTTTGCTAAGGTAAGTTTGAAATTCGAAATTTGAATTGATTACTTCACGTTTAACGTCATTTAAATCATGAGGCTTGCACTAACATCTTCATTATTGGTCGTGTTATTAATAAAAGGCAAAGATAGTTGTTAAACATCCCGAAATGATTGACAGAAAGGTTAATTTATACTGTTATAAGTCATATTACCCGGTCTGATTTTGATTTTTTACACCTTTATCGGCTTGTTTTTGCAGTAAAAGGGGTGTTGAAAATACGGCGCCAACACAACGCGGGAACGTCACTTATTTATTATATTGTAATGTAAAGACTGTGTTACGTGTCACTTGTATACTTTGGCTTTCTATAAATCGATTACCTATGGATAACATGCAACATTTACATCATTAATTTACGTATGCTTGACATTTTGGTGACTGACCCAATGAATTTGACTAGGCTCAAATCGATTGGGAAAACGTACAGAATTGTTGCGAAAAAATTGAAGATTTGAAAAACGAAGCGGATTTAGCTAGGGTGGATCTTTTAGCAACATTCGAAATTGTAGAACAAAAGAAGAAACGGGTGGACAATTTAAATCAACAGATTGAATGTGCGATTTAATTTAAAGCAATCTTTACGGACAAATAAATAAACTCATCATAGATACCAGGACTAAATTTTATAAATACGACAGACGCGCGTTTCGTCTACAAAAGAATCATCAGTGACGCTCGAATCCAAAAAGGTTTAAAAGGCCAAATGTAGTACGAAGTTGACAACACAGAAATCATACAACTTTCAAGCTTGGGAGACATCGGTTGTAACATACGACACTATGTAAGCGTACTCTATTGGTAGAAACATAGACGAGACAGAAAATACCTCTTAATGTTCTTGTTGTACCGAGAATTACCGTTCCTTTACATAAACATAAACATAAAACTAAACTAGATAAAACAAGTACATGTATCTACAGTGGTTGAATCAAGCGCACCCAATCATCGAAGAAAATATTTTGGGAATTGCATTATTTATAGGAGCAGATAACTATTGGCCTTTTTGGAAGATACAATCATCCGCTGAGATCGACCTATTACAGTAATTCAAAGGTATTCTACTTTTAATCTGGTCCGTTAAAGGAATTGGCTACACACTTATTGTCAGAACTAAACATACTTATTTTGTATAACACCGATGAGTTTGCATCGCATTATTCTGGAACTTAGAATTAATGGGAAGGAATGAATCACTCTAAAGAACTAGACAAAGAGAATAAAAATTATTTGAAAAATATCACATCAGGCGGTCAATATATTTCCAAAGTACCATTGAAACGTGAGTCTGATCAATTTGAATCAAATTTCTTCTCCTACTTATATGTTTTATTTGTATGAAACAGATATAACTCTTCAAAGTTTAACAATGTATCGTCATTAAACATCTTTATAGTTTTTATTCAAAGAAGCAGAAAACGAACGACACATAAGTTCACAAAATGCTACATAATAGACTAATAAAAAAAATCCTGTCAAATCATGATGGTGATCTAAATTGCTCAGTTGATCCTGTTCTTCTGGTGACACCATTTAACATTGATAAATTTCCCTGGACTAATTTGAATCATAAGACTATGGCTCCTTGATATGTTTTTTAAAAATGTGTAAGCATATTAAATCTGATTGTTCTCATTTAGATTTTTCTTGGGTCTCCTTTCTCATGGTTCATACATATATGGAAATTTATCCTGATTTATAGTAATTTCTCGCAATTTGATTGGCTGATATTGACCTAATAAATTTCAGTACAATTTTTTATCACGTCAATTGGAATTATCTCCCTTATTTATTACGTCAATTGAAATTATCTCCCTTATACCACTGACCTAATAAAAAATATAGAATTTGAGTTGCTTTAAATAGTCCTAATATTTTTAATTTTTCGAAGTTTTAGATTAGATATCTAAAATATATTTGGTTGATATTGTCCTATTATTGAATTTGAATATAATAATATGTAATATAACAAAATCAGGATAAATTCGTTACACAGTGTTCAATTGTCCTAATACGGAATTTATCGGGTCAATAAAATTCATATCGGGTTTGGCTTCGCCTCACCCGATATGAATTTTATTGACCCGATAGATTCTCGTATTAGGACAATTGCACACTGTGTAACTAATAGTATACTGTTGATTTTATGATAACCATATATATTGAAACTGCTATGCATTTAAAAATGATTTAATATTGGTTTGGTCATAACTAGAGATACTTTAATTTGCTAGAAAACACAGCGCGTGTAGAGCGCATGCTTTAATGGAAAAATATTTATGTCATATATGTATAATGCGATGAATAAAATCTGTTTTATTGACGCACGAACCCCATGTTTGCAGACCTGAAAAAACATGACCTGTCTTCAATATACATGTTTGTACCTAATGAAGCCAAAACATATCTCAACAAATATATAGACTGAACAAAGACAACTATTTGTTTGATAATTGTTATATGTAGGTTTATCAGTATCATTTGACTTCGGGTAAGAGTTGTACGGTAAATAACATCTAGCCACTTAATACATCTACTGATTTACTTTAAACATATTTTATTTAAAAAAATCATTTACATGACATACACATATAAATACAGTGAAACAATAATAATAAGGGATTCTAAAACAAGGTTTCCCTTATATTAATCCGTCTCCCTGTAAAAAAAGATGAAGGGAAATAACTGCAATTAAAAAAGTTGATTTTTTTTTCGTCAGATCTTTCCCATATATATATGTACCGGCGGGTGAATGTGTTTACAGGACTTTGTCAAGACTGTCTCACCCAGATTTCACGTACATAACATGAGACAATTCCTTCAACTATTACAATCGCTTTTTGTTTAATTTGATGTTATTCTCATACTACAAATCATTTTTAGGTTAACTTTCATGTATCTGTAATATAATCAATCTTTTAATTTTCAAAATGGCGGTTATGGGATAAAAAGTTAAGCCTTCAAATTCAGAAAACCAATTTAGTTTTTCAAATATGTTTTCAAATAGTTTATTATAATCATTTAAAGAGTAGTTATACAAAAGATATATAATTATACAATCTCATTCTTCTATAGAATTATTTTTTAACGTGAAAGATTGCACTTTTACTTTGTTAACATACGACTTTAAATCATCATGTATTGCACATTAGTACGACTAAAGTTTTTAAATCATTACACGTTAGATATTTACCTTTTTGGCTATTCTAGACACAAATTTTACATGATTTATCTGACTGCATTTAATGGCCATTTTATCGATTGAAATAACATACATCTCGTTATGCATTTCAAACAAATTTTTAATGAACACAGATGATCCGACCGTTACAGTTTAAAATTGAGAATGGAAATGGGGAACGTGTCAAGCAGAAAATAACCCGATCAAGATCAAGTCCACCAATGGGTCTTTCATAAAGCAAAAATGTCAGCACCAGGTGACCCCTCTACAGAAATATGAATTAGTGTATTGATAAAGGACGGCATATTTAAATCCGGAATATATAAAAGAAATTAAAAAACATACAAAACTAACAAAGGTCAGAGGCTCATGACTTGTACGTTTGTTTGGTTTTCACTGATTGAGCGTCACTGTAGGGTCTTATGTAGATGGAACGCGCTTCTGGTGTATTGCATTATAAGCCTTGTACCTAATTTTTGGGACAGACGCAAACATACGGCGGGGTTAACAAAGGTTTATGATATCTCAACCACCCATCTATACATCTAGCCAATGCAGAAAACAACACACAGTAATACGCACAGTAAAACTCAGTGTTAAAGAAGTCCTATTTCGATGTCAGAATAGGTAACAAAAAAAACCTAAACAAAATGACAATGATACGTTTAGTAACGAATGACTACTAGCAGCTATTGACATGTCAGCTCTATACCTTAATTAAACCGATTGAAAGAGTATGTCTACATCGTATAAAAATGTAGCACAATCCCTCTTGTTAGTATACTTATCTGCTACAGAAATGTGCCCCATAGATGAACAAAAATAATACTTCAGAAAGTGCTAGTGATGTCGTATTTTCGCTCGAAAGTTTTTTGTATCTTCATCTAAGGCTCAAGTAGTTGTTCGTGTTATAAGTCAAAATTAAAACAGGTTATTGCTGTATAATCAGGCTATGTAAGATGCATGAAACAAATTGTATTCCTACTTAAACTCGTCCTATAAAGGTCGTTTTTAATGTACATTTCTAATAAATATATTTATTAAAAAGAACTTTATTTCAAATTACGATGACTAATAGCAAGTGATTAGTCACCACGCAATAGCGAATCTAAGCCAAATAGGTCAACACATTCGTAGTAAATGAACATTTTTAATTTTCTGACACGAACCTAAATCTAATTGAATATTTTCAAATTTATAATTATTATTTTAGTACAAAGGACTTAATGCAATTTGATTTGATTTTCGGTTTTTGGTGTTTTAAAGCCACTCTTAAGCACTACATTTAGGCTTTTTGATGCAGACTATCAAGAACATTAAAACTCGAGAAAATAAGCAAAGAATAACGGGGAACGGTTGAAATTGATAAAAATAATAACCATTAGAGCCAAATTGATACTCGAAAAATATTTGTTATTGTAAACAAATCGTAATAAAGATAATTATACACTTATACTTGCACTCCCCTTTCCAGAGGAAGACACAATTCTAACATATTTTTAATATTATGTCTTTTATTATGTTTAATCAAAGAAGGAATAAAAAACTACTTACCTATACCTGATGCAAACAAAAGATAAATACCAAACTACATTACAGACGATCGCGTGATAAAATGAACACGAAATTTATCTTTCTATAAAGTATCAACGCTTGAGTTAACCCGTTTTGATTGCCCTTTAAATTCTAAATACAATTTCCATTCATGTGTACTCGACTGGAGTATAACTAAAGAAACGTTTCTGTCAGTGCAGTAAAAGTGTAGTAATATTGTTTTCAAGCAAGGCGACATGAACGCCATATTTTGAATTCAAAATCATACATATGACATAAATCAAAAGAAAACAGATGAGTAACCAAGTTTTCTGACTTTCTTTCAATCCACCATTGTTATTGAACCTATGGGCTATTCCTCTAACATATTTAGGAGAGTAGAAAGTGAAGTGTCTTCCTTAAAAGAATGTCAAGGGTCTTTTTATGCTTCTCCGTAGCAGAGGTGGCATTTAGTTTTACCCTTGTTTGAAACATTGTTAGAATATTCGTCTCTATTGCTTGTTTTGTCAGACATAGGAACATTATGATATTTACTTGGTGTAACGAATGAAAAATCGTACCCTATGATTTTATCACAAATAGTAACAAAAGAATTGAAAATCTTATAAAATCCATGTTATTGTTTCACAGTTTTGGAAGGAATAAACATGCCAATGTTAATTTTATGAAAAATCTAGAGAGAGTTATTTCCTGCCAAATTTTCTCCGGCTTACATTCATCTCTAAAATCAAGAAAAATGATTATGCAATTTTTTCTGCACTTTTGATTATGTCATGTATAAACTAGTAATTTATACTAGTCTTTCAAAAAGCATGTTATCAGAGTATTTATTGACAATGGCCAATCAGAAAACAGCAGTTCGAGAGTAAACTTTTCCCCCACAGAGACGACACTTTATCAAACCCCACCACCAACAGAAATAAAAAAGAATTAGAACAACACTCTCTTTCGATTTGGTATTTTAAAAACAGCATAATACTAAAATATTTACCTTCCTATAGTATTTTCTGGAGAAAGCATAGAACATTCATAATATAATAACTGTCGATGCAACGCATGTTTAAATTAAAAATAGCAAAATAATTCAGTACTTACAGACTTAAAGTGAAACTGTGGTAAACAAAATTTACATAACTACATGCATTATCATGTTCTCAGATTTACATACTGTCTCTAAATATTCATTCAGATAAAAAAAGCATAGAAAATAAGCATGTGGTTGCAAGCACATGTTTAAATTTAAGATAGCGAAATTAGACAGTACCTGTAGACTTGAGTCAGTATTTGCAGTGTTAGCCAAGGCTCTGTGTTGAAGGCCATACCTTGACCTATAATGGTTTACTTTTATAAATTGTTATTTGAATGGACAGTTGACTCATTGACACTCATACCACATCTTCCTATATCTAATAAAGTGAAACTGTTATACACAAATTTACATTACTACATGTATTATGTTTTACCTTTTTGTTTTACAGTGTGAATTTTAATTCTTGTTATTTCAAAAGCTGTGTTAAAAGATCCATTGTCAAAACGATAAATCAAAACTCAGTATTGTACACTTGATGTTTAACAAACCATTATACATTGTGTAATTGTATTACATTAAAACAACAGAAAACTTGGATGGTAGGTATGTAAGTAAGAGTGTCTGAATGGAGTTTACAGAATAGAGAATAAAGGGAAAAGAAAAATAGAACATGGGGTGCTATAATAACAGAACACAACAACTTAGATAGTAGTTTATGTATGTAAAAGTGTCTGGATTTGGTTTACAGAATGGAAGATAAAGGGGGGATGAATAGAAAAAAAAGGTGCTTAATATAAAGAATAATGGGCAAAATGAAATAAAGAATAGAGAAATATAGGGCTTAACAAGTATCGAACTTATCAGACTGACAGTACGAAACATTCGTTGATTGCGCAATGCTGATTGAAAAGTAATGATTGTTTGATTGAACAAACTGTGACGATGTCGCTTCCCTTATACAATGTGGTAGATACTAAGTCACTGTAAGCGGTTGAGCTAATTATAATGAAGTACTTTTTTTTTTAGGTCAGTTAGTTAACGTGCTGCATTGAAACACAGAGGTCATGGGCTAGAGTCCCACTGGAGACAAGCAATTTTGTAATGAAAGTCATGCTCTCCGGTTACATTGGCGCCCAATTAAAAAACACGGTGTTTAGAGAGGAATTCTAGCTAGGGTATGTGTTGTGAGAGTCATAATGGTATGATGATTCTTCAGGTAGGGGAAGTGTGATGGGATTGCTTCCCTTAAGGTAGTTTAGGGGTATAGAAAAAAAAGGACAGAATTTTCTTATACTTTGTAAAATTAAACTTTGAAGAATGTTAAATGAAAAATTGCTATAAAAATGGGGGTCACTTTTTTTGGAGATATTTTTACCTCTCTGAAAATGAGTGCAAATAGGCTATATGTAAATTTAGGAAAAACAGACAAGAAACACTTTGATTGAATTTGCAAAGCAAAAGAAATGACTGAAGTTGCTAATGTTTTCATACTGAAAAGCTTGATGTCTCTATTTTATAAAATTGGAATAAAATTTGGGGGTCACTGGCCATCCAAGAGATTTTTTGACCTCGGAAAAGGAGTGCAAATAAGCTAAATATAGGAAAAATGGACATAAAATCTCTTTGATTGAATTTTTAAAAGCAAATTAAATGTCAGATGATGCTCATTTTTTCATACTAAAAAGCTTGATGTCTGTTTATTATAAAATTGGAATAAAATTTGGGGGTCACCGGCCATCCAAGAGATTTTTTTACCTCGGAAAATGAGTGCAAATAGGCTTAATATAGGAAAAACAGACATAAAACCTCTTTGATTGAATTTTCAAAACAAAATAAATGACTGAAGTTGCTCATTTTTTCTTAAACATACTTATTTTGCATTACACCGATGAGTTCGCATCGCATTATTCTGGAACTTAGAATTAATGGGAATGAATCATTCTAAAGAATTAGACCAAGAGAATAAAAAATATCTGAAACGTATCACATCACTAAATTTCAAGGCGGTCAATATATTTCCAAATTACCATAGAAACGTGAACCTGATCATCTTGATGAACTATTTAATGTTAAATTTCTTCTCCTACTTATATGTTTCATTTGTATAAAACAGATATAAGTCTTCAAAGTTTAACAATGTATCGTCATTAAACATCTTTATAGTTTTTAACCAAAAGAAGCAGAAAACGAACGACAAATAAGTTCACAAAATGCTACATAATAAACTATAAAAAAATCCTACTAAATCATGATGGTGATCTTAATTGCTCAGTTGATCCTGTTGTTCTGGTGACACCATTTAACATTGATAAATTAGCCAGGACTAATTTGAATCATAAGACTATGGCTCCTTGATATGTTTTTTAAAAATGTGTAAGCATATAAAATCTGATTGTTCTCATTGAGATTTTTCTTGGGTCTCCTATCTCATGGTTCATACATATATGGAAATATATACTCTTGATTTTATGATAACCATATATATTGAAACTGCTATGCATTTAAAAATGATTTAACATTGGCTTGGTCATAACTAGAGATACTCTAAATTGCAAGAAAACACAGCGCGTATAGAGCGCAGGCTTTGATGGAAAAATACTTAGGTCATATATGTAAAATGCGATGAATAAAATCTGTTTTATTGACGCATGAACCCTATGTTTGCAGACCTGAAAAAATATGACCTGTCTTCAATATAACAAGACTGAACAAAGACAACTATTTGTTTGATAATTGTTATATGTAGGTTTTTCAGTATCATTTGACTTCGGATGAGAGTTGTACGGTAAATAACATCTAGCGACTTAATACATCTACTGATTTACTTTAAACATATTTTATTTAAAAAAATCATGTACATGACATACACATATAAATACAGTTAAACAATAATAATAAGGGATTCCGAAACAAGGTTTCCCTTATATTATTCCGTCTCCCTGTAAAAAAAGATAAAAGGAAATAACTGCAAATAAAAAAGTGGATTTTTTTTTTCGTCAGATCTTTTCCATATATATATGTACCGGCGGCGGAATGTGTTTACAGGACTTTGTCAAGACTGTCTCACCCAGATTTCACGTACATAACATGACACAATAACCTTCAACTATTACAATCGTTATTTGTTTAATCTGATGTTATTCTCATACTACAATTTTTTTTAGGTTAATTTTCATGTATCTGTAATATATTAAATCTTGTAATTTTCAAAATGGCGGTTATGGGATAAAAAGTTAAGCCTTCAAATTCTGAAAACCAATTTAGTTTTTCAAATATCTTTTCAAATAGTTTATTATAATCATTTAAAGGGTAGTTATACAAAAGATATATACTTATACAATCTCATTCTTCTATAGAATTATTTTTTAACGTTAAAGATTGCACTTTTACTTTGTTAACATACGGCTTTAAATCATCATGTATTGAAAATTAGTACGACTAAAGTTTTTAAATCATTACACGTTAGATATTTACCTTTTTGGCTATTCTAGACACAAATTTTACATGATTTATCTGACTGCATTTAATGGCCGTTTTATCGATTGAAATAACATACATGTCGTTATGCATCTCAAACAAAATTTTAATGAACACAGATGATCCGACCGTTACAGTTTAAAATTGAGAATGGAAATGGGAAACGTGTCAAGCAGAAAATAACCCGATCAAGATCAAGTCCACCAATGGGTCTTTCATAAAGCAAAAATGTTAGCACCAGCTGACCCCTCTACAGAAATATGAATTAGTTTATTGATAAAGGACGGCATATTTAAATCCGGAATATATAAAAGAAATAAAAAACATACAAAACTAACAAAGGTCAAAGGCTCATGACTTGTACGTTTGTTTGTTTTTCACTGATTGAGCGTCACTGTAGGGTCTTATGTAGATGGAACGCGCTTCTGGTGTATTGCATTATAAGCCTTGTACCTAATTTTTGGGACAGACGCAAACATACGGCGGGGTTTAAAAAGGTTTATGATATCTCAACCCCCATCTATACATCTAGCCAATGCAGAAAACAACACACAGTAATACGCACAGTTAAACTCAGTGTTAAAGAAGTCCTATTCCGATGTCAGAATAGGTAACAAAAAAAACCTAAACAAAATGACAATGATACGTTTAGTAACGAATGACTACTAGCAGCTACTGACATGTCAGCTCTATACCTTAATTAAACCGATTATAATAGTATGTCTACATCGTATAAAAATCTAGCGCAATCTCTTTTGTAAGTATACTTATCTGCATCAGAAATGTGCTACATAGATGAACAAAAATAATACTTCAGAAAGTGCTAGTTATGTCGTATTTTTGCTTGAAAGTTTTTTTGGATCTTCATCTAAGGCTCAAGTAGTTGTTCATGTTATAAGTCAAAATTAAATACAGGTTATTGCTATATAATCAGGCTATGTAAGATGCATGAAACACATTGTATTCCTACTTAAACTCGTCCTATAGAGGTAGTTTTTAATTTACATTTCTAATAAATATATTTATTAAAAAGTACTTTATTTCAAATTACGATGACTAATAGTAAGTGATTAGTCATCACGCAATAGCGGATCTAAGCCAAATAGGTCAACACATTCGTAGTAAATGATCATTTATAATTTTCTGACACGAACCTAATTCTAATTGAATATTTTCAAATTGATAATTATTATTTCAGTACAAAGGACATAATGCAATTTGACTTTAATTTCGGGTTTTGGTGTTTTTACGCCACTCTTAAGCACTACATTTAGGCTTTTTGATGCAGAATATCAAGAACATTAAAACTCGAGAAAATAAGCAAAGAGAATAACGGGGAACGGTTGAAATTGATAAAAATAATAATCAGTAACACGGTGGGTATGGTTGTACTGCGAGAGAACGTACTGTGCTGGTGATTTGGTCCTGTCAGGTGCTGGTGGGTCCTGATTCTGTGCTGGTGGGTTTGTTTACATTGTATCAGAACGGCAATAAAACGACTGTTTTGTTGCTTAATTTTTCTCTGATGCGTCATAAGTACTATGCAAAGTATATTACAACAATATTATATTGCAAAAGTCGTACAAGTTCGTTAAACGGAATTGTCCTGACGCTGTGCTGGTGATAAGAAAAACGGTCCTGGTACTGTGCTCCAATGTCCTGGTTCTGTGCCTTTATATTTTAGTTAAAAGAAGCATATATTCAAGATCATTGATGCTGCATTGTTATTGACTAATTAACTGTTGTCTGCTTTCTTGAAATTGACATTGTTGTGAATCTGTTTACTGTTATTATGAGAGAAAAAATACACCTATTTTTTTTTATTTTTTTTTTAAATTAACTGTAATTTTATTTATAGGCCTGTTGATGGAACCCTTCTTGTCCCTTTTAAGATAAGAAAAGATGTTAACGATTTTCGGGATTACGATCATTTTGCAAGATTACCAAAATACGTTGTAATTTATACAATACTTATATAATGCAGATGATGTGGTATGTTTGTTGTCAATGGAAAAATTTCCGTAAGAAACCAAAGAAAGTATGTGTTAACAACCATACGTCATCGTACGACCTTCAACAATAACCGATAAAATAAAAATGTAAAAGGTTTTGCATAAAAATGGAGAGCAAAAATATAGAACAAAGGACTTACTGAGCGTTTGAATCATATGTCTTTAGCAGCTTTAAACACATTTGTTTGTGAACAATTGAGTGCTGACTATAAGAAAGACAATAGTATTGCGGGTTTGCTTGTTTTGGGGTTTTTTTCGGGGGGGGGGGGGGGATGGGGGATAAGTTAAAGCGAGGTTACAGTGAAAGTTTTAAGCTTGGAATAGTTTCCCGTAAGATTTAAAAGTTGTATTTTAAAAGAAAAATGTATCTTATAGCTATTAAGAATCACTTGCTGTATCTGTTAGATATTTTCAACATCCTTTTTTTTGTCTGAAGGGTTATCAGGTATTTTTTTTCGAAAACCTAGTACACACTAACAAAACTAAGATTTCTTAGCTTTTTCATTTCAAAATTCCAAAATAGCTTGTTAGCTAAACCGTGAGGTCATTTTTAGGTAAGGTAAAGTACCCTCCTTTCGAAGTAGCCTGGTCCTACAGACAGAAAGATGTGTCATTTGTCGGACTAGTGTACTCTTAAAGTAGGGTAGTTTACATAACTTACAATGACTTTTCTGTTCAGCAAGCAAGATAACCAAAGTAATCACTTTGTCTACACACTCATTGAAATTGGCTGTAATATTGCAAAAGTTCAAGCGATAGGGGCAAACTTACCGAGTAAAAAAATCAAAATGTCTATCTACCTTACACATTTTAGAAAATTCAGATCAGATAACGAAACTGCATGGGTCCAGCAACATTTATAAGCAATTTAAGATTTTGATTATGTTATGTATAAACTAGTAATGTATACTAGTCTTTCAAAAAGCATGTTATCAGTGTATTTATTAACAATGGCCAATCAGAAAAGAGCTGTTCGAGAGAATACTATGTTCCCACAGAGACGACACTTTTTCTAATCCCCACCACCCACGGAAATAAAAAAAGAATTGGAACAACACTCCCTTTTGATTTGGTATTTTAAAAACAGCCACGCACATAATACTAAAATATTTGCCTTCCCATAGTATTTTCTGGAGAAAGCATAAAACATTCAAAATATAATAACTGTCGATGCAAGCACATGTTTTAAATCAAAAATAGCGAAACAATTCAGTACTTGCAGACTTAAAGTGAAACTGTTTGAAACAAAATTACATGTATTATCATGTTCTCAGAGATACATACTGTCTCGAAGTGTTCAGATAAAAAAAGCATAGAAAATTAAGCACGTGGTTGCAAGCACATGTTCAAATTTAAGATAGCGAAATTAGTCAGTACTTGTAGACTTGAGTCAGTACTTGCAGTGTGAGCCAAGGCTATGTGTTGAAGGCCATACCTTGACCTATAATGGTTTACTTTTATAAATTGTTATTTGAATGGACAGTTGACTCATTGACACTCATACCACATCTTCCTATATCTAATAAAGTGAAACTGTTATACACAAATTTACATTACTACATGTATTATGTTTTACCTTTTTGTTTTACAGTGTGAATTTTAATTCTTGTTATTTCAAAAGCTGTGTTAAAAGATCCATTGCCAAAACGATAAATCAAAACTCAGTATTGTACACTTGATGTTTAACAAACCATTATACATTGTGTAATTGTATTACATTAAAACAACAGAAAACTTGGATGGTAGGTATGTAAGTAAGAGTGTCTGAATGGAGTGTACAGAATAGAGAATAAAGGGAAAAGAAAAATAGAACACGGGGTGCTATAATAACAGAACACAACAACTTAGATAGTAGTTATGTATGTAAAAGTGTCTGGATTTGGTTTACAGAATGGAAGATAAAGGGGGGATGAATAGAAAAAAAGGGTGCTTAATATAAAGAATAATGGGCAAAATGAAATAAAGAATAGAGAAATATAGGGCTTAACAAGTATCGAACTTATCAGACTGACAGTACGAAACATTCGTTGATTGCGCAATGCTGATTGAAAAGTAATGATTGTTTGATTGAACAAACTGTGACGATGTCGCTTCCCTTATACAATGTGGTAGATACTAAGTCACTGTAAGCGGTTGAGCTAATTATAATGAAGTACTTTTTTTTTTTTTAGCTCAGTTGGTTAACGTGCAGCATTGAAACACAGAGGTCATGGGTTAGAATCCCACTGGAGACAAGCAATTTTGTAATGAAAGTCATGCTCTCCGGTTACATTGGCGCCCAACTAAAAACACACGGTGGTTAGAGAGGAATTCTAGCTAGGGTATGTGTTGTGAGAGTCATAATGGTATGATGATTCTTCAGGTAGGGGAAGTGTGATGGGATTGCTTTCCTTAAGGTAGTTCAGGGGTATTGAAAAAAAATGACAGAATTTTCTTATACTTTGTAAAATTAAACTTTGAAGAATGTTAAATGAAAAATTGCTAAAAAAATGGGGGTCACTTTTTTTAGAGATATTTTTACCTCTCTGAAAAGGAGTGCAAATAGGCTATATGTAAATTTAGGAAAAACAGACAAGAAACACTTTGATTGAATTTTCAAAGCAAAAGAAATGACTGAAGTTGCTTATGTTTTCATACTGAAAAGCTTGATGTCTCTATTTTATAAAATTGGAATAAAATTTGGGGGTCACTGGCCATCCAAGAGATTTTTTGACCTCTGAAAAGGAGTGCAAATAAGCTAATTATAGGAAAAATGGACATAAAATCTCTTTGATTGAATTTTTAAAAGCAAATTAAATGTCAGATGATGCTCATTTTTTCATACTAAAAAGCTTGATGTCTCTTTTTTATAAAATTGGAATAAAATTTGGGGGTCACCGGCCATCCAAGAGATTTTTTTACCTCGGAAAATGAGTGCAAATAGGCTTAATATAGGAAAAACAGACATAAAACCTCTTTGATTGAATTTTCAAAACAAAATAAATGACAGAAGTTGCTCATTTTTTCTTACTGAAAAGCTTGACGTCTTTATTTTATAACATTGGAATAAAATTTGGAGATCGACCTACTACAGAAATTCAAAGGTATGTTACCTTTAATCTGGTCCGTTACAGGAGTTGGCTACAAACTTATTGTCAGAACTAAACATACTTATTTTGCATCACACCGATGAGTTCGCATCGCATTATTCTGGAACTTAGAATTAATGGGAATGAATCATTCTAAAGAATTAGACCAAGAGAATAAAATATATCTGAAACGTATCACATCACTAAATTTCAAGGCGGTCAATATATATCCAAATTACCATTGAAACGTGAACCTGATCAACTTGATGAACTATTCAATGTTAAATGTCTTCTCCTACTTATATGTTTCATTTGTATAAAACAGATATAAGTCTTCAAAGTTTAACAATGTATCGTCATTAAACATCTTTATAGTTTTTACCCAAAAGAAGCAGAAAACGAACGACAAATAAGTTCACAAAATGCTACATAATAAACTATAAAAAAATCCTACTAAATCATGATGGTGATCTAAATTGCTCATTTGATCCTGTTGTTCTGGTGACACCATTTAACATTGATAAATTAGCCAGGACTAATTTGAATCATAAGACTATGGCTCCTTGATATGTTATTTAAAAATGTGTAAGCATATAAAATCTGATTGTTCTCATTGAGATTTTTCTTGGGTCTCCTTTCTCATGGTTCATACATATATGGAAATGTATACTCTTGATTTTATGATAACCATATATATTGAAACTGCTATGCATTTAAAAATGATTTAACATTGGCTTGGTCATAACTAGAGTTACTCTAAATTGCAAGAAAACACAGCGCGTATAGAGCGCAGGCTTTGATGGAAAAATACATAGGTCATATATGTAAAATGCGATGAATAAAATCTGTTTTATTGACGCATGAACCCTATGTTTGCAGACCTGAAAAAATATGACCTGTCTTCAATATAACAAGACTGAACAAAGACAACTATTTGTTTGATAATTGATATATGTAGGTTTCTCAGGATCATTTGACTTCGGATGAGAGTTGTACGGTAAATAACATCTAGCCACTTAATACATCTACTGATTTACTTTAAACATATTTTATTTAAAAAAATCATGTACATGACATACACATATAAATACAGGTAAACAATAATAATAAGGGATTCCGAAACAAGGTTTCCCTTATATTAATCCGTCTCCCTGTAAAAAAAAAGATAAAAGGAAATAACTGCAAATAAAAAAGTGGATTTTTTTGTCGTCAGATCTTTTCCATATATATATGTACCGGCGGCGGAATGTGTTTACAGGACTTTGTCAAGACTGTCTCACCCAGATTTCACGTACATAACATGACACAATAACCTTCAACTATTACAATCGTTATTTGTTTAATCTGATGTTATTCTCATACTACAATTTTTTTTAGGTTAACTTTCATGTATCTGTAATATTTTAAATCTTGTAATTTTCAAAATGGCGGTTATGGGATAAAAAGTTAAGCCTTCAAATTCTGAAAACCAATTTAGTTTTTCAAATATGTTTTCAAATAGTTTATTATAATCATTTAAAGGGTAGTTATACAAAAGATATATACTTATACAATCTCATTCTTCTATAGAATTATTTTTTTAACGTTAAAGATTGCACTTTTACTTTGTTAACATACGACTTTAAATCATCATGTATTGAAAATTAGTACGACTAAAGTTTTTAAATCATTACACGTTAGATATTTACCTTTTTGGCTATTCTAGACACAAATTTTACATGATTTATCTGACTGCATTTAATGGCCGTTTTATCGATTGAAATAACATACATGTCGTTATGCATCTCAAACAAATTTTTAATGAACACAGGTGATCCGACCGTTACAGTTTAAATTTGAGAATGGAAATGGGAAACGTGTCAAGCAGAAAATAACCCGATCAAGATCAAGTCCACCAATGGGTCTCTCATAAAGCAAAAATGTCAGCACCAGCTGACCCCTCTACAGAAATATGAATTAGTTTATTGATAAAGGACGGCATATTTAAATCCGGAATATATAAAAGAAATAAAAAAACATACAAAACTAACAAAGGTCAAAGGCTCATGACTTGTACGTTTGTTTGGTTTTCACTGATTGAGCGTCACTGTAGGGTCTTATGTAGATGGAACGCGCTTCTGGTGTATTGCATTATAAGCCTTGTACCTAATTTTTGGGACAGACGCAAACATACCAGTAAAACTCAGTGTTAAAGAAGTCCTATTCCGATGTCAGAATAGGTAACAAAAAAAAAACCCTTAACAAAATGACAATGATACTTTAAGTAACGAATGACTACTAGCAGCTATTGACATGTCAGCTCTATACCTTAATTAAACCGATTGAAAGAGTATGTCTACATCGTATAAAAATCTAGCACAATCTCTTTTGTAAGTATACTTATCTGCATCAGAAATGTTATAAGTCAAAATTAAATACAGGTTATTGCTATATAATCAGGCTATGTAAGATGCATGAAACACATTGTATTCCTACTTAAACTCGTCCTATAGAGGTAGTTTTTAATTTACATTTCTAATAAATATATTTATTAAAAAGTACTTTATTTCAAATTACGATGACTAATAGTAAGTGATTAGTCATCACGCAATAGCGGATCTAAGCCAAATAGGTCAACACATTCGCAGTAAATGATCATTTATAATTTTCTGACACGAACCTAATTCTAATTGAATATTTTCAAATTGATAATTATTATTTCAGTACAAAGGACATAATGCAATTTGACTTTAATTTCGGGTTTTGGTGTTTTTACGCCACTCTTAAGCATTACATTTAGGCTTTTTGATGCAGAATATCAAGAACATTAAAACTCGAGAAAATAAGCAAAGAGAATAACGGGGAACGGTTGAAATTGATAAAAATAATAACCAGTAGAGTCAAATAGAAACTCGAACAATGTTTGTTATTGTAAACAAATCGTAATACAGATAATTATACACTTATACTTGCACTCCCCCTCCCAGAGGAAGACACAATTCTAACATATTTACGGTATACTTTTAATATTATGTCAATTATTATGTTTTATCAAAGAAGGATTAAAAAACTACTTACCTATACCTGATGCAAACACAAGATAAATACCAAACTACATTACAGACGATCGCGTGATAAAATGAACACGAAATTTATCTTTCTATAAAGTATCAACGCTTGAGTTAACCCGGTTTGATTGCCCTTAAAATTTTAAATACAATTTCTATGCATGCGTATAACTAAAGAAACGTTTCTGTCAGTGCGGTAAAAGTGTAGTAATAATGTTTCCAAGCAAGGCGACATGAACGTCATATTTTGAATTCAAAATCATACATATGACACAAATCAAAAGAAAACACATGAGTAACCAAGTTTTCTGACTTTCTTTCAATCCACCATTGTTATTGAACCTAAGGGCTATTCCTCTAATATATTTAGGTGAGTAGAAAGGGAAGTGTCTTCCTTAAAAGAATGTCAAGGGTCTTTTAACGCTTCTCCGTAGCAGAGGTGGCATTTAGTTTTACCCTTGTCTTAGAAAATAACTGAGACATTGTTAGAAAGTTCGTCTCTATTGCTTGTTTTGTCAGACATAGGAACATTATGCCATTTACCTGGTGTAACGATTGAAAAATCTTACCCTATGATTTTTATCTCAAATAGTAACAAAAGAATTGAAAATCTTATAAAATCCATGTTATTGTTTCACAGTTATGGAAGGAATAAACATGTCAATGTTAATTTTATGAAAAATCTAGAGAGAGTTATTTCCTGCCAAATTTTCTCCGGCTTACATTTATCTCTCAAAATCAAGAAATATGACCATGCAATTTTTCCTGCTTTTTTGATTATGTTATGTATAAACTAGTAATGTATACTAGTCTTTCAAAAAGCATGTTATCAGTGTATTTATTAACAATGGCCAATCAGAAAAGAGCTGTTCGAGAGAATACTATGTTCCCACAGAGACGACACTTTTTCTACCCCCCACCACCAATGGAAATAAAAAAAGAATTGGAACAACACTCCCTTTTGATTTGGTATTTTAAAAACAGCCACGCACATAATACTTAAATATTTGCCTTCCCATAGTATTTTCTGGAGAAAGCATAAAACATTCAAAATATAATAACTGTCGATGCAAGCACATGTTTAAATTAAAAATAGCGAAACAATTCAGTACTTGTAGACTTAAAGTGAAACTGTTTGAACCAAAATTACATGTATTATCATGTTCTCAGAGATACATACTGTCTCGAAGTGTTCAGATAAAAAAAGCATAGAAAATTAAGCACGTGGTTGCAAGCACATGTTCAAATTTAAGATAGCGAAATTAGTCAGTACTTGTAGACTTGAGTCAGTACTTGCAGTGTGAGCCAAGGCTATGTGTTGAAGGCCATACCTTGACCTATAATGGTTTACTTTTATAAATTGTTATTTGAATGGACAGTTGACTCATTGACACTCATACCATATCTTCCTATATCTAATAAAGTGAAACTGTTGTACACAAATTTACATTACTACATGTATTATGTTTTACCTTTTTGTTTTACGCTGTGAATTTTAATTCTTGTTATTTCAAAAGCTGTGTTAAAAGATCCATTGCCAAATGATAATTCAAAACTCAGTATTGTACACATGATGTTAAACAAATCATTGTACATTGTGTAATTGTATTATAATAAAACAACAGAAACACTTGGATGGTAGTTTTGTATGTAAGAGGGTCTTGATGGGGTTTACAGAATAGAGAATAGTGAACAAAAAGTGCAGCAATGGGCAAAATGATAGAAAGAATACAGAAATATAGGGCTTAAAAAGTATTGAACTTATCAGACTGAAATTATCAATTCAGACATAAGCGATTGAGCTAAGGAAGTACTGCATTGAATCACAGAGTCACTGGGTTTGAGTCCCAGTGGAAACAAGTAATTTTGTAATGAGATTCATGCTCTCCCGTTCAAAACAATAGATGATTGAATATTATTTACTCTTCCACATGGGCTCTGCTCAAAAGCTTCTATTTATAGAACATGTTTTAAACGATTAAAGTAAAAACAACATTGATAGAAAAGTGGAATTTTGTTGTGAAAACATCGATCAATTGTGTGTTGAGGCCAAAAAATTCGTTAAATTGAGTGATTACAAAAAGATTGAATAAGTAATAAATTTTTTTTTTAGAAAGTATCTCTTTATTGAACACATTTTCAATGGTTATGGATTATATTGATAATTAACTGGACCATACACGTTTGGTCAGTCAAAATGGGTACAGATGCATCTTGACTTGCCATCCAGGCATTATTTGGAATGCTCTTAACCATGATCTTTCAAATATTGTAAAATATTTTGGAATGCATGCTCAAGCTCTGTGTATAATTTAACTGAAATTGTGTCATTTTATTTAATCCACAAAAATTACATGTCTCTAAGTTGACATGAACACAGTAAATTAAAAAAGGTGCAAGTAAAACAGGTGGCATATGCTCTCAACAAACACCGAAAAGAAAGGAGTAGGTCATATACATTTATTCATTTTCATGTTTCATTGTTTAAATCATTTTGTTTAATTCTGTTTTTATGCAATACATGTAAAGCAGTAGGTCATCTATGTATGCTGTATGAAATGCTTGTATGGTACACATGTCGGTCTTGTGGATGTCATTTGATCTTGACCCCATTTACATGGCTCATTGGTCAATGTTTTGTGTTTTGGTCTGACATTTTAGGTGCTATAAGCAAGAGGTCAACTTTGTTAGGTGTATAAAATGATTGTAAGGTGTACATGTCGGTCTAGCAGGCATCATCTGACCTTGACCTTATTCTCATACATTTGTCAAAGTCAATTTATTTAGTTTAGGTCTTTCAGTAATTCATCAATAGGTCTTCTATATTTGGTGTATTGAATATAATCTTAAGATGTACATGTTTAAACATGATTGTGATAAATCTGGAATGAATAATTATGACATACTAATTTGCATCTACGACCTCACAGTCTTAACGTTTTCGTAAAGAGATTTGTTGCGTCTCCTTTGACACACCCAAGAAATAAGAGACATTTAAACATGAAATTTCCATGGGCACAATAGCCTAAATTTTTTTTTAGAGCATTATACAAAAACGACCTTGTTTCAAAGCCACACAATGTTAGACGGCTATTTGACTCTGTTAAGGGAATACGGTATAATTGTGCAGCCACCAGTGCCAGTTATCTGTGCGTTCAATCCAAATCATTATTTGACGTCTGGTCAAAAGAGAAGAGTGCCACATAGTTTGTACATTTAGAAACCATCAGTCGAAATTGTACCCCTCGATTCATGTGAATTCATTTTAAAGGACCTACATATTGATAACTTTTAATTGTTTATTGTTCTCGTCTCGTCCTGTATATCCAAGAAATCTCCTGCAAAGTGGAGAGGGGTTAAATATAAGTTTTAATAGGTTGTTTCCCAATTCACTATAAATAAATATGTTTGAACTAAGAAATAATTGTCAGTTGACGCCTAGCAACATCGAACTAAGGTCAGTGTTTTCTAACACTTTTGATACGGTAACATAAATAGACAATTTAAAATTTCAAACTGTTTGGATACTGTGCGGATTATTTCCTCGGGTAATAATCAACGGTGTTATAAAACACGTATACATAAAGCACTGCAACACATTGACAGAGTTATCACTGTTCATAGAAATTGCAGATCACAAGTTCTACATACAAGTGTATGGTTCCTCTACAAAGGCGGTGATAAACACAGAGTTACAGGTACAGATATTATACAAATTGTGTGTGTGCAATACGTAATTTGGAATTTCCATTAAAGTAAAAGACACAAAGCAGTAAACTTAAGTCTTAGTAAGACACCATAACAAAAGGGAAACGGCGGTAAAACAAACAGCAGTCACAACATGCCTCAAACAGAACGAAGACCATTAAGGAAGACAACAACCCAAACCCCATAAAAAACAGGTGACCCAGAAGGTAAAACATACGAATATGATCACTAAAGTCAATTACACAAACCATGCAAGGTGACTTTAGAGACACTACGTATCAACGAAATCATGCAAGAACCATGATAGAATAGAACACCCGTGACTGATACATTACCAGCTGTTTACAACAAATTATAGTATGAACAGATAGTCTGATCTTTTCATGCGTAGTTACATTCATGCACTATTAACCTAAATTCCAAAATCAACTCTCATTTATGGTTCAAAGTGATGAACCTATATAATTGTATTTCCATTGACATGCCAAATTCTAAATATTCTCCCGATAGATAGCTTTCAATTGTCATGACTTTAGACCTTGGTTACATGTGTCTGAGGGCAATGCCCTTTTTAATAATTGACATATCTAACCAAAACATGTGGTTCACGAATGCTCTGTCAACCTTACCAGATCGTAGTGATGGAATATGCAAACAGAATTTTGAAGCCTTTAATAGTTTGCAATTCGGTATTGATGGGTTTGCTCATTTTTTTCAATTAGTAGAATTTTTGACACGGGTGGGTAATTTTCTCATTGGCAATCCTACTATATCGCTTTATTAGATATCTTTAAAAAAAAAATTATCCAGAAAAAGACATTTCTCAAATGCAGAGGTCAGCATAACAAATTGAATTATAAAAGGGATTTTTGCACTTCGACCTATTTTAGCAGCATTTTTTTCAGACATTTAATCTGTATTTCTTTGCGCATGGTGTAAATGTCTGCCCAGCTAGGTTCGTATAACATTATGTTGATAGTTCATTAGTGACCCTTGTGTTTTCTGGTTTGGTTTCTCATACCTTGATCTCATTTACGTGGATCAATGATTATTTGTATTTACATATCATATAGTAAAATCTTGATTTTAAGACTTTCAATATTACTTACATCATGACCAATAAAGCAGGTGAGGTATTTTAGCGTATGCACTCTCCATTCTATAAACGTGGTATGAACGTGGTATACATAGCTTCGTATGAACTACTTAGAGTCCATCTAGATTCGTGTCAGTTCATGGACTAAGAAATTTATGGATTGAGCAGTTCATCATCAGGAAGAAGGGGGATCGTTTGGTTTTGTTATCCATTCCTTTGATGTATTTGAGCTTTTGAGTTTGCCATAATTTTCTAAAAAGATAAATGCCTGTACCAAGTCAGGAATATGACAGTTGTTTTTCATTCGTGTGATATTTTTGAGTTTCTGATTTTGCCATTTTGATAGAGACTTTCCGTTTTGTATTTTCCTCGGAGTTCGGTACGTTTTGCTCCGGAATGACAAGCAGTTGCCATAGAATTGATGACACTCGTGCTCATCTGTGCTGTGACACATATGTTCTATAGGGACCAACCAAGACTTCGATAATATTACAAGGGAACTTTGGTTCATAACTTTCTTGTAAAGTTGAAGTAAGTAGAAAACTCTGTTAAGTGAAGATGGTATAAAACGGAAGCCCTTGAATTATATATCGTATCGAAATTGATAACAAATACTTCACATGCAGGTGCTACTTGAATGTTGCCTCCAAGAAACGGAAAGTTCCAAACAGGAACAATATTATTTCAGTTGTAACATATTGTAATAAATGTTCTTAGAAATTTATAAATCTTACGTTTTTCATATCAGTTAAAACCAGTATTCTGTGTGTTTTGCATATCAATACATAGTCCCCTACCAATTAAAGACAGACATACAGACATACATACAGACAGATAGACTGTACCACACCGACAGTCCCATTCGATTTTGTCGTTGGGGCACACATAAATGAAACATTTGGAGTGTTCTATTTGTGTAATGAAAAGAAAATATCACTATCTCTTACATGTTTTGGATAGATAAGCATTTAGCCAATGAAATCAAATACAAGCATTCAATAATTTTATTTATTTCATTAAATCTATAGATAATGATAACAAAATTAAGACATGTTCAAATTATCAAAACAATACATTTCTTTTTTGGTAAACTATATGAAGTTATTTCGTTGCATGATTCCTTTTATCTAAAAAAAAATTGAAATTATAGTCAAATCACAAAATGGCGTATTTGAATTTAGTGTTTTCCAAACTAAAAAAAAAATATTTTTAAGTTTTCTTCAACATTCCGATATATATTTATATATGAACCACAATCTTAACTAAAAGTGTTGAACGAATGTTGTTTTTACAATCATGCCAGTGCAATTAAAATCCTTTTTGTTTAAGACTTTTGGACAGTAATTATATTATGTAAAAGACAACAAAAATTAAGTGTCAAATAAAAGTAATCAAATATTGCTTATAATAAAACAGCTAGCATATTAAGTATAACAAGGAAAACTATTAGAACATAAGAGTCCATGCTAGTGTGTCGCCTCCTTTGGCTGTTATACCTGGCTCAACAAAAATAAAAAAATCATTAAAATTTTCCCTCTAGATACTATCTTTTGATTGAAAGAAGCTACTGTCCAAGGTAATAATACAGGATGGTCTATGAATCTAATTAATGTATTTAAATTTTTAACTGTAGACTATATGTAACGGTAAATGAAAGAAAATATAAGTCCATATGACATACGGAAAACAGTTTAAGTTGAATGTTCCTCTGGTATCTTTTGACCCTCTTTTATTGAATTTTTTAAAACTTTAATCAAAGAGTTTATGAAAATGTATTAAAGGTTAAAAGTGAAATACAGAAAAAATAAGGGGCAAAAATGCCAAACTTTTCTGTGGATACCTTATTTGAATCATTAATAAGCTTCTGTGCAAGTTTGATAAAAATGGAAAAAAATCTAGGATGGTGGAAGAAAGTTATTAAAACTTTCACCACGGAGTAAATATTATATTTACTTGAAGAAAAACTACGTAGATTTCTAAGTAAAAAAATGGAAAAACATAAATGAATACTAGACAAAATTTTCTTCTGGATACTAATATCTTTAAATCATAATCAAGCTTGATAAATTTCCAGGATAGTATACGAAAATTGTCAATATTTTAAAAGTTTTAACCACAAAATGAAATGTAATGTTTAACTGACAGTAAAACTGAGTCCATTTATGAGTGAACAAAATATTGTTTTACAAAATTTACTTCTGGATACCATCGAATGATCATTAAGAAACTTTCAAAAGACTTTAACCACAGAGTGAATTTTTTGTTGACGTTGCTGCCGCTGCCGCCAAAAGCAGTGACACGTTTCTTTTACAAATTTTGAATAGTACAAACAAGTTGCAATTAATTTTATTTGTAATTTGTAAGAACGAAATGTATAGAAATAACGAAGAATATGTAGAGAGATTATAATATGTTGAACTTATTTATACAATCTATGGTAATAATGATTTCATATAATTACAAAATATATATACACTGCATGTCATGAATATAAACTAACGTATTTGTTTTCTTGCGAAATAATAGCTTAGGCAAATTAACTAAGTTTTCCAATACCAAAATATTTTTTCTGAGTTATCTTTTTTGACATAGCAATTTTTTAACATCTGGAGTAGAATGTGAAAAAGATGTTCAAACAGATTAAATCATATTTTTAAATTCAATCAGAAGTTTATAATAAATTTCATTTCTTAATGAAATTTTGCAAGTATAGTAAACTTAAGACCAATTAGTTTAAGCCCAAAATATACACTAAACAAGTAAAAGAACACGCACAAATTTTGGCATTTTATAAAATGATAATAAACATATCATACAAATATTTCCATAAGGCAACCGATATTAAGATAAAGGCATTTCTTTTTCTTACCAGAATTCAAAAATCAAAAAGTATTACAAATTTAAAATACACTATGTTGGAAAATACCTGCAATGGCAAAAATGGTATTCTAAGAACATAAATGGTACCAGTATGAATGCACCAGATGCGCTTTCGACACTTAATGTTTACATAAAGCTATGAAAGAAGAAGATATGAAACAGTCCTTTTATACTCCTAAATTGAAAAATTCAAAAACGTATGACAAACTGACTGAATCTTTTCCTTCAGATATTTTTAAGACATAGGTTCGTCGAATACAAAAAATTAAGTAATCCTATTTTCAGATTTTGTCTTAATAATTTCTAATACGGAAAATACTTCTCCCCTTAAAATAAAATTACAAAAACTTCAAACATAGCCTCATACCTTTTTATTGATATTTAAATATAAATATATGTTTTCCTAAAAAAGATATTCCTCAAATTTATTTATTTGATAAAGATGTTATGTGTGTCAAACGGCTTATTTAGGTGAAGCCTTGATTAAATCATATCTACTTTGAATACACTCAACATAGACACCGCGACAGCATACTTCAGTTTTATTCATTTATGGACAATAATGTGTGATATCATTCATAATCTAATGCGTACAAATGCGCACAACTTTCTTTGCAATCAAAATCAAAATCAACATTATCATTAAACAACGAAATCAAAATAAACACAACAAAAACCCCAATTGAATTAAAAATATTTAAAATCTAGTCGTAAACATGAAAAGAAACTACCATACAATTATCACGAAAATCATGTATAGAACTATATACAAGAACGAGAATCACAAATTCCAGCTATTGTATCACGTTTAAACAAACAATATCATACTTTCATTACTAGTATATATGATGTCTGTTAAAAGAACAAATTACATTGTGCCTTCATAATTGATTTCTCTCTCTCTCTCTCTCTCTCTCTCTCTCTCTCTCTCTCCTCTCTCCTCTCTCTCTCCTCTCTCTCTCTCTCTCTCTCTCTCTCTCTCTCTCTCTCTCTCTCTCTCTCTCTCTCTCTCTCTCTCTCCTCATGTTTGAGCATGTGAAAGACATACATGTTCCAAATAAAGGCAACAGTAGTATACCGCTGTTCGAAATTCATAAATCGATAGAGAAATAACAAATCCGGATTACCAACTAAAACTCAGGGAAACGAAACATTTATCATTTCATTAAAACACACATTTGGAATAAGAATTATCAATTCAAAACTGTTACATCATACAAATACATACATTTAGATTTCGAATTCAAACTTTACAGAAGAAAAAATGAAATTGAAACAAAACAAAACAAAATATAGCCAAACATAATCAATTATTAACCAATAATAAAAAGCAAATATCAAATGGGAAAAAAGACAATTATAAACAACAATAAAACACAAAAACAAAATAACAATATAACGCTTAAAATTACATTTGCTTTTTTTGCTAAAAAATGAGCAAAAATACCGAACACTAAATCATTGTTTAGTTTTTTTGTCACATAAGAACTTTAACTACAATATTTTTGTGACACACAGGATAAGATTTACCCTTTTCTCAGAAATTTTGACAAAAATACTTTGAAGTCTTAAGGGCTATTTATTTCCCAATGATCAATTTCCTTTTTTCACCAATTTCTATTGTTTTAAACTTAGATTTAAAACACAATGTGTTTTTATGTTTCTGATTATAGTTAATAATAAAGTACTCACCTTAAGCTTGATGACAAATCATAGTGTGATGCACTGAGTTGTGTTACCTTTTGTGATCTTGTTGCTGTTAACTTCTTTTTTATGTAACTATTATTGATGACTTCTTACCTTGTTTAAACCTTTTTTTTATTTTTGCCTTTTTCACTTTTTCAAAAGACGTTGTGCAAACATACCGTTGGTACGAGTGATTTTAATACAAATCTTTACCTAAACGCTTTAGTGAAGTACTCTTGGTATTTTGTATCAAATAAGTCACTAAACACAAAGTTAATGTAACATTACTAAATATATGTGTGCAGTGGTATCAAATAATACATTACACTCTAGTGTTTACTGAAATCTCTGTGTACATATGTACATTGCTATGAAATAAGTGACAAGTTTACTTAAATTTCTATTAACAAGTGCACATTGTTATTGAATAAGTGACACCTCACAGGTTTATTAAAATCTCTATTTACATAATTTTGTACATTGTTATAGAATAAGTGAAAGGTCACAGGTTTATTAAACACACTATTTACATGTGTACATTGTTATACAATAAGTGAAAACTCATAAATTTCACTAACATCTCTTTTTACATATATAAGTGAAAACGCACAGGTTAACAGAAATCTCTATTTGCATAGGTACATTGATATAAAATAAGTTAAAACGCATAGGTTTACTGAAATCTCATTTTTGTATATAAACATGCACATTGTAAGAAACAAATGTAACCTCACAGGTTTTCTGAAAACTCTATTCACGCGTGTACATTGTTACAAAATAACAAAATAATAAATTCCTATTTACATATGCACAGTTTAATGAATAAGTGAAAGCTCATAGTTTACATGTGCATATTGTAATAGAATAAGTGAAAACTCACAGTTTACTGTAATTGATATTTATATATGTACATTGTTATAAAATAAGTGAAAACTCACAGGTTTACTGAAATCTCAATTTACATGTATACATTGTTATACAATAAGTGAAAACTTCTAAATGTCACTAACATCTCTTTTTACATATATATATTGTTACAAAATATGTGAAAACTCACCGGTTTATTGAAATCTCTATCTTTTCTAGATACATTGTTATGAAAGAAGTGAAAACTCACAAGTTATTGAAAGCTCAATTTGCATATGTACATAGTAAAAGAACACTCACACGTATTACTAACATCTCTATTTATATATTTACATCGTTATAAAAAAGTGAATACGTATTGATGTCTCAAAGAGAGTTCGCGTATTCATATCAAATATGGTACTAATAACAAATGTTTAATACAGTTGCATATATGTTAGGTTTATTCTATCAAACCATGTCAATAACAACTATGATGTATCATAAGCAAGAAACATCTAACTCTTTATTTAAGAAGTTGAATTTTCTTTCAACAAATCCCGCCTTGTATTCAGATAATCAATATGTCCTTTCCTATTCAGTAATGCGATTTTCTCTGCATTTATCCCATTAATGTATGTATCAAGATTGGCTTGAAATTTAGAATTCGTGAAAGTCCTATTGCCATCAATGTACTGCTTTGCCAAATCTGTTTTCGTCATACAACCAAACCATCTCTCAATGTATTGATATAACAAATTATCGGGAAGAATAATGCCAAAACATTCTAATCGATTTTCAGAGTCTTCTTTGATGTCATCTTCTGCAATGACAAACATTGTATTCACAAAATTTCTACTTCCCGTCCAAATAAGGTTTGTGATGTTTCCTTGGGTCAGTTGTTTAATGTAGGTTTGCAGGGATATCTGGAAAGCAGTATTCATAAAACACCTATTAACACCAAGGCATTTGCATACAGAATCGGTCTTAGTCAACCCATCAACCAATCTGCTAATGTATTGCTGTAATAGATCATCAGGAAGGATGATACCAAAATATTCAAGACGATTTTCAAAATTTTCTTTCATGTCATCATCTGTCATGACAAACATTGTATTGATAAAATCTCTACTTCCTGTCTGAATGAAGTTTTCGACTTTTCCACGACTCAGTTGTTTAGTATAGGTTCGTAGGGATATCTGAAAGGTTTCATTCCTAAAACTCCTATTAGCATCAAACAAATTTTTCACCGAATCGGACTTTGATAAACCATCAAACAATCTTCCGATGTAATGTTGTAATAGACCATCAGGAAGAATAATACCAAAACATTCAAATCGATGCTCAGCGTTGTCGTCTTTGATGTCATCTTCTGTCATAACAAACATTGTGTTGATGAAATCCACGTTTTCGTTCAAAATGAGAGAAGCTATCTTTCCTCTGTTTAATTGCCCCATGTAGTCACTGAAGGCTATACGAAAAGAAACATTCTGTATTGGTCTATTTTTTTCGATGTATTTCTGCAACTCACTGGTTTTAGTAAAACATTCAAACAATCGTTTAATGTATTGTTGTATTAGATCATCAGGAATAACGATACCAAAACATTCATAACGGTTCTCAGCGTTGTTATTGATATCTTCCTTTGCCATAACAAACATTATGTTGATAAAATCTGCATTTACATTCCAAATGAGAGAAGCTATTTTTTCTGTGATAAGTTGCTTCAAGTAGTCACTGAAAGCAAAACGAAATGAAATATTCTTCAGTGGTCTATTTTTATTGATGAAGTTTTCCAACTCACTGGCTTTAGTCAACCATTGAAACCATCTTTCAACGTATTGTTGTATTAGATCAGCAGGAATCACAATACCAAAACATTCAAATCGGTTCTCAGTGTTGTCTTTGATATCCTCTTTTGCCATAACATACATTGTATTAATAAAATTCCCGTTTGCATTCCAAATGAGAGAAGCTATTTTTTCTGTGTTAAATTGTCTCATGTATTCATCTAAGGCAATACGAAATGTAACATTCTTTATTGGTCTATTTTTATTGATGACTTTTTCTAGGTCACTGGTTTTAGTCAACCGTTGAAACCATCTCTCAATGTATTGGTGTAGTAGATCATCAGGAATCACAATACCAAAACATTCAAATCTGTTCTCAGATTTGTCGTTGATGTCCTCCTTTGCCATAACAAACATTGTATTAATAAAATCGCCGTTTGCATTCCAAATGAGAGAAGCTATTTTTTCTGTGTTAAATTGTCTCATGTATTCATTTAAGGCAATACGAAATGTAACATTCTTTATTGGTCTATTTTTACCGATGTATTCCTCCAACTGATTGGTTTTAGTCAAACGATCAAACCACCGCTCAATATACTGATGTAGAAGATCATCAGGAATCACAATACCAAAACATTCATACCGGTTCTCACTGTTGTCTTTGATGTCCTCCTCTGACATAACAAACATTGTATTGATGAAATCCCCGTTTGCACTCCAGATTAAAGAAGCTATTTTTTCTCTGTTAGCTTGCCTTATGTAGTTACACAATGCAGTACGAAATAATACATTTTTTATTGGCCTATTTTTATCTATGTATTTCTCCAACTCACTGGTTTTAGTCAACCGTTGAAACAATCTCTCAACGTATTGTTGTAGTAGATCATCAAGAATAACAATACCAAAACATTCAAATCGGTTCTCAGTGTTGTCTTTGATATCCTCTTTTGCCATAACATACATTGTATTAATAAAATTCCCGTTTGCATTCCAAATGAGAGAAGCTATTTTTTCTGTGTTAAATTGTCTCATGTATTCATCTAAGGCAATACGAAATGTAACATTCTTTATTGGTCTATTTTTATTGATGACTTTTTCTAGGTCACTGGTTTTAGTCAACCGTTGAAACCATCTTTCAATGTATTGGTGTAGTAGATCATCAGGAATCACAATACCAAAACATTCAAATCTGTTCTCAGATTTGTCGTTGATGTCCTCCTTTGCCATAACAAACATTGTATTAATAAATTCGCCGTTTGCATTCCAAATGAGAGAAGCTATTTTTTCTGTGTTAAATTGTCTCATGTATTCATTTAAGGCAATACGAAATGTAACATTCTTTATTGGTCTATTTTTACCGATGTATTCCTCCAACTGATTGGTTTTAGTCAAACGATCAAACCACCGCTCAATATACTGATGTAGAAGATCATCAGGAATCACAATACCAAAACATTCATACCGGTTCACAGAGTTGTCTTTGATGTCCTCTTCTTTTATAACAAACATTGTATTGATGAAGTCTCCACCTGCATTCCAAATGAGAGAAGCTATTATTTCTGTGTTAAATTGTCTAATGTATTCATTTAAGGCAATACGAAATGAAACATTCTTTGTTGGTCTATTTTTACCGATGTATTTCTCCAAATGATAGGTTTCAGTCAAACATTTAAAACACCGCTCAATGTATTGCTGTAGTAGATCATCAGGAATAACAATACCAAAACATTCATATCGGTTCTCACTGTTGTCTCTGATGTCCTTCTCTGCCATAACAAATATTGTTTTGATAAAATCTTTGTGTGCATTCAAAATGAGAGAAGCTATTTTTTCTGTGTTTAATTGCCTAATGTAATCACACAAAGAATTACGAAATATAACATTCTTCAATACTCTAGATTCTCCAATGAATTGTTCAACAAACCAGGTTTCTGTCAAATCTTTAAACCACCTTTCAATGAATTGTTGTAGTAGATCTTTAGGAATAACAATACCAAAACATTCATATTGGTTCTCAGAGTTGTCTTTGATGTCCTTCTCTGCTATAACAAACATTGTATTGATAAATCCTTTGTCTGCATTCAAAATGAGAGAAGCTATTTTTTCTGTGTTTAATTGTCTCATGTAGTCACACAAAGAAGTACGAAATATAACATTCTTCAATACTCTAGATTCTCCAATGAATTCTTCAACAAACCAGGTTTCTGTCAAAACTTTAAACCACCTTTCAATGAATTGTAGTAGTAGATCGTTAGGAATAACAATACCAAAACATTCATATTGGTTCTCAGAGTTGTCTTTGATGTCCTTCTCTGCTATAACAAACATTGTATTGATAAATCCGTTGTGTGCATTCCAAATGAGAGAAGCTATTTTTTCTGTGTTTAATTGTCTCATGTAGTCACACAAAGAAGTAAGAAATATAACATTCTTCAATACTCTAGATTCTCCAATGAATTCTTCAACACTCCAGGTTTCTGTCAGACCTTTAAACCACCTTTCAATGAACTGTTGTAGTAGATCTTCAGGAATAACAATACCAAAACATTCATATTGGTTCTCAGAGTTGTCTTTAATGTCTTTTTCTGCTATAACAAACATTGTATTGATAAATCCTTCGTCTGCAAACAAAATGAGAGAAGCTATTTTTTCTGTGTTTAACTGCCTCATATAATCACACAAAGAAGTACGAAATATAACATTCTTCAATACTCTAGATTCTCCCATGAATTTTTCAACACTCCAGGTTTCTGTCAGACCTTTAAACCACCTTTCAATGAACTGTTGTAGTAGATCTTTAGGAATAACAATACCAAAACATTCATATAGGTTCTTAACGTTGTCTTTAATGTCTATTTCTGCTATAACAAACATTGTATTGATAAAGTCTTCGTGTGCATTCAAAATGAGAGAAGCAATTTTTTCTTTGTTAAGATGTTTCATGTAGTTAGCCAAGGCAGTCCGAAATGTAGCATTCTTTATTGATCTACCTTTATTTATGTATGTTTCCAATCGGTTTGTTTCAGTCAAACCTTTAAACCACCTTTCAATGAACTGTTGTAGTAGATCTTTAGGAATAACAATACCAAAACTTTCATATAGGTTCTTAACGTTGTCTTTAATGTCTATTTCTGCTATAACAAACATTGTATTGATAAATCCTTTGTGTGCATTCAAAATGAGAGAAGCAATTTTTTCTGTGTTTAATTGCCTCATGTAATCACACAAAGAAGTACGAAATATAACATTCTTCAATACTCTAGAATCTCTAATGCATCCTTCAACACCCACGGTTTTTGTCAGACCGTTAAACCACCTTTCAATGAATTGTTGTAGTAGATCTTTAGGAATAACAATACCAAAACATTCATATTGGTTCTCCGAGTTGTCTTTGATGTCCTTCTCTGCTATAACAAACATTGTATTGATAAAACCTACGTCTGCATTCCAAATGAGAGAAGCTATTTTTTCTGTGTTTAATTGCCTCATGTAGTCACACAAAGAAGTACGAAATATTACATTCTTCAATACTCTAGATTCTCCCATGAATCCTTCAACATCCCAGGTTTCTGTCAAACCTTTAAACCATCTTTCAATGAACTGTTGTAGTAGATCTTTAGGAATAACAATACCAAAACATTCATATGGGTTCTCAGAGTTGTCCTTAATGTCCTCCTCTGACATGACAAACATTGTATTGATAAACTTCATGTTTGTTTTCCAAATAAGATAAGCTATTTTTTCTGTGTTTAATTGCCTCATGTAATCACACAAAGAAGTACGAAATTTAACATTCTTCAATAGTCTAGAATATCTCCCGAATGTAATAAAAAAACAGGTGTCTGTGAAACCTTCATACAACCTTTCAATGTATTGCTGTAGTAGATCATCAGGAATGACAATACCAAAACATTCTAATAGGTTCTCGGCGTTGTCCTTAACGTCCGCCTCTGACATGACAAACATTGTATTGATGAAATGTATGTCTGTATTCCAAATGAGAGAAGCTATCTTGTGTGAGTTTATTTGTCTCATGTAGTTACCCAAGGCAGTACGAAATGTAACATTCTTTATAAGTCTACCCTCATTTATGTATGTCTCCAATTGATAGGTTTTAGTTAAACATTCAAACCATCTCTCTATGTATTGCTGTAACAGATCATCAGGAATAACAATACTTAAAAAATCATATTGGTTTACGGCGTAGCCTTTTATGTCTTCTTCTGCCAACACAAACATTGTATTGATAAAATTTTCGTTTGCATTCCAAATGAGATTACCTATTTTTTCTGTGTTTAATTGCCTCATGTAGTTACATAAAGAAATACGAAATATAACATTATTCAAAAATCTAGAATCTCTCATGAAATATTGAACAGACCAGGTTTGTGACAAACTTTCAAACCACCTTTCAACGAATTGTTGTAGTAGATCTGTAGGAATAACAATGCCAAAACATTCAAGCCGGTTCCCAGAGTTGTCTTTGAAGTCCTCCTCTGTCATGACAAAATGTTTTAACAGAAATTCTTTTGATGTAGTTTGAATGATGAACGCGATTTCCTCTGTTGTAAGTTGTCGGATGTATGTACATAGAGCACTTCGAAATGTAATATTACTCGATGGTCTATTTTCACCTTTTTTCTCGAATACAAAATGGTCTTTGGTTGAAACATATAGCCACCTCTTAATGTACTGCTGTAACAGATCATCAGGAATAACAATACCAATACATTTATATCGATTCTTAGAATTGTCGTTGATGTCCTCCTCTGACATGACAAACATTAAATCTATGAACTCACAATTTGCAGTCTGTATGATTGATGAAATTTTTTCAATGGTAAGTTCTCTTATATAATGACGAACTGCATTTCGAAATGTAACATTAATGAATGAACTATTTTCGTCAATGACCTCCTTTACCCAAAGAGTTTTCGTCAAGTCTTCAAGCCATCTCTTAATGTATTGCTGTAACATATCATCAGGTATTACAATACAAAAAGAATTATATTGTTTGTTTTGTATGTCCTCCTCTTTTATAACAAACATTTTATTGAAAAAAGTATGCGTTGAATTCTGAATGAGTGAAGCAATTTTCTCTCTGTTAATTTGTTTCATGTGAGTTTGAAGAGCAATGCGACCTTTAACATTGTTAAATACTCTATTTATATGTATGTTATCTACCAACCAAAATTTGTTTGTTAGGCCATCAAAATACTTTACAATGTATTGCTGTAGTAGGTCATCAGGGATAACAATACCAAACCATTCATATCGGTTCTCCGCGTTGTCTTTGATATCGTCATGTGACATGACAAACATTGTATTGAGAAAAGAATCCTTTGCTGTATGAATTAGGGAAGCAATTTTTTCAGTGGTTAGTTGATTTATATAGGTACGTAACGCATAACAAAATGCAAAATTCTCCAATGGTCTATTTTCGTTGATGAATTCAGTGACCATCCAGGTTTTTGCGTCTAATGAACGCTTTGAGAAAGGCACTACATAATAAGTACAAGACCTTCTGTTATTCTCTCCGACGTATTTTGTCAAATCGTCAAACCACCTATCAATGTAATTTTGTAACATACCTTTAGGAATAACAATACCAAAACGCTCATTTTGATTCTTTACAAAGTCATTGGTCTCATCTTCTGCCATGACAATCATTGTATTGAGGAAGTTCTTACTTCCAGTATGAATGATAGCAGCGACATTTTCTGTATTCAGTCGTATCAAGTATGATTTCAAGGCAGTACGAAATGTAACACATTTGAAAAGCCTATTGTTCTTCATTTGTTCGTCCGGGTATTTAGTCCCTATCGAAGCAGTAAACCATTTTTCGATGTATTGCTGTAACACATCATCAGTTAAAATAACACCAAAACATTTATATTCATCAATCGGATCTCTAACCTGATCTTTGATGTCTGTCTTTCTCCTGACAAACAATTTATTTAAAAAATCTATGTTTGCTTTTTCCATAAGGGCAATTATTTCATGTTTGGCAAGATGTTCCATGAAGTCACAGAGCATAGCGCGGAATTTAACATTCTTAAGATTTTTATTTACAAATATATCGAAAACCACATTACAAGAACTCACTATATCGGCAAATACTCTTTTCATGTACAATTGCAATTTGTCACTTGAGATAGGAATGAAATACTGCGTTCTTTTGCTGTTATTTGTAACAACAAATCTCTCAAGAACAAATTTGTCTTTAGCATGTTGAATCAAAATATCTATGTTTTGGTTTTGTTTTCCAAAATAATAAGCTAGGAAATCAAACAGTTTGTCGTGGATAGTTTGGTAGATGCCGTCTTCATAAGTCACAAACGTCCCAGTCAGTATTTCAATATGGGCCTTTAGTTTCCTACCTGTTATATGCTCATCGATTTCAAATTTTTCTATAATATCTTCTATTATCTCTGTAACTTTTGAATGCTTACCTGTAAGATGTTTTTCCTCTAACTTGTTATTGAATATAACTAACAAAAGAAGTGCACAGTATTTGTACTTACCTTCTATACAGTCATTGTACATAAAAGTTAAATGTTCGTCGTAAAATGAAAACGGCTCATCTAAAAACTTTTCTAGCTTGAAATGTGGACCTTTTCCAAAAGCATGGTATAATTTACACAAAAAGGGAAGAAAATCATATTTACCTAATTGTCCCAATGCTTTTATGGCATGATCTCCAAAGTACTTAGTTGTCATTTTTTGTTTTTCTTCAGATGTTAGAGATAGATCTGTAGATGTTATGTTACATATGCAAGTTTTGAAGATCTTTAAATTTTCAAACCCTTTATCTTGAAAAACCTGAAGTCTGCATGTTAAAACCAACTTACAGTTGCCACTTTGTAACATTTCCTCAATGTCTGTTTTTGATTTCTTCCATTCATCTAGTCGTGCTTGATTTGCTGTAAAATTTCCACACATGTCATCGACAATGTACATTGTCTTTCTCTCAGATTGATAGTATTCTTTTATCTGTTTCGCGTCACTCACAGTTAGTATTGTGTATCCATTTCTTTTAAGTTGGAGAGCGACATGTCGAACAAGAGCCATTTTTCCACAACCAGATGGTCCTATTACACTCACACATTTGTACTTGCTGACACAGGAAAGCACATGCTTTGTTGCTCTTGTTTCGATATACAGTATGTCATCTTTTTCCCATCTTGTAATTCTTTCAACCATGAAATCTTTAAATGTAATGGAAAATATAGATAAGTCCGTTTATACTACATTCAAATGATTAAAACAAAAAGCTAACGTTGGTGTCATTTAGGTTATGCATCATTATTGTAAATCATATAGTAAATAACACTTTTGCCGATTTTCTTATTCTTCAAGTTTGATATTGAAATGAAATATTTTTATATTGAAAAATCTTCGAATAAATTAAACAACGAATGTATTGATATTTTCGGTTTTGTTTACATCAGCTAAAATTCGTGAGCGAGAATAGAAAAAATAGCTCAAATATAAATAGTCGAAACACAAACAAAGTCGTGAATATAAAATGCTACAAAAAAAAGAATAGAGGAGCAAACACGATATGAAATATTTTCAAAATGAATTAATATCCAGAATAACATTTAATACATAATACTCTTACTTAAAATATTAAATAAATCAAGAATTAATTCAAATGATTATATGATAAGCTATTGTCCATGCATTAATTCAATAAATTCGGATGTCGTGTTACTTCAAATTTCCTTAATCAATACGTGTAATATTACACTTAGTGTAGTCTATCATCATCAGGAAGACACGTTCAATTTCACATATTTTTTTTTATCAATACCGTTTTGTGCATATTAGTCTGATTTCTATTTTATTAAAGGGGAGACAATACTAAGAATTTTAAATTGATTCCTTTCATGGATAGTGAATGAGGGTTATAATCTGCTTTTAATATATAAACATATATCTGGAATAAATAAACTCATCATAGATACCAGGATTGAAAATTATATTTACGCCAGACGCCAGTCTACAAAAGAATCATCAGTGTTTAAAGGCTCCGTGTTGAAGGCCGTTCATTGACCTATAATGGTTTACTTTTATAATTTGTTATTTGGATGGAGAGTTGTATCATTGGCACTCACACCACATCTTCCAGGCAAAATAAAGTACGAAGTTGAAGAGCATTGAGGACAAAAAAATCCTAAAAGTTTTGACAAATAAAGCTAAGGTAATCTATTACTGAGGTAGAAAAGCCTTAGTATTTCAAAAATTCCAAATTTTGTTAACAGTTAATTTATACTTATGCACATATCAATGATAACTCAAATCAACACAGAAGTGCTGACTACTGGGCTGGTGATACCCTTGGGGAAATAAATCTCCACCAGCAGTGGCATCGACCCAGTGGTTGTAAATAAACTTATCATTGATACCAGAATCTATATAGTGTAAAATGCATGTTTCGAAACCTTTGAAAGGAAAATTTCCAAATTTATTTCACCTATGTAATAATGTTGAATTTTGAGAGAAATTGCATTTTTCATAAATTATCTGTATATTAAAAGTAAAATCACAAAAATACTGAACTCCGAGGAAAATTCAATCGTAAAGTCGCTAATCAAATGGCAAAGTCAAATGACAAAACACATCAAACGAATGGATTTCTTTTCTCTGCCGGCGTATTTGTCTTTAGGGAATAACATGTGTCGGTGTATTTGATAGAAAATATCACGGAAGATGGAAAATATCATGTTTAAAAAAAGAAATGTATTATGCTCAAAATTATTTAGTATATACTTGCAAAAAGAACTAAAACCACTTAAAAAATATAAATATCATATTTCTTTAATTTAAAGGGGCACTAGCTGTCAAATTTATGGTCACCGATTTGACTCAAATTCTCATATTTGATTTATAACAATGTAAAACATTTATCCAAACTATCAAAAGTCTAAAATTAACAGTTTACAGAGCATGGGGTAGATAATATATAAGTTCGTTTCGTGTGTATTTTAGTTCAGACGCCATTTAATTGACTATCGATTTGACCTCATATGACCATATAAGCGATGTAAACATAAATAAAGATATGAATAGATTAAACCAACACGTGCAGTTGGATTTTTATAGGTCTGTTCGATTTTATTTTATAGATTAAAAATATATGTTTCTCATTGTTTTTAACCGTATAAGAATGATTTTATGTGCATCGAATTAGCAATCAAATGATTTACCGTAGTTTAACTTTCATTGTTGACATTCTTTTTCTTTAAATAACCAGTACACGTACAATGCTTGCGTTGTCAATCTCTAGCTAGGGGTTAAATTGAAGTTCAAATGAATACGGATTTAAAGAGGTCGACTCTTTCACTTGTACGTGAATAACTAATTATCAATGTGTCTTAGCGTAATTTGACAAAATTGAACCTTTTATTACACTATTTCACTTTCATTATTGATTGAACAGAAAATTCAAACTTTAGACTTTGTATATATCTCGTAGATAGTGCCCCTTTTACAAGACCTGCATTATAATAGCATTTTCAACTTGACTGACTTGTTAATTAACAATAAAGCAATTAAATCAAACAACCTTGATAACATCGAAATAACATTCCTGATGAATGTTAGATGCATATTACTTTAATAAATATTCTACTCTATTTTATATACCGTTGATAGTCCCGACTTGAAGGTCTTTTTTGACTAACTGTACTTCTGTAAATAATGATAAAAATGGATAGTGCCTTCGTTCTCATAAAGAATAAAAAACATCTGAAGTTATAAACCAGAAGGATGGAAAAATTTAAACCTTAAATAGGATGAAAATCAGTTTAAGCTATATCTATTTGATTAGTGTAATAAGAGAGAAAAACCAAAATATCATATATTTCATTTTTTAAGTCTTGAACAAACGCAAATACAAGAATGAACTTAGAACCGTTACTATCTTATACAATTTAACATATTGTTGTCAAACTAGTTTATTTTCCAGCGATTTATTTATTATATTTTTGAACTTTATTTTAACTCTGGTGGATAGCTGTCTGATTAACAATCAAACCTTATCTTTTTATGTTTATGCAAATATAAATAGTGCTCAAAATGTCATACTTGTAATATAAGAGATTTGAAACCCGTAGCAAAGTTATAAATCATCTAAAAAAGTTTGCTAGAAAGAGTTGTTACTTTATTAATTTAGATACTTATTATTAAAATACTTGACGAGCATTTCGTATTAAAAAAAATACAAATATATATATGAATTTTGTCGGGAATAAAAATATACATCAAGAGTCCATTTTATATATAAATGTCTAAGAATATTACTTAAACACGCTAAATAATACACTAAAAAGTTCTATAAGATTTAAAATAGAAATACGCAATATTTCGCTAAACAAACTAGATTTCATCAGGCGTGTATCAAGTTGAAATCGGATGCATGACCGAAAGATATTTCAGTAGCCTAAACTACGTAAAGTTGGAGTAAAAGTAACATATTTATTGATGTTCTGAAAAACAAAATTTGGACCTTAAACTACACATAGTTGGACTAAAAGTTAAACACAATTATTGATGTTCTATAAATTTTACAAATTTCAAGATTATTGCTTTGATTTGTTTTTAAATATTTTCTCATACTTCTCATTGAGTTTACCAAGTTCAAGAGTTTGGTGCATCCATACTCTCTCACTTGTTCTCTTCCCTGTATGTCCCAATTTTGGGTTTTTTCAATGATATGAACTGTGACGTTTTCAGCATAATACCCTCCTTTCAAAAGATGTCTAGTGATTTGGCAGTTACATTCTTTTGTATAAAATGACCGATGGTTATTCAGTCGGATGGTAAATAGTGTTTCTGCATGCTACTTGCAAGTTTTACACGTTAGAACATAAATACAATTTTGCGTTTTGCAATTGGAAGTTATACATATGTTGTAATTATTCTTTGTGACTGTGCTAACGAATTGGATTTAAATGTAGGCGAGTTTGCAGCAATTACAATTACCTCTTCCGCATGGTTTATTACTTCTATTTGTCGATATCTCTTGTTGAGTTACTATAGATGTTACTAGAAAACCATAACGAGAGGTGATAGAATAATCCCCTTTAAGGAAGGAACATTTTCAATAATGGTGTAAAGGTCTGTTGTCATGACTCTGTTTTCAAAAGTTATGGTGGTGTCGAGAAACGTAACTTTCTTTTTTGAAACTTCAGATGTGAACTTTATAGATTGATGAAGGTTATTACAGAGTTCAAGAAACTCTCGTAGATGTTCTGCAGTTTCATTACATTTGATGTCAACGTCATCAATATGACGGAGCCAAGACAAGGGTTTGTATGGTACATTCGAAAGGATGCGTTTTTCGAGACACCACATGAAAATGGTGACAAAAGAAGGTTTCCATACTGGTTACGTCAATCTGCAAGTAGTGCTGGTCGTTGAATACAAAATTGTTGTAATGTTTTAGCACTATTTCAACAACTGAACCAGACAGTCGTTTGGGAGATTTTAATCCTAACGATTGTTTCATCCTTTTTCACAGGCGACTACTCCTTCATTCTTTGGAATATTATATATGCCCTTGAATTTTACTAGATAAAATTTTTGTTCTCTTTGGAGATTCCGTATATCGTCAGGTTACCGAAATTCCAATGGGAACTAACTGCGCACCACTTATTGCGGACCGGTTTTTGTATTGCCATGAGTTACAATTTATGACAAAAATCAGCAAAGACCCATCGAAGCAACATCTGATACAAAAATTTAATAATACTTTTAGATATTTGGATGATTATTGACTCTCAATATTGACGACTTCAGTATGTATACTAAAGAAATGTATCCTGTTGAACTTACTTTAAATAAAGCTTATACTAACAATGACCACTGCCCTTTCCTGGATCTTGATATCTATATCATTAACGGAAAGCTTAATACTAGATTTTTGATAAAAGAGATGACATTTCATTTCCTATCGTTAATTATCCATTTTTAGATTGTGACGTTCCTTTGTCGCCAACATACGGTGTTTAAATATCTCGACTTGTATGATTCGCTCGTGTATGTAACAACGTTTTAGATTTTAACGAGAGAAATTTATGTATTACTGAAAATTAATTACACCAGGATTTTCGATATCACAAACTAGTTAAAACATTTACTAAATTTTATCATCGGTACAAGGACAGCATTCATAAATATAGCTCAGCATGGAGACTTCTTATATGTTCAGGTATTTCACATCCAATAGTTTGTGGTAATATTCTTTATAAAGCACACAAATGTCAGTATTTACCTCAGAGGCTAATAAAACCTTTAAATAGACTAATTAAGAAGGGATATAGTTACGATACTGTTGTCAGGTCATTAAAGATTGCATTTTTTTACTTTAATATTGATTCACTTAAAGGGTCTTTGCATCAGAACTAAACACAATAATTTAAAAACCAGTTGTTGGCATGGCACGGGTTATGTTCTTCTCATATATGTTATGATGATATGATACTAAACCCCTAACGGGAGGGATTGTTTCTGATATTCATATGATGAAGACATAATCAATGAGTTTAATTGGAGTCTGGAGCTGGCATGTCAGTTAACTGCTAGTAGTCTTTTGTTATTAATGTATCATTGTCATTTTGTTTATTTTCTTATGATTGATCTTCTAACGTCAGACTCGGACTTCTCTTGAACTGACTTTTAATAAGCGTATTGTTATGCGTTTACTTTTCTACATTGGCTAGAGGTATAAGGGGAGGGTTGAGATCTCATCAACATGTTTAACCCCGCCGCATTTTTGCGCCTGTCCCAAGTGAAGAGCCTCTGGCCTTTGTTAGTCTTGTATTATTTTTCATTTTAGGTTCTTGTGTATAATTTAGTATGACGTTCATTATCACTGTACTAGTATATATATTTGTTTTGGGGGCCAGGTGAGGACGCCTCCGGGTGAGGGGATTTCTCGCTGCATTGAAGAACTATTGGTGACCTTCTGCTGTTGTCTGTTCTATGGTCGGGTTGTTGTCTCTCTAACACATTCCTCATTTCCCTTTTCCGTTTTACACGTAGTTTGTAGCATCTGAGAAACATTGGGAAAAAGACAAAACCCCAAAAACATTGTTCAATGAACCATGACATTGTCGTTCAGGTCAAAGTCTAATGGAACCAGCAAGTCATTTATCTTTTATTGATATACATGTTCATGTACATTCTGATTCATACTTAAAGTACAAGAGCAGTCATTTGACATTGCGGGGATTTCCGCAATTTTACAATAGGTTTAGGATTATTAAAGTATAAAGAAGCAAATAAACATCAATAGAATAAATATAAAGGTTTTGTAGTATTATGAGAGCCATCGTGAACGAAAAACCTATGGGCTTTTTTGAAATATTGACAGGTATGTAAGGTCTTTTTACAGACCCTGGTTGTTTTTAACAATTGCAATGCCAGCATTAACTCCAGATGTAGTATATATATATATATGCACTGTATTGTACATTTCACTGAAACTAGATATTCACATTGTTCAAATTGTTATTATAAATGACTGATTATCCACTAAGTATTTACAATGATTGATGAATTCAGATAAGATGCACTATTATTGATAATATTCACTGAAACTATGAACATGATGAATTTTCATCATTCCAAATTACTATTTCAAAAGAAGAATTATGCAAGGCATTCATGGAATTCAGGTACAATGTATGATTGCACTATTAATATGCACTGAAACTATAGATTCTTGTTATTTCACATTCATTATTGATATTTCAAATGAATAAATTAATTATCATGATTATCTAAGGTATTCAGTCATCCAGTTATGTGGTCCTCCTTATATACAAATTTTAAGTTTCTTATTTGTACAGTGCACTATTTTTTTCTCGTCCAATTTAATCAAAACATCACATCATTATCATTAAATAATGCTGTAAACGCTATTCATTTTTTCCAAAAAACATAAACAACAAACACAAAATTAAGAATTAATCCACTGTTTCACAATTAGCAGCTATTATAATAGAGATATATGGACTCTGTGACATCTATATGTCCTATGCATCAAAGTGCACATGTAACAGGCTTCACATTCTAACTGTGATCATGCTCAAACCAATATGCATTTTACAATAAAAAATATACATTGTGACTAAAGTACAGTGAAATTTTAACTAGAATAATTAAGAAATAATTTATGGGACTTGCACTTATACTGATTTTTCCACGGGTTGGCCACTTATGCTAAATATTTGAGCACGAGCGACAGCAAATATTTGCCAATCCCATATATAAACGCACTATCAAATTGACGTAAAAGAAATGAGTAAACTGAATTAAGTGATATGCTAAAACTATTTACAATAACGTTTTTAGATAGAATGGATGAATTTAAATGCAATCTTTACCTATATGTTTTATTTGTATAAAAAAATGGCTTATAGCACATATTTGCATCGTTTGTTTACGTTTCTTTTTTGTAATGTTTTTTGCTTTCACAAGCTTGTGTTTTCCCGTAAAATGCTTATATTCTGACGTCATCGTTCAATGACGTCGGGTAGCTCCTTCATAAAAAAAGCATATAACGTGGGAATACAATCGGAACAGGTCAAACAATATATTCATATTTTACCACGGGTGTGTACTCAAAGCGTTTGAAGGACGTCATGTTAGAATACTATATATACAGTGTACGGTAACTAGAAGATAGTCAATTACAATAACTGTGTTTACATAGATGGAAACTAGCAATCTTAATTTGATTGACAAAAAAGTTGTAGGACTTAAACTTAAAAACTTTTTGGGGGATTTAATTGTATATGAAACGCCGCACGATACTGGTGTCACCTAACGTTACACGCTTGAAGACGTTAGCAAAATAAAAACGTTAATGTATAATGCATAACTTTAAGATGGCTTTCTAAAATAAATTTTGACGGATTTTATGAGTGAAATACTTTAAGAAATTTAAATTCATGCTTTTCTTAGATAATAGATACTTAGCTTTTTATTAACAAATTAAGAATTAAAATGTAAATGGAATTGAATCTTTTGAATAATAAACATTGTCATTACAAAAGCAATCATATATTCCTTTTTAACAAACTACGCACTGATAATGCACTCATTTATACAACTCAGAATGTCGAAACGAATGGACTACGGTATATTAAGCATGGAAGTGTCATTGAGTTCTGCACAAATATATACAAGTAAAGTCAGTAAAGGAAATCAGCGGGAACATCAGCTGTTTTCCTTTCTATTAATTTGTATTGTAGCAGATGGGAGTGTCGATCATAATAAAGTCTGCCAACACTTCAGTTCCGCGAGGAAATCTTGCCTGTCAAATGAATTGATAGAGCTTTTACCTAAAACATTTAAAGTTTTATTCACAAGCAACAAAAAAAACGCCGTATACCGAATCGTCTGTGAAAACTGCAATGATGACAATTATACGTAACATTTGTATAACGTCAAAATACCATGTGAGGACATTGCATCGGACATTATAGTTTTATATGATATCTCGTAATTTAGAGAGATCTTTTTGTACTTTTATCCCTTATACTTTTTAATGTATCGAATAAAGCACTGTATAAAGAATATTATGAAAAAAAACCCAGAAAAACGTAACCCTATGTCAATTGGGTCTGAAGGGGACAAAATGTCGGACATTGTTATTCAACTCTGATAAAAAGAAATTATTTTCAAAATACCTGATTATTGCATGAGGTGAAAGTGTGAGGCTGGTACAAAATACTAGTATAAGAATTATTCACTTACGACATGGTCATTGCTCTGTTTTTCCCCTATTAGGGACAATTTAGAAAAATGACGGCAATTTTTCGTGCATGGGACACATTATTTGTGTCATATTTATCTCGTTTTTCAAAATTCAGTCTTTTCGAAGAAAGAAACCGACATTACATCATCGACCAATTATGACGTGCTTGTTCTAGACAAAACATTTATATCGGTATGTGGAATTATATTTTTTTTTAACGATATTCAGACAAACCCAAAACTTAAAGTGTAGCGCGGGACAAGGAAATGATATTCAAAAATGAAAGTTTTATTGATGTTTACTTAATGAAAATAGTCGGTTACATAATACAAAATTACATTATTCGGAAAGCAGAATTTAAAAGCTTTAAAATGATATATATCACTTTAGAATATCAATTTTTATGTTTATAAATTAATGACATGAATGTATCTTGTCCACGATACGACAAAATTACACCAGTAGCGTGCGACGTTTCTTATGATATTGTCTTTTTTCCTACAGCCATGATTTTTTAGTTGTGACTATGTACTTTCATTGAAGGGTTATTGTCTTACCATACTTGATTTCATCCATTCTTTAAAGTCAGATATAGTTATTCCTCTCTAAAACACAACAGGTTATTTCTTATGTTCATGTTGATATGAAAATATACTACTTTAGGGAAAAGTTTAAAGAATGAAACACAAATAAATGAATGCACTATTACTATAACATGTATAAGCTATTGACTTTCCCTTTGTCAAGTGCATATAATGAATAAAACCTTTGTGATGTAAATGTAGAATCTTTGTCTTAAGGTTGACTGACCAGAAACATATATATACGGATCCCAGGCTTAACCTTCCCTGTTAATGATTTAAATCCTTGAATTTAATTTTATTTTTATATCTGTTGTGTTACATTGTTACCGGTATACCTTTTACTTATTACAGCTCAGGTATTACTTTCTTTACCTTATTTGAGTTTAATTACCTAATTTCATTTTGATAAAATAATACTCAGAAAACTTATCAAATCTGCGTTTTTAAATATTATATCCTGCTGATACATATTTTTTCTTAAATTATAATTTGTGAACATCATTATACAATCATCCCATGACAGTTAATATTCATCCCACAAGGCAATAAACTGTTTTGTCTTAATCAATATATTAGGTATAGCATGTATATAAGTATTCCTGATTATTACCTATTCAGTGTTAACATCCTGATTATTACCTATTTAAATGTCACATTTTGATGATCAGGAATTTATGGTCAGTAAATACGTATCTATTTTGAATTTGAAAAATAGGTATAAGTTCCTAGACACACACTGGAGTTAACATAAGTACATTATGTGACAACTAACTTGTTAGTTAATACACTATATTTAAGAAAAAATATTTCGAACTTCATGAAATACTTAGTTCATCAAGTGTATTCATAAAAAAATATGCTTACAGATAAAATATTTTTGTTTGTTTTTCACATTTGCAATGTCAAATATAAATAATTATAAAAAAACAGTAATCATGTAATAAGGCTAACAATCTATGTGAATGAGCATGATGAAAGGAAATGTGGGATATGAGTATATCAGTGAAACATCAACCCAACAAAAAAGTAACTAAAACACATGTAGAAAAATTTGACTAATGAACAAATGATGAATAGAAAGTCCTTTAATCATGTTAATGCTGGAATTATAAATAAAAAGAACTCAATAACTCAACTGTTATGACCATCTGACATTACACAAGTAACATATTTATTGATGCGGATGGTCATTCCTGTCAATATCCAAAAAATGAGGATAAGGAGATGTTAGGTATATGCAAAAGAGACAGCATCCCCAAAAAACAAAAACAAGTAGAAAGGCATTCACGGATTTTGACTAACAATGCTAACAGGACAATACTAATCCTTAAGTACATGACGAAACAATTTACATATTTAATTAATCTTTATAAAGGACAACGTTTATGACACTGTGCATTGTATTAGGAAAGTTGATTTAATTTTATTGTTTTATTTTGATGTCTAATATAGTTTTGAACCATCATATCAATTCTCACTTTCAATGATTCATATTATTAAATATAGTAATTAAATTTGACTGTTTTGTTGTCCATGACTTGGGACTGATAAAATTTGAAAAAATCATGTATACTAATGATGCATTCTTGCTCAATAAGTCACATAAAAATGATAACTTTAATGCAAAATATATTAATATTTGCTTTGACGTCAAATTCTATTTATTAATAGTTCATGTTTTGGTTTGCAAACACCTTTAAAATGCAAGTAATTATTGTACATCATTCAAAAGGTTATTAAGTAAAACCACGGGAATACTTGTACACCAGTGTTTGCAACTCAATATACATGACATATGGATATGAACATGTGAATGGTTGATTGTTGGCTATTAAAAACTTAATGACAAATATTTCATGCAAAAAGACAGTTAACAATACATTAACCGACAATATGTATATAGGTCCTATAATAGGTCATCCCGCATAACCAAACCAATTCCCCACATTAAAAGGGTTTAACAGTAACAGGATGAAGATTAAGAGTAATAATAAATACATAAGCTTTATTTATAGTCGGCAAGGTATACAAACAGAGACAACATAAGCACCTTGTATCATCAGTACAGCGGATATAGGTACTAACCAAGTAGCCGTGATCGATTTTTAACTGACACGGTAAGAAAATCTTTGTTTTGTTTACATAATGTAAATGCGTACTTCAATCTAAACATAATTGTTGTTTTAAGCAATGATTTGGTCGTAGATTGATGATAAGGGATGTATAATTATTTTCCTAAAACAAGAACGCTTACTAAACATGCTAAAAACATGTGCAAATACTTGTAAAAAAAGTTGGCGCTCGTCTCATCCGATATGATTTTATATTCATTGTAACTCTTTTTCAGGTAGAAAGCTACTATTGATGCGTAATAGGAATAGCTGTTTCAATAATTGGCATTGATATCTTTCATACATATGATATTTTTTGGTATTTTATCCCGAAAATAAGCGTTCTGTACGGTGTATAGCTGACCACATAAATCATTCTGTACGGTGCATAGTTAAGTGAATATACGGTATATAGCTTTCCAAGCTTCGAAGTACCTATAATGACTATATGACGATAATACATGGTGATAATCTCTAATTAGCTTTTAAACGACAAGTGACCTTTCTTCTTTGACAGTGTCTGTGCGCATGTCTAAAAACTAGATGCATTTGATTCGGAACTGCGGGTTTATCGTTTGCTAGTTCAACTGGTACAGCTGGAATCAGGTCTTCATCATATATAGGTTAAAGTTAAGTGTTATGTGTGATGAATAATATTTTTGAATGATATGAAAAGATAATCTATTTTATTTATAATCATTAATGCTAAGAACTTTAAATGATATTATTTTGTGTCTGTGTTCTCACTTGTTTGTAATGCCTTTTTAATTTGATACTCATCTTAAAAAATATATCGTATATTCCATTATTACATTATATCAATAATTATAATTAATATTTAGGGTAAAATATTCAAAAACTAACAAGAATCGTTGTTACGAAAGTGTATTAGGGACGTAGTAAAAATAAAATCGGCAAAATTGTTTTTTTTCAAAGTCGAAATTTTTACAATACAAATCTTAAAATATCTGTGAATAATCTTTTTTGTTTTCCTTTTTGCGATAATTTCCGGGTTTATTTCACATTTGAATCCCGATTCGATAACATTAAATTTTAAAAACGGAGGCGGGTATGCGAAGCCTACGAAGGCCAATTTGGCTACGTGTAACCGAGTACGGGTACGCGCAGACACTGCCTTCTTCTTCTCCCTTGTTTCCATCGGACCAAAAAAAAAAGGAATGTGCATAAGTTTATAAGGGGAGGGGGAGGGGTCATACATGAATTTCAATGTGATGCATAAACTTTTCATAAACTTAAATCCTAACCTTGCCCTGGAAAAAAGCTACTATGCTGCAGAAGTGCGGCGGTATAGAACGTCGTTGTATCCACACGGGATATTCAACACTCCGACACCAGAGTCTTTCCCGTACTAGGAAGAAGAAAAAGATGAAGATTCATACCTGTTCAAAAATCTGCCCATTTCCACCTTATCCTGGATCCATGATCAGGATGATACACATGCGTGTAATTATTGTACATTTCTACACAACGATTGCAATCTCCAGCTCAGGTTATATTGTGGTCTAGCATCTGTTGCTTTTTCATCAACGATTTTATATAAAAAGAACGTTTGCAAACATGCCGGTCGGATGACAGGAAAGGAACAAATAAATAAAGAACGTAAATCGTTTACGGTGCAGACAGTTTTTTTTCCGTTTTTGATAAAACTTGACAGCTTTGATCATCGAACAATGTACCTCATTGAAAGCAATTCAAATAAAATCAGTTAATATACTGTATAGTATAGTTAGTCATATTCCGTTTAATTTACATTAATTACAGTGACGCAACATGTTCACTTCCGAATAATTTAATTATCAAAACAATTTCAAATATAGATTTAAAAATGAATTCTTAATTAATTCATTATCTTCTTAAGTAAGAATTCTAAACATCTTTTTGTACGAAGGCATCTGGTATGATGAAGACAGTTATGAACGACTCTGAATACACCGAAAAAAAGATAAGACAAACGAATTTAATGCAGTCAATGAACGGACAATGCCATGCAATAAACTGGAAAACCATCGACAAAAATAGAAATGTGGACAAAGATCGCAAAAAAGAAATACATTAATGGGACAATAATAAATACACACAACAAACCCTTTAAAAGAGGGACGAAAGATACAAGAGGGACAGTCAAACTCATGAATCGAAACAAAAACAGACAACTTTAAAAGTTGTAATCAACATTCAACGTATGTAACAACCTTTAAAAAGTTGTAACAATCATTTTACAATTTCCCCAACTCTATAAACGTTGTAGCAAGCATTTTTGGACTGCATCGACCTTTAAAAAAATGACACAAACAAATATCAACTGTCCCAGCAATTAGAACGTTGGGACAAACATAATCCAACTGCCCTAACTTTTTGAAAGACTGTCATACATAGTATTTGACTGTTACAACGCCATAAACTACTGCAACAGTCCTTAAATGATTGATGATAGCATGTTTATGTTTTTTACAACCCGTAAAAGTGTTTGGACAGACACACATTTACCTCTACAACGAAAAAAAGCCACTGTCACAACCCTAACAGTTGTTATCAGTTTATTTGACAGTCATCATCAGTCCTTCACATCCTAAGACACTCGTATAACGACTGTTACTGGTATGGACAGTTTTTTTTTTTCGTCTAGTAGTGGAGGCTCACAGAGGAAAAATAATGACGTGTACTTGTCAATAATACTTTTTTTTTCATTTAAAATCGAGCAATTTACACTCCAAATAATGAAAATGCATGTTTTTTAGTGTTATTATAAATTATTACATACACGATAAAATTATTGTCACAGCAAAGTACAAAATCCTTCACGTATCCGTTCACAGGTTGAAAAATAGTGCATTTATATGAATTACATTAAACATTAAAAAAAAATGATGATAATATAGATGCTGCACAGTGAATGTTCAACCAATACAATGTACCTAGTACTAAACAAAACAAAACAGCATTAAGGCAGGGTAAACGGTAATAAATGTGTAATTCAGGTTTCAGACAAGGTATAGGGTATATAAAGTGACATTCCCGGCTTAGGGTTTTTACCCTGTCGCCGGGAATGTCACATTATATTCCCTGTATGAGACTTGAATAACATATAATATTCCCGACATAATTCATAAAACATTAATGATATGAAGCATAAACGAATAGAAGGACAATGACCTAATTGCGTTCTTGTATTCGTATATAAATAAAGGCAACAGTAGTATACCGGTGTTAATAAATCGATTGAGAGAAAATTAAACAGGGTATATATTTGACTTGAGATGAATGAATAACGTTTATTTAGAAATTTTAAATTTATAAATCGACTGTATTCAGACATTTTAATATGTATTTAGGTATTTGTTTAGTTTATTCACTATTGCTATGATGAGATTACTGACCAAAATGTAATAATATCAGACAATGCTGCGACTAAATTGGATTTCAGAATTCAAACTAAGAACTTAAAGTAAAAATCTACTGTTTTTCTAATGCATCAAGATTGGCAAGGAAATATATACCATTTAGACGCAACCAGTCTCGATCTCATATTCGAGTTCATGCTATTCTCTTTGCTTTTGATTTTCCCTTGATTTGTATCTTAATATATTTAACTGATGTACTTTTATATATTTTTTAAATATTACCTTTTTCCATAGCTTCAACTGTTGTTTCTAGTTTTTCGATCTTGCTAGTTTGTTTAGCTATTTCATTCGTATGATAGTTTAATCTCGTATCTATATGAACCAGTTCCTGTAGTGAATTGTAATCTAAACTTTTAGATTTTGCTTCAGCGGCATCTTTAACATCGTGTTGGTTTCCTAAACCAATTATTGCCTTGAGAGTATATATAAGTAAAACATGATTATTATATTTCGCACAATCTAAGAAATGTAATAAACAATTTTATGTAAACTTTTCTCCTTTTATATCTGTTCTGATAGTTTGTAACCCGGATGTGTGTTCTCTTAATCGATTTATGACTTTTAAACAGCGGTATACCACTGTTGCCTTTACTGATCACTCGCATGTGTTTTTTTTTTAAAATTTCACATTAAGTTTCTAGGCGCATCTGTTCTGAAGATCATATCTCAGGTATGTTTTATAATAAACATTTAGACACATAGATTCTATCCAATAATAGTGAATGAGCTAGCTTTATTATTTAGCATTCGTGTGTGTGACGTGGACATTAAAATTGGAAGATATTAACTATCAAACAAAACATTGTGCAAGTACAAACATGAGGTGTAAAGATAAAATGCTCGAATGTGAAGTGTTCTGCATCAATTATCATCATTGACAAAGGAAAAATTTAATTTTATAGGCGATAAATTATCTAAATGTGATTTAAATTACCAACCATTAATATGCACGTGTCTTTAGTGTTGGTTTATAGTTCAATGAATGTACTCTATGTTTTGGTAGTAAATTGTTAAATCAGGCATTAAGCAAGTTACTAAATCATTACTTTGTTGACTATGCAGTATAGGTCTTGCTCATTGTTGAAGCCCGTATGGTGACCTATGGTTGTTAATTTCTGTGTCATTTGGTCTCTTGTGAAGAGTTGTGTCATTGGCAATCATACCACATCTTTTTTTTTATTTACCATAATATGCCTTAGATACATGGTTTCAGTTAAGACATTTGGTTGCACATGTTCCTGTCTAACCTATAATTACAAACCATTAACATCCTAAATTCTAGCTGATGTTGCTTACAGAGTCTGTTAATTTAGATACGAAGTTCTAAAGGCAAATATATATCTATAAATAGCCACACTTCAAATGTGACTAAGGTATATAAATATAATCACTTTTAGTTTCCATCAAACCGTCATTTACACCCTTGCCACCGAGGGGCTCCCGTCTGGTGGTGTTGGGTCTATAAATACACAGTCACGTCCAGTGTCTCGTAAACAGATTGTGATATGCTCTTTAAACTTTAAATCTTGCAACAACTCATTATATATGAGTCTGAAGGTGGCCTGGTGCAAGGCAAAATTTCTGTCGGGATATCAAATAATCATATTTACTAGTGGCATTTTAAATTTCCTGTCTTAATTTCGGTCAGCCCTCTTTTACAGAACCTACATAATGTATATACTTATGTATTGTTCTTTTGTGCTTATCTTAAACATGCATGTGTATCTATCATTGAAAGTTCAGTAACTCATCACTTGGGTATCCAGACTAACATGGTTATATGAGTAGAAGGTGAATTATGTTTTATTTGGGAAACCAAAAAAAAAAAAGAAATGATAAAAAAAAAGAAATATTTGTCACTGACCGTAAAGAAAACACAAACAATAAATGATCACTAGTTGTCAGTAATTTTCTTGAGGAACATAAAAAAGGTATACACTGTGTATGTTGTCTTTCAGTTTCGTATGTTTTAATTCCGGTTTAAATTATCATTTTTCAAAATATTTAACTAGTAATCATGTGTCAACTTTTACCATGGACGTAGCCAGTATGTTTCTCAAGGGCGTTATAATTATTCATTTTACAAAATGTTGATGTTTGTTTGTCTATTTCTATCAACACAATATCAATAATGTAACGAATATAAATAAAATACCATTTCCAAATCGATCCATATTGTATTGAAATCTGTATCTGATATTTTCCCATCTTTTGAATGCGAAACAAGAAAATTTTTATAATATTTTATCCGAGCTATGTGAGCACCACGTGACAAATCAGTAGACTGTGGTAATGCATCAAATCCATTGATTGGTGGATTGACCTTTGGTGGTAAATTTCGTAGAAGACAAACCATCAACGTAACATCTAGATCGGCAGAGGAAACCACATGTGATCCTACAAAAAGTATGATAATGAAATAATGTTCAATTTTTCCCTTTTCCCTTTTTTTCTCAATTTTGGCCAGAATCATTCTCATAATATGTAGCACTTATTGATAATCTTTCCATATTGAAAGAACAATAGAAAGTTTTTCTATATGAGTTGGATTTTGAATAAAACATCATATTCACCTGTAGAAAGTAACATTAACCGCACTAAACGTCGCGAGCTTTTACGTGTATAATTAACATCATTCAATATCCGTTTTTCAAAAGTCAATAAAACCACACATTTACCTCATCAAAAGACGGTAACTGTACACTATTACAGAGAATCCTTCGTGTGTTAATACTAATAATTGCTTGCAATTAACATTGTCATAAGAAATAAATCACTGATATTCGTTGCATTTAAAAATCAGAGTAATACAATGTGATATTATGTTTTAATACTAATAATGTCTTTTTATGTTTAATCATGTTGTTATCGTAACATAACTGTTTGATTAAATTATTACTGAAACGTTCAAATGGTCTATTATTTACAGAATTAATATCAGCACCAAGACGTTACTGATGTTCCCAAACTTAACCATCAAGTAGAAGAGTGTTAAATTCACCGTAAATATAACTACCTTATTTTGATTGAATTTGTCGCGTGTATGCTTTGTGTATTTCCCTTTTCTATTTATGACAATATGAAGACTGCTTAATTTCAAAATAATGCTCCTCTAGGTATTTATACCACACTTTCTTTTTTTAACATTTGAATTGAATAAGAAAATTACCTGAAGGAGGGTATAATATATCCCACTGCTCCTGGTACAATACTCTCCTTTGTCCTCTTGGTGGTTTGTGTAGGATTGCAAGGATTGACTTATTTGTTGGAGATGACAAATCTGATGGCAGATTAGGATGAACATTGTCAAAATACCTCCTTAGCGCTTTTGTTCCCACTCGGTAATTAAGGTAAACAATACGAAGAAAATTATCTTCTTCCTTAGTAATGTTAGTTGCCATGGTCATCTACGCAAACGCTCAAATTACATACTGTTGGAATATCACTTTCGTTTCAAACACCAAACACGTTTTTCTGTTCCCACATTGTTGCTATCGTATTGTCTACCGATGTCTTCTGAAAAAAAATAATTGTCAAAGGAATCGTCAAAGGAAAGAAAAAATGTTAACAATTAGTTTTTATTTAACACTGTAAGTAGTTTAGAGCAGGATCTGCATACCCTACCTGACCACCTGAGATCACCCCAAGTTTTTTGTTGGGTTTGTGTTGCTTAGTCTTTAGTTTTCTATATTTTGATTTCTGTACTATTATTTGTCTGTTTTTAACCATGGCGTTGTCAGTTTATTTTCAATCTATGAGTTTGACTGTCCCTCTGGTATCTTTCGTCCCTCCTTTGTTAATATAAATGTCTCAAATCAATGTCCTGTTTGTAAAAGGGGAGGGGCATTTAAGGTCATTCGCCTTATACATGTTTGTATCAATTTTTATTTTTGTTTATAATTGCAGTAGAATGTTAAAAACAATGATCGAATAATTTTTAGATGGATGTTTTAAAATAAGACGTACAAAAGCTCAGATACTGTAAGTCAAAGATCTTGTAAAAAACTATATCAGATCATATAAGTATAAATATAAACATAAGACTAATTATTAAAAACTAAAACCAAGAGTTAATATCAAAAGCTCTGGCATGGTTTGATATTCTGCTTAAAATGTGACACTTGATAATATATATGTAAAAGGTTTATATGAACGGTTCCGCGTTTGCTCTCGAAAACTAAATTTGTAAGTACGCCCGAATATTTCCTTGTGACGGTTACAGGTTAAAGTATAAAATAAAATGTATATACAAAAGTAATTTCACATCAAAAAGTTATATTTATATTCCTATATATCTTCATTATTTTTATAGCAAAGGAATTCGTTTTGTAACATATAACTGAGGGGGCGGGCGATTGTGCTCGAGAACTCACTGGTGATTTCACTGTTTTATTTGTATTGACAAAGAAACAATCAAATGTATTCACTACGATTCAGAAGCGATATGGTGTTTAATACTGACATCAATGATAACAAACAAAGAACAAGCTCACATTACATTGTAAGAATGCAATGTTTATTGTTAACATGTCATTAATATATTGACTAACAAATTTAAAGAAAGCAAAACACAAATTACTTCTGTATATCCGATCCTTTCTTTAATAAGTAATGTTACGTTCGGGGATAAACAAACGGACAGAGAATACACGTCGACCATAAGACGCCTAAGGTTCCATTCGGCTGAACTTTACAAATATTCAATTGATTATTAAGGAGAAGGCATTGTATATTTCAACAAGAATACAAGCTTTAACACCAACATGGACTTGAAAAAGTTTTTGATCCGAAAAAGTTTCTACAATTTTGAATAGCTGGAATTAAACATATCCAACTACAATTTTTTTAGTTTGAATATTGTTTGAATATTATATGCATACTTAGATTATCCATTCCAAAGGTAAGTTCACTTATAAACATAAAACACACACAAACTTTTTAGAAACATGGGTTATAAGCACATCATAATCTATCAACTCTATCAACGAATCTGCCCCTTATTTATAAAAGCAAAAATTAGTCATGTCAGTCTTACAGAGCATTAATACCGGGCCATTATATAAAAAAAATTACTAGAAAAGAACGGGGTTATTCTGAAGGATGATGGGTGCTACGGATTTTCGGTTGTTATCAAATAGGTTTGTTTAGGCTTTATAACTATTTAGATCTGAGCGTCACTGATCTTGTATAGAAGAAACGCGCGTCTGGTGTATAACATTATAATCATGGTACGTTTGATAACAATTTGGACAACAGAACATGAAATTGCGTTGAATATGACAACTATTATAATATTGATATACATTTACATGTAAGTCAATGTTACACTTTAAAAGTTTTGTTTTATTATTGCATTTTGTATTATTATAAATATCAATTTCTATATAAAAAAAAATATTTGATTTGTTTAAATATTACACATTGACGGTTTTCTTTAATCAATTGTTAAGAATTTGGTGTTTTCGAATAGACCCTGGAATTAATCATCGGTCAGTAAAGATAGCAGCGGAGGCTGTTATGTAGTCCTCCGTCCATTACAGGTTCCTTGACCATTATAACAGGACTTTGGCGTAAAAAGAGATATTATATTTATTATTACTATAATAATGAACTAGCAACGGACTGTTCTTTTGTCGGGTTGTTGTCTCTTTAACACCTAACCGATTTTCAATATCAATTTTAGATTTAAAACAATAATGAGTTGCAAACGTTTGTAAATCTGAGATGAACGTTTCGAAAATATTTCTTCTCCTTCTTAAATATATCGAAAACAATCACCAAAAATCAACAAGTACTTTTATTTTCATTTTCGATGATTAAATTTCTTTTGAAATAATTGTTCATTAATGATTGAGAAGCATTGCTTGACCTTCTACAGAAATTTAGATAACAAAGTGTAGACATTTATTCGTATGCCGTTTTACCTTACTACAATTTTCTAAGGTCCATGGGACAACAGTTATAAGGTGTGATACCACCATTGATTTCCCCTATTATTCTTTGTTTAATTTTCACTTTTCCAAAAAAATGTGAACAATTCATTCTATAAGAATCCTTAGAATTCAATACATATATGTGCAAGAGTTTAAGATATACTATAATTAGAACAGCTTATTTACATTATTCAATACAAATCTAAGAATTTAGCAATGTTTATTTGGGAACATTTTTCGTTTCTGCGTCTGGCCAATTGAAATTAAAAGACATTTTGTCTACATCTTACCCATGTAATGCCAATGAGCCCTTTTTTGTAGTCTCATATCATTGACGTTGCTTAATATGGGAATTAGGTATGAATTATGGATAAATACTCGTAGCATTTTTAGCTTTTGCATAAGAATGTTTATAACTCCATTTTGATACAGAGTGAGTCAACTTAGATTTTATCAAAATAAATCAGATTGTTCATTGTTTCATTCGATAATTTTCAAAATAAGAATTGACGCTAAGATTATTTATCATTGTAGGAAATGTAATAAAAACAAAATGCCCAAATATACAGAAAATATCAGTTCTGAGATATGTTTCCGGTTTTTATCACAATAAATTTTTATATCCGTACTTGTTACATTTGATTTTATAGTCACCACTTTTATACGTGTTGTCTATCAATTTTTCAAATTAATTACATGAAATCCTGGATCGAATAAAATTGAAAATAACAATGGAGAATGCGTCGAAAAGACAACCTCCTACCAAAGATGATAAACGGCTTGAAATTAGAAGAAAGTGGAATGGTCAGGATAGGTCTAAATCGTAGAGAAACATTGGATATTGTAAATGGGTAATATTTTCTTGAGGAATCATTTAGAAAATGAAACCTCAGAATAGTTATACATAAGAATACAATACTTGATTATTTTTTTTACAACTGAATTTTTTTGGTTTTGCATAGACTATTGAGAAAAAAACACTGATAAACGTTAAATGAGGGGTTTTAAGGGTGTATCTGTGCAAAAGAACGATACATTAAACTGACATTTCACGATGAACGTACACTTAAAAATGTCTGCACGTTGATTTTTTCCGATTTCACGAAATACAGTGAATACGAACCTTTTTCACAGCTGCACGTTAAATAAGATGGCAAAACACTCTGCACGAAAATAACCATTTACCACGTTCTATAATTCCCAGTGTATTATTTTTATATACTGAGTATGTTAAAATGCAATTGACAGAAATCAGAGTGTTTATTGTTTCATTTTACGTTCTACTTGATAAAAGATTTAGCTTATATTAGATATAACTGATGGGGATATCACACATAAAGTGACGTAACAATCGATAGAATAAATAAAAAATTATAAAATGTGGAAAAACCAAACTTTATATGATACAGGTCAAAGTATTGTTTCCATTGTTTTTTCCCCCGTTCAGATAAAGTATTTGTATCCGTCCGTGTTATAATATTTGTATGTTCATCGCTTAAATACTTGCTGGTTATTATTGAGTTTTTTGTATAATTAAGAAAATTAGAAATCCCTGTTTTGTGTTGATAAGGCTAAAGACTTTAATGATACATTGATGTTTGAATATCACTACTTTACCACACTTCAAATTCTATACTACGTCGTCGTAGTTGTACACTTTAAAACCCACTAAACCCGGATAACGGATACATGCACACTTTGATGAGTAAAGAAACGAATTGCGTCTAGTAGTTTTTAGGAAGTAGTTGTGTTTAGTATTCTCGCCGTAAAGATCAGAAAGGTAAAAGATGAACAATTAAAGGAAGATGAACAAGAATGTGTCCATAGTACATGGATGCCCCACCCGCACTATTATTGTTTATGTTCAGTGGACCGTGAACATGGTTGCATGACTCTTATGTGACACTAAAATTAGAAAGATCATATCATAGGGAAAATGTGTACTAAGTTTCAAGTTGATTGAACTTCAACTATATCAAAAACTATCTTCATAAAAAGCTAACTTGAAGCGGGACAGACAGACGAACGGACGGAGAGACCAGAAAACATGATGCCCCTCTACTATCGTAGGTGGGGCATAAACACTAACAAATAACATAAAACAATTAAAGATGCGATTAGAAGCAATTTATAATTACAAAGTTAACGGGGCTCAAATTAGACGAAGGGAAAATGAGTGGAACTAAAGAAGAAGAAAAACGCTAACTTTTGACGATTAGAAAAGCAACGACAAGTTAGAAAATCTATTAATAAGCTAAGAAACGAAAACAAAAAATCCGAAGTAACAACAAACCATAAAGAAATGATAGAGATTATTATAAACTAGTATACACTACTACATATAAAAACGAAGAGGTGGTATGATTGCCAATGAGACAACTGTCAATAAGCGACCAAAATGACACAGACATTAACAACAATAGGTCACCGTAATGCCTCCAACAATGAGCAAAGCCCATACCGCATAGTCAGCTATAAAAGGCCCGACATGACAATGAAAACAATTCAAAGGAGAAAACTAACGGCCTTATTTATATAAAAAAATGAACGAAAAACAAATATGTAACACATAAACAAACGACAACAACTGAATTACATGCTCCTGACTTGGGACAGGCACATACATAATGTGGCGGGGTTAATCATGTCCAGATTAACATTTTCTACATACATACGTAGCTGATATTATTATGGAAAGGAATATACATATTGATGACTTCAAAGAATGTGTTAGGATGGTAATTATAGATAAATGCACTAGTGCTATAAACACGGTTAAGCTAAATAAATCTTCAGGTCTTTTGATAACACTTTCAAAATCAAAACGTATGTTAGTTAAAGTTCTTAATAAGTTACAAGAGGAACATATTTTAACGTATACTCAACGAACAGGTGTACTATCTATATTATTTAAAAAGAATGACCTATTATCTCATGTATCTTGAAATAATTATCGTCCTCTATCATTATTAAATATAGATTTGAAAATACTATCTTATGTTTTGGCAAAGAGACGTAAAAAAGCTGCGTTCTTAACTAACCTCTGGTCTGAGATTAAATCGTAGTAAAACAGAAAGAATCTGGATAGGGCCGCTTAAACATTAATTTGAGGGCATGCGCTGGACGGAAAAACCTTAGGGATTTATTTTGGTCGTAACACATACGAATGTGAAAAGTAAAAATTAGGAACCTAAAATTGATAAAATGAAATATTTACGTAAGGAATGGACCAAAAGAATATTGATATCGAAGAGCCAATACACCAAATAGGTCCAAACCTCAAGTTGAAACCGAACACATAATTTTACCAATGAATGAGGTAGATACATTTTATAAATGTTTGGTATATCAGTCGTTTATTTAAGGACTCATCCGTGGCACTTTATTCAAATCAGTGAAAAGGCCAAACCAAATTGAATTTGAAAATGAATGAAAATCATTTAAATGTATGGTGTTATTAGCTTATTCCAATAACGACTTAGGCTATCTATTAGGATGTGAAAGGGGTTAATGGAATAGACAAAAATGAGCAAAATTTTAGAAAAATAAGGGATAAAGAGAAATAGGTGAACAAAAAAAAGAATAGAAAATAATGGAGGGCTAAAAGATAAAGAACAGAGAAAAATGGTAAAAAAAAATGAACTGAGGAACAACCCAACCAGACCCAGGTTGCAGACGTATTTCAGTATGTCAAACATTTGATCAAATAGTAAAGTTGCAAATAACAGATAATTAATATGAATCGTTATGAGACAGTTGGTGATATTAGGCTTTGCATTAGAATCACAATTCTAAGCAGAACTTAAAGTCAGAATCTGGAATCAAAAATTTTTAGCAGTACTTGATGATTGATTTGACTATATACCGACGTACTATTTTCTTGATTTTATTCAAGTGCAATGTACTTGCAAGACGTGTAAATTTAACATGAACTTATTATTCATCTCTGCAAAAGTAACCACTGTAATTTCTTTTTGACAACCGTATGATATCGATTAAGAGGCGCATGACTGGTGTTTCTGGAATAATCTTCTGTAGTAACGCCCCGGATTAACGATTTTGAAAGACAAAATATATGAAATGTTTGTAAGCTTTCTTACAACACCTCTTCTAGACAATGATGACATCTGAAGAAGGGATGCTTTCATTGTAAAAATCGATACCATAACATTTCTAATATAATTTTTTCTTTTTTTTTCAAATTGAATGGCTATTCTACCTTTGCCAAGTGAGATGAAGTTATCATGTTATCATAGTTATACTGTAGTAATACACATTTTTTAATAATAGTGTTGAACTATACATTTATTGTTTTTTCAGAAAATATCTCTTTCTCGAAATCCTTTGTGAAACTGATACAATTCTGGCATCAAATAACTTTGTAGTTCTGAAAGTGTACCCTTGTGGAGAATAAGGAAGTTATTATAAATACTAGTATAACTAACTAAATGTTTTTGTCAAATGTTCTGTTTAGGTATCCACTTTGTTTAAAATAGTCATACTTACATGTTCTTTAATCACCAGAACAACATTATTTGATACATTTTAAAATTCCTTTGTAATATGAGGATTTGCACAGCTACATTTCACAACACACACGCGAATAAACATCCATGTATACACAGTTTCGTAAGTTACAGGAAACGATACCACAATCGTATAAGTGGTTTGTGTACAATTCTGTATCAATACTTTTCGAGCTTAATCATTAATAAAACATTTCAAAATAGATGTTGGTGTACATGTTATTCGAACAGCAATGCACAACACTCGAAAACAAAAGAGGTTTTACAGAAAGCAAAAGACTCGATTATGGGTCCGGTTGAGCTAATGAGTTCGAATTGTGTAGTTACTTGAATTACGGCGATTAACATTCATTCATGAAACAAAGTTGTCGACCAATGACTTGTTACAAAATATTTATCAATGACACATTTTTAATGCATAAAAAAATATGTCTATTACTCAATGGTCTACAGTTTTTTTTTTAAACAAAATATGTCCTTATACAAATGAATTAAGACACTTAACTTGTTTCATTCATTATTCATAAGTACGTAATTCATTTCAAGTATATGACGAACTTCAAATGAAATACGCCGAACTCAGTTCAGTCTTCCCTACAAGACTGTCTTTTGTTAACATTTAATCAAATAAAACTATTTTAAATCATGCCAAAGATATCGCATTGAAAAAAATTAACATAGTATACAGCATTTTCTTCGATACCTAATGCTCTCTGTGGTCTACTTGTCATAAAATGAAGGATATGTAGAAATATTTTTTCTGCCAAACTTGAATCTATTTTCATCTTATTGATAGATATGATATTTTTATCACTTCAATCTATTGAATAACAATGAATAGATAACACTACTTTATCATTTTATATTTTGTATTGTGTTTTATATCTGTTTTTATTTTTACATCGATTAAAGAGAATATTTTAGATGGTATTCCCTTTCTTTGAAGAAGAACGTAATAAAATCTTATGATTACTATTGTTCAAAAGTCAAAATACTATTTTAAGTTCATGTATTTGACTTCTTCATTGTTATTTAACTGTTATCAACATGCGCTTCTTGCACAGGGTTCTCTTCGGACTGTTCAAAACAAAAACAGATTGACTAAATGTTTCATAGATTATACACTTGTAAACAAATGGTCAAATTATCCCATGTCGCCTTATTGATTTGGTGCTTTATAATTGGTTCCGTTACTGTAGTTGTGCCCTTTTAACTAAAAATGTGAGGAACGGAGAAAAATTTCCTGATGTCTAAAAAATCTTTTTGTATAAGATAAAATAAACATTACCGACATGCAAATATATAACAAAACTAACCTGACATTTAGCATTTTATTGTCATATTGAATTAGTAAACGGATAAGAGAACTTCCTGCTAGACTATTATGTTAGTTGGGCACTAGGTAATGCCGTGCGAAGAATAATAATCTTTGTGGTTAAATAAAAGTAACGACATATTTATATATTTTGATATGAGCGTCACTGATGAGTCTTATGTAGACGAAACGCGCGTATCTCGTACTAAATTATAAGTCTGGTACCTTTGATAACTATTTACTGTTTGTTTTTTTATGATATATAAAGGCAACAGTAGTATAGGCTGTTCAAAACTCATAAATCCATGGACAAAAAACAAAATCGGGGTAACAAACTAAAACTGTGGGAAACGCATTAAATATAAGAGGAGAACAACGACACAACATTAAAATGTAACACACACAAACGGACTAAGCATTAGACAAAATCCTATGAGAATAACAAATATAACATCAAAACCAAATACATGAATTTGGGATAGATAAGTACCGTGACACGTCTTATAGTAATGTGAATTCACACTAAAAAATAAGAGAACACAAACGACACAACGAAAACACAACGTCAAAATGTAACACACACAGAAAAGAACTATTTTATTACAATGACCATATTCCTGACTTGGTACAGGACATTTTAAAGGGTAAAATGGTGGATTGAACCTGGTTTTGTGGCATGCCAAACCACCCTCTTTTATGGCCATGTAAAATATAACATTAAAAAGACAACACAACATTACAGGACTACAATATAGATAAATAGGAGAACACAATTGACAAAGAATCACACGAATAATAGCTAACAAAAGGCAACAAGTTTGAAATTTTAATACGCCAGTAGTGCATTTTGTCCACATAAGACTTACTAGTGACACCCAGATACAAAAGTTTGAAAGCCAAAACAAGTACAAAGTTGAACAGCATCGAGGACCAAAAGTTCAAAAAAGTTGTGCCAAAAACGGATATCATGGATTTGATAAATATCAGCAAGGATTACATTATCTTAAATAGACCTAGTATAGAGGCATGTTTAAAAATAGCATTGAAAATATATCATCTAATAACCAATTAAAATACATGAATGTTCTGTAGAATCATCTTCTTGTAAAGAATTGATACTGATGAAAAATTATGAACCTGAATTAGATCATAAATTTATTAAATATTGGGTTTCGGACATTCCTTACAAAGGTAAATCAAGAAAGGCGCTTTGGACTCATGATATATATAACATGTTGTTTTCTATTTTTCTTATATCGCATTTTTTATACGAACAATGTTTTATCTTAGAAAATAACGATGTTTTTGTTACAAATAGTTTAAGACATTTTTGAAAACCTTATGAAATTCTTGTTACTGTTTTGGAAAGAAGACATGTGTCAATGTTAATTGTTTGAAAAATTTAGAGAGAGTTTTTTATTTCCAGATTTTTTGTGGCTTCTGTCTCCAAAACAAGGACATGGACCTTGTATTTTCCGGCTCTTTTTATATCCGTTAACATAAACTCTCAATGAATAACTGAAAAAGCTTGTCATTTTGAAACAGAGTACTAAGGTTAGGAAAACATTGTAAAAATTAATCCTATAATTACTGTAGTTGCAAGCACATGATTAACTATAAAATGGTTAATAATAACTTGCAGACATTGACTGAAATTATTGTAAACAAAATTAAGATTATGTTTTACCTTTTTTTTTTACAGTGTACATTTTAAATTGTATTATCTAAAAACCCTGTGTTATGAAAAAAAATCACAAAAATTAAAAAACGAAAGTCCATGAAACTTACAAAAGCTTTGAATAGACTTATTAAGAAGGGATATAATTACGATTCTGTTGTCAAGTCATTAAAGATTGCATATTTTGGCGTTAATATTGAGTCACTGATAAGGTCTTTGCATCGGAACTAAACACATTTATTCTAAAAACAGTTGTTGGCATGACACGGGTTATGTTCTTCTCATATATGTTATGATGGTATGACACTAAACCCCTAACGGGAAGGATTGTGCCTGATGTTCATATGATGAAATCATAATCTTTCAGTCAGTTTAATTGAAGTCTGGAGCTGGCATGTCAGTTAACTGCTAGTAGTCTGTTGTTATTTATGTATTATTGTCATTTTGTTTATTTTCTTTGGTTACATCTTCTGACATCAGACTCGGACTTCTCTTGAACTGAATTTTAATGTGCGTATAGTTATGCGTTTACTTTTCTACATTGGTTAGAGGTATAGGGGGAGGGTTGAGATTTCACAAACATGTTTAACCCCGCCGCATTTTTGCGCCTGTCCCAAGTCAGGAGCCTCTGGCCTTTGTTAGTCTTGTATTATTTTAATTTTAGTTTCTTGTGTACAATTTGGAAATTAGTATGGCGTTCATTATCACTGGACTAGTATATATTTGTTTAGGGGCCAGCTGAAGGACGCCTCCGGGTGCGAGAATTTCTCGCTACATTGAAGACCTGTTGGTGACCCTCTGCTGTTGTTTTTTATTTGGTCGGGTTGTTGTCTCTTTGACACATTCCCCATTTCCATTCTCAATTTTAAATCCAATGATAAAACACATTAAACGAATGGACAACAACTGTCATATTCCTAACTTGGTAAAGGCATCTTTAAATGTAGAAAATGTTGAATTGAACCTGGTTTTAAAGCACTAAACCTCTCACTTGTACGACACTCGCATGGGTCAAAGAGGCAACAATCCAACCAAAAAGCATCCCAAGGTAACCAAGGTCTTCAACGCAGCGATAAAACCTGTACCTAGATGAGGGATTCAGTGAGCATTGTAAATTACATTGTGTTTTTATGGTTAAATAGTTTAAAAGCTCCATGAGATATAAACATGATCATGATGATTTAATAGAACATATGTAAAAATAGATAAAATAATTATCTACAAAATCATGACTTTCCATGCATTTTTATGCCAATGATTTTGTTTTCTTTATAAAAAGTATCCCTTCGTTTTCCCTCAGGAAGAAGGGTATTCTGTGAAATCTATTCACCAAAACTTTTTATCAGATATATATATAAATGAATGTAAAGAGCACCCGTTAGAAAACTACACACACATATAAACCAGCTATCAAACAAAACATGTAAAATTATAAAAGCTCAAATTAAAAAAAGAAACAGGCATATTGTAAAGATTAATGTAACACGAGTATTCATAGACCCATTCAGTTTTTTTTATGCCTTGCATTGTAGAAGGGGCAGAAAGTTTTACCCTTGTCCGTCTGTACGTCCGTTCATCTGTCCGTCCATCCCAAAATTGGTTTCCGTTCTCTAACTTTAGTTTGCGTCCACCAAATGTTATAAACATTAAGCACAGTGTTAACTACTACAAAATACAGGACATGTTTGAATTTTGGTGGCGCCACTTTTACCAATTTACAGTTATGCCTATTCACAAATGGAAAATTGTTAAATTTTTCGTTGTTGGTCTCTTACTTTAGTTTTTCTCAACCAAATAATTTAAAACTTACACACAATGCTCATAACGTCAAAATACAGAACGAGTTTAAATTTTGGTTGCGTCACTTTTACCGTTCAAGAGTTACAAATAGAAAATTGATTTTCCCCCCCGTTTCTGTTCTCTAACTGTAACTTGCTTCAAACAAATGTTATGAAACTTATACACAATGCTTATTACCACAAAACACAGATCAAGTATAAATTTATGGGGCGTCATTTTTGGGTAAAGATTGCATAAAATGTTATTTAAACCATATGTTTTTAACTTCAGATCTAAATATTCCAGGGATCATCCCTACTTTTCATATACACAAAACAGAGTGCATTGCTCTTGATATTCTAAACATCTTGTCTATGAACATTTCCAGAAGTTTATCTATGAAATATATGATCAGATTTATACAATCCTTTCAGTGATAAATTAAAGCAATCTTTACCTTTGAGTGCTTTAAAGCACTTTGATAACTATTCTAGGGTAACGTCCCTTTACACATTGAAAAATTGCTGATTTTTTCGTTTCCATTTCTTAACTTAAGATTGTCTTAGCAAAATGTTATGAAGTGCATATACAATGCTTACTACCACAAAGTTCAATTTATGTTTACTTTTTGGTAGCGTCACTTTTACAGTTTTTGAGATATGTCCCTTTAAAGCTATACAGTAGCGGCAGCATCATCTGTGTCATTATGGACACATTAATTTGTCATGTATTTAAACATGTAATACCAATTTGTATTTCTACGACGACTTTACAGCCTGAACCTATCCAGAAAGAGTTTTTGCGTTTCTGTTTGACACAACCATGAAAAGAGAGTCATTAAAACATATCATCAAAAAGAAAATTGGTTTTGATTCACATTCCCACAACACGGATAATTCAAATTATCTCTATGAGGAACGCTCCAGATAGGTTTAACAACCAATGTTTCAGAGCATTGTACAAGATGGATCTCATTTGAAAGCCACACGATGTTAGTCTATTTGGCTTTGTGTGATGTAAAATTGAGCAACCACCAGCGTTCTATCCGTACGTTAAGTCCGAATACTTATCTAAAGTATGTTGAAGAGCGTGTCACACATTTTGTGCTTTTAGGAACCCTTGCGACAACTCTGTCAGGTGTCCATAGTTGGTCGGTCAATAGTCATATATTTTATCCAGTAGCAAAACCCCTCAATTCCTGTGGATTGATTTTTATGGACCTACATATTGATAACTACTTATTGTTTATTGTTCTACATACAGTATAGTTACTCTACAAAGGGGGTTAGAGATACAGATGCACAGGTATAGGTATGATATCAATTTCTGTTAATGCAACACGTGATTTTTAAATTTCCATAAATTTTATAAAAAAGTAGAATACACAAAGCAGTAAACTTAAGTCTAAGTAAAACACCATGACAAAAGGGAAACGACGGTAAAACAAACAATAGTCACAAAATATCTCAAAATAAGCAAATACCACGAAGGAAGAAAACAACACGAACCCCATAAATACCAGGTGAACCAGAAGGTAAAACAAATGATTATAATCCCGAAAGTCAATTACATAAACCATGCCAGACACTATGTATGAACGATAGCATGCAAGAACCATGATACTAGCCTCTGGTCCCTAGTACACCCGTGACTGATACTTTACCAGCTGTGCACACAAAATTGCAATTTGAACAGATAGTCTCATCCTTTCACGTGAAGTAACATTTATGCGCTTTTAACCTTAATTCCAAAATCAAATCTCATTTATGGTTCGGAGAGTGATCTTATTGACATTTTTACTATATTTCCGTTTGCACATCTTTAGTGGATCATTTTCTTCGCAAATCTCGTAAGAAAGCAAATGTATGAAGGTAAATTTCCGTGAATACCTATATAATTATATGTATCTATATAATTGTATTTGCATTGAGATGCCCGATTCTAAATATTCTCCTGTTTACATAGTTTTCAATTGTCATGACGTTAGACCTTGGTGACAAGTTTGAGGGCAAATCTTTTTTTATAATTGATCTACCAAACATTGTACCAAACCAAAACATGTGGTGCAAGCGATTGTCTGCTTAGTGTACCTTACCAGATCGTATAAATATGCAAACAAAATTTTTAAGCCTTTGATAGTTGATGGTTTTGCTCATTGTTGAAATCAGTTTAATTTTTGACACGGGTGGGTAATTTTCCCATTGGCTATCCTACTGCAATGGCTTATTTTATAACTTTAACAAATTGAAGTTATCCAGAAGAAACATTTCTTAAATGAAGAGGTCAGTATAACAAATTGAATTATAATAGGGATTTTTGCACTTTGACCTATTTTAGCAGCATTTGTTTTTAGATACAAATATTCATATTTCATCTGAATGTTTTTATTGCATGGTGTACATGTCTGTTTGTATGAGTTCATATGACTCCATTTCAGTAGTTCATTAGCAACCATTAGGGTTTCTGATTTGGTTCCTAGTAACTTGATGTCATTTACATAGATCAATGAATATTTGTACAGTGAAACCTGACTGAACCGAACCCTTTCGGGACTTGAGATTTCGTTCGGTTTTGGCAGGTATTCGGTTTCATCAGGTTCACAATGCATAAAATGTGATATGATTGGTCTTCAGAACAAGTTTGGATTAGACAGGTTTCCGGTTTATTCAGGGTTCGGTTTAATCAGGTTTCACTGTATATACATAAGTATAGTAAAATCCTGATCTTCCGACTTTCAATATAAAATCAATTATGAAGCAGGTGAAAGATTTTAGCGTATATACTTTCATTATATGAATGTGGAATTTCATCTAGCTGCGTATGAAATACTTGGAGTTCATCTTGATTTTTAGTATTTAGCAGCAGGAAATTATTCATCATCAGAAAGTTAGGGTACGTTTGCTCCAGAGTGACTCACAGCTCATTCTAAAATGATGATATTCGTGCTCATCTTTCACATAGATGTTTTATAGGAGTCAATCATGATTTTCAAAAGTCTCCAATACTTTCTTGTACAGTTGAAATAAGTTATTAAGGGAACGTGGTAGGCAATGGAAGCTCTCGAATTACAAATCGTGTCGAATTGGAAACGTACACTACATGCGCAGGTGCTTCTTGAATACTTCTACCAAGATACGGAAAGTTTCGAATTGGAACAATTAGAAAATTTCTGTTCAAACATATTTAAATAAATGGGCTTAAAAATTGACGAATCTTACATTTATTGCATTAGTAAAAAGAAATGAAACATTTGGATTGTACAATTTGTGTAAGGGAAAGAAAATCTCAAGATCTCTTACGTGTCTTAAATAGACAATTAAGCATGCAGGCCCATGAAACCAAATTACAGTATTCATCAATTTTATTTATTTCATTAAATCAATACATAATAATTACAAAACTATTACCTAATCTTATTATCAAAACAATACATCATACATTTCTATTTTGGTTAACTATACATTTTTTGGTTGCTTGATTCCATTTTATCACAATATTTTTCAAAATTATATTCAAATTACAAAATAGTGTGTAGTGTTTTGAATTCAATGTTTTCCAAATTAAATTTTTTTTTAGTTATCCTCAATTGTCCAATTAGTATTTACATGAACCAAACTCTTAACTATAACAAAAAGTGTTGAACATAAGATGTTTATACATGTATGATTCCAATCGTTTTGGAAGAGGTTTGTGGTCAATTATCACATTAAGACAAAGACAAAAAATACGTACATACGTGTAAAAAAAATTCAAATCATGCTCATTATTTTAATCTACGAGTGTCATGACAAATAACAGTTCTGAAAAAAATCTTTCCTTCTTTGACATGAACGTGCTTTATACGTCGTACTCGGATAAAATAATAATATTAAATTCAAATGAGAAGTGTTAACTAAATTTCATTTCTGAATGAAGTTTCATTATTATAGTAAAATTTAGATCAATGGTTTTAAGCCCCGTATATACACCATATGTACACTAATGAATTAAAAAAAAAATCTCACACTAATTTGAACATTTCATACAATCTATAATAAACATACAATACATATATTAACATAAGTCCATTAATGGAGATAATAAAATGAAGGTTTTTTTCTCTCACCAGAATTAAAAAATAAAAAATATTACAAATTTAAAAACATATTGGTTCATCAAATACATGACATATCAATAATGACATTCTCACGGCATAAACCATTTTAAATGCAACAGATGCTCAATTCAACATGTAATGTCGATGTAGTGAGGCTCCAGAGTAAAATATATGAATATCCCAAATCTCAAACAAATGTTGATGAGCTAATCAAACCCTCCAAAATAAAAAGACCTAAAGTATAGCCAAATCAGAGGTTTGCATGAGGGAAATTTATTACTTAATTTTGAATAATTTATAAAATTTAAAACCGCATTTTTTTTATATAAGCATGTGTTATACGCAGCAAACTTGCCTTTAATAACTCAAAATAGCTAAGCTTCCAATATAAACTTATATTAAAAAAATCATGGATATCTATATGTCAGCCGTAAGATATTTTGCAACATAATGCATTTTAGTCTTTAGTTTTCCATGTTGTGTCTTCTGTATTATTATTTGTCCGTTTGTCTTTTTAATTTAAGCCATGGCGTTGTCAGTTTATTTTCAATTTATCTGTTTGACTGTACCTCTGATATCTTTTGTCCCTCTTTTACAAACTTTAACAGGATAAGTTGTATCAAAATATCTTTACGAGTGAATCATTGGCTCATATCTATTTTGCATAGAAATCCTGACCATAATACTTTTGAACAACATCTTGTGTGATATTTTATGCGAATGAGTACAGGGAACATTCGTTGCAAACAAAAATATATATGCAATCAACATGTTTCAGTTTATACCAAACACGTATATTAAAATATTTGAATTAAAAAAATACAAATATTCTGATCTATACAAAATGATTAGTAAAAAGAAAAAGGCAAATATTTACACAAGGTAATGAAAGAAGAAAACATGATAGTCATGTTTACCTTCTATATTGAAAAATCCAAAAACTTATTACAACTAAGTTTATCATATAATTTTCACATATTTAAGTAATCCAATTTTCAGATATTTCAGTTATTCAATGTTTAGATTTTGTCTGAATCATTTTCAATACTAGTGTGGCATTAAACTTCTCCCCTTAGAATAAAATTTAAAAAAAACATTAAATTAAGAGTATCTATAATCTATTCGAAAAAATCCAAATTACTACAATTCAACTATATCACAAAAAGCATGTACAGAACTATACACAAGAGCACAAAGTGCAAATTCTAGCAAATTCTAGCTATGCTGTTCGTGCATACAATATTATTTTTCTGGTGTCAGTTTTATAGAACAAATCGCATTGTGCATAATCGATTATACTATTTGTTCTCTCTCTCTCTCTCTCTCTCTCTCTCTCTCTCTCTCTCTCTCTCTCTCTCTCTCTCAGCATGCATGTGAAAGATATCAAAGATGATCGAATACATTTAGTATTTCGTTATGAAAACAATTTGGGAATAAGATTAAATAAGATTAACCAATTCAAGACTTTGACATACTAATTCACAGATTTATATTTCTATAGAGCAAATTATAACTTTACAAACAAAAAAAGAAACCGAAACAAAACAAACCAAAATATGATAAAACAATATCAGTTATAAAAACCAAATTTAAGAGCAATAAAAAATGGAGCAATTATAAACAACAATACAAAAAAGAAATAAAAAAAAAAAGATTTTAAAAATAATATATACTTGTTTGCTTAAAATTTATAGCAAACATACCAAACTCCAAATCTTTGTTTAAAAATTATTTCATTATTGAAAACAGTTTGTTAGTGACACACACTATTAGAATTACTGAAGATTACTAACTTTCCCTTCTTCAAATAAAGACGAAAATACTTTGAAGTCGTAAGGGCTATTTGCCATTGATACATTTTCTTTTTTAACCAATTTCCATCGTTTTGAACTTAGATACAAAACACAATGTATTTTTTATGTTTATGCGTATAGTTTATCATATGCCACTGCTGGTGGAGATTTATTTCCCCGAGGGTATCACCAGCCCAGTAGTCAGCACTTTTTGTGCTGACATGAATTATCATTGATATGGTTACATTTATAAATTAAGTATTTACAAAATTTTGAATTTTTGAAAAACTAAGGCTTTTCTACCTCAGGCATAGATTACCTTAGCTGTATTTGGCATAACTTTTAGGAACTTTGGTCCTTCATGCTCTTCAACTTCGTACTTTATTTGGCCTTTTAAACTTTTTTAGATTCGAGCGTCACTGATGAGTCTTTTGTAGACGAAACGCGCGTCTGACGTATATACAAAATTTAGTCCTGGTATCTATGATGAGTTTATTTATAGTACTCACCTTATTCTGGATGACAAATCATAATGTGATGAACTTAGTTATGTTACCTTTTATGTAATGTTGCCTAATACATTATTGCAGTAGTATCAAATAATACATTAAACACTAGTGTTTACTGAAATATCTATTTGTATATGTTCATTCTTATAAAATACGTAAAAACTCTCCGGTTTACTGAAATCACTATTAACATGTGAACATTGTAGAAGAATAAGTAAAAAACTCAAAGAAGATGGGCCATGGTTGCAAAAGATACATCTCTTCACAAGAGACCAAATGAAACATACATTAACATCTATAGGTCACAATACGGCCTTCAACAATGAGCCCCAAAATAATAATGTAAAACAATTCAAACGAGAAAATTAACGGCCTAACTTATAAACAAAAAATGTCTGTTTACCTGTGTACATTGCTAAAACTAAGTGAAAACTCACAGGTTAACTGTGTGTTTGTCTTTTTCTTTTTTAGCCATGGCGTTGTCAGTTTATTTCCGATCTATGATTTTGAATGTCCCTCTGGTATCATTCGTTTCTCTTTAACTAAAATCTCTATATGCATATGTACATTGATAAAAATAAGTGAAAACTCAGAGGTTTAATGAACTCTCTATCTTTATATGTACATTGTAATAAAATAAGTGAAAACTTACCAGTTTAATGAAATGTCTATTTACATGTGTACATTGTTATAAAATAAGTAAAAAAATATCAAGTTAACTTTTTATCTCTTTTTAAGTGTTTACATTGTTATAAACTAAGTGATAACTTACAGGTTTTATGAAATCTCTATTTACATATATACATTATTTTAAAATGAATTATTGCTCACAAGTGTTCCTAACTTCTTTATTTACATTTGTATAAAAAAAACCAGTGCATATTGATTGAGGTCTCATATTCAATGGTACTAATAATTAATGTTTAGTTAAGTCGCATGAATGATAAGTTAAATCTTAAGACAAAACAAGTCAATAACAACCATGACGCACAATAAGTAAAAAACTTCTAATTCTTGCTTTTTCTAGTTTCTTTAAACAAATTCCACCTAGTATTGAAATAGTTAATATATCCTTTCCGATTCAAAAACTCGATTTTTCTGAATTTATCTCTCTAATGAATGAATAAAGATTGGCCTGAAATTTAGAATTTACGAAAATCCTATTCGCATCAATGCAATGCTTTCCTGAATCCGTCTTTGTCAAACCATCAAACCATCTTGCAATGTATTGGTTTAACAAATCATTAGGAATAACAACACCGATACATTCATTTCGTTTTTCATCGTCGTCTTTGATGTCACCTTCTGTCATGACAAACATTGTATTGATAAAATCTATACTTACCGTCCGAATAAAGTTTCCGATTTTCCCTCTGGTTAGTTGTTTTGTGTAGGAATGTAGGGCTATCCGAAAGGTGACATTCATAAAACACCAATTAGCATCGATAATTTTCATCACCGAATCGGCATTTGTCAAACTATCAAATAATCTTCCAATGTATTGAAATAACAGATCATCAGAAAGAACAATACCAAAACATTCATATCGATTTTGAGCATTTTCTTTAATATCATTTTCTGTCATCACAAACAGTGTATTGGCAAAATCTGTACTTCCCATCCAAATGAGGTTTTCGACTTTCCTTCCGGTTAGATGTTTTGTGTAGGTTTATAGGGCTATCCGAAAGGCGCCATTCATAAAACACCTATTTGTATAAATTGATTTCTTAACACAATCTGTTTTTGTCAAACCATCAAATAATCTTGCAATGTATTGCATTAACAAATCACAAGGAATAACAATACCAATACATTCCAACCGATTCTCAGCGTTGTCTTTAATGTCAACTGTTGTCATGGCAAATATTGTATAGACAAATGTACTACTTCCTGTCTGTATGAGGTTTTCAATGTTATCTCTGTCCAGTTGTCTTAGGAACGTTCGCAAAGCAGTCTTAAATGTAGTATTCTTCAAAGGCCTATTGGCATTCATGTATTCCTTTACAGAATCGGCGTTTGTTACATATTCAAACCATTTCCTAATGTATGGCTGTATTAGATCATCACGAATAATAACGCCAATGCATTCATGCCGACTGCCAGAGCGGTTCATGATGTCTTCCTCTGTCATGACAAACATTGAATTCAGGATATCCATGTTTTCAAGCTGAATGTACTATTGGTAGTATTCTGTAAACTGTGTTCTCATCAAGATACGAATGAAAGAATTGAAAGTTAAATTCATGAAAGACCTATTATCATCAATGTATTCCCTCAATGAATAGGCAATTGACAAAGTTAAATCAATCCATCTACAAAGATATTGCACTAACAATTCATGAGGAATAACAATACCAAAACATGCATATCGGTTCTCAGCGTTATTTTTTTTTATCTCATCCTCCCTCATGACAAATATTATATTGACAAAGTCACTGTTTGCAGCCTTAATAAGATAAGCTATGTTTTCGTTGTTGAGTTGTTTCATGTACGTTCGAACAGTAGAGCGGAAGGTGGCATTCATCAATGGTTTACTTCTATTCAAAACTTTCTTCAACATATTGGTTTTTGTCAATTGTTTGAACCACCACTCAATATATTTCTGTAACACGTCATCAGGAATAACAATACCAAAGCATTCGTATTGTTTCTCCGCTATGTCTTTGATCTCCTCCTTTGTCATGACAAACGTTGTATTGAGAAACTCACTTGTTGCAGTCTGAATGATTGAAATTATTTTTTCTGTGGTTAGTTGTCTCATGTAGGTTCGTTAAGCAATGCGACATGTAGTATTCATTAACAGTCTATTTTCATCTACGGCATTCTCTACCCTAAAACATTTGTTCAGATCATCAAACCATCTCTTAATGTACTGCTCTAATAGCAGATCATCATTAATAACAATGCCAAAACATTCATATCGGTTCTAAGCGTTTTCGTTAATATCATCTTTTGTCATGACAAACATTGTATTGGCAAAATCGGTACTTCCCATCTTAATGATATTACCGATTTGTTTACAGGTCAGTTGTTTCATGTAGGTTTTCAAGACTACCCGAAAGGTGTGATTCATAAAACACCTATTTTCATCGACAATTGTTTTCATCGAGATGGCCTTTGTCAAACCATTAAACAATATTTCGATGTATTTTAATAAAAAAACATCAAGAATTACGATACCAAAACATTCATATCGATTTTCAGCATTTTCTTTAATATCATTTTCTGTCATAACAAACATTTTATTGGCAAAATCTGTACTTCCCACCTATATGATATAACCGATTTGTTTTCGGGTCAGCTGTTTCATGTAGATTTTCAAGACTTCACGAAAGGTGATATTCATAAAACACCTATTTTCATCGAGAATTTTTCTTCATTGAATTGGCCTTTGTCAAACCATCAAACAATATTCCGATGTATTGTAATAACAGAATATTAGGAATTACGATACCAAAACATTCATGTCGATTTTCAGCGTTGTTTTTAATGTCACCTTCTGTCATGACAAACGTTGTATTGACAAATTCACGACTTCCTGTCTGTATAAGGTTTCTAATGTTTTCTCTGTCCAGTTGTCTCAGGAACGTTCGCAAAGCAGTCTTGAATGTAGTATTCTTCAAAGGCCTATTGGCATTCACGTATTCCTTTACAGAATCGGCCTTTGTTACATAATCCAACCATTTCTGAATGTATGGCTGTAATAGATCATCACGAATAACAACGGCAATGCATTCATGTCGACTGCCAGAGCGGTTCATGATGTCTTCCTCTTTCATGACAAACATTGAATTCAGGATATCCATGTTTGTAAGCTGTATGTAATATTGGTAGTATTCTGTAAACTGCGCTCTCATCAAGATACGTATGCAAGAATTGAAAGTTAAATTCATGAAAGACCTATTATCATCAATGTATTCCCTCACTGAATAGGTAATTGACAAAGTTAAATCAATCCATCTACAAAGATATTGCACTAACAATTCATGAGGAATAACAATACCTAAACATTCATATCGGTTCTCAGCGTTGTCTTTTATTCATCCTCCTCATGACAAATAATATATTGAGAAAGTCACTGTTTGCAGCCTTAAAAGATGAGCTATGTTTTCGTTGTTGAGTTTTTTCATGTACGTTCGAACAGTAGAACGGAAGGTGACATTCATCAATAGTCTACTTTTATTCAAAAATTTCTTCAACAGATTGGTTTTGGTCAAATGTCGGAACCACCGCTCAATATATTGTTGTAAAATATCGTCAGGAATAACAATACCAAAACATTCATATTGGTTCTCAGCTATGTCTTTGATGTCATCCTCTGTCATGACAAACATTTTATTGAGAAAATCACCCGTTGCAGTCTGAATGATTGAAATGATTTTGTCTTTGGTTAATTGTCTCTAGTACCGTAAGGCATGGCGACATGTAGTATTCATTAACAGTCTATGTTAATCTACGGCGTCCTCTACCCTATAGCTTTTAGTCAGATCATCAAACCATCTCTTAATGTACTGCTCTAATAGCAGATCATCATTAATAACAATGCCAAAACATTCATATCGGTTCTAAGCGTTTTCGTTAATATATCTTTTGTCATGACAAACATTGTATTGGCAAAATCGGTACTTCCATCTTAATGATATTACGATTTGTTTACAGGTCAGTTGTTTCATGTAGGTTTTCAAGACTACCCGAAAGGTGTGATTCATAAAACACCTATTTTCATCGACAATTGTTTTCATCGAGATGGCCTTTGTCAAACCATTAAACAATATTTCGATGTATTTTAATAAAAAACATCAAGAATTACGATACCAAAACATTCATATCGATTTTCAGCATTTTCTTTAATATCATTTTCTGTCATAACAAACATTTTATTGGCAAATCTGTACTTCCCACCTATATGATATAACCGATTTGTTTTCGGGTCAGCTGTTTCATGTAGATTTTCAAGACTTCACGAAAGGTGATATTCATAAAACACTATTTTCATCGAGAATTTTCTTCATTGAATTGGCCTTTGTCAAACCATCAAACAATATTCCGATGTATTGTAATAACAGAATATTAGGAATTACGATACCAAAACATTCATGTCGATTTTCAGCGTTGTTTTTAATGTCACCTTCTGTCATGACAAACGTTGTATTGACAAATTCACGACTTCCTGTCTGTATAAGGTTTCTAATGTTTTCTCTGTCCAGTTGTCTCAGGAACGTTCGCAAAGCAGTCTTGAATGTAGTATTCTTCAAAGGCCTATTGGCATTCACGTATTCCTTTACAGAATCGGCCTTTGTTACATAATCCAACCATTTCTGAATGTATGGCTGTAATAGATCATCACGAATAACAACGGCAATGCATTCATGTCGACTGCCAGAGCGGTTCATGATGTCTTCCTCTTTCATGACAAACATTGAATTCAGGATATCCATGTTTGTAAGCTGTATGTAATATTGGTAGTATTCTGTAAACTGCGCTCTCATCAAGATACGTATGCAAGAATTGAAAGTTAAATTCATGAAAGACCTATTATCATCAATGTATTCCCTCACTGAATAGGTAATTGACAAAGTTAAATCAATCCATCTACAAAGATATTGCACTAACAATTCATGAGGAATAACAATACCTAAACATTCATATCGGTTCTCAGCGTTGTCTTTTATCTCATCCTCCCTCATGACAAATAATATATTGAGAAAGTCACTGTTTGCAGCCTTAAAAAGATGAGCTATGTTTTCGTTGTTGAGTTTTTTCATGTACGTTCGAACAGTAGAACGGAAGGTGACATTCATCAATAGTCTACTTTTATTCAAAAATTTCTTCAACAGATTGGTTTTGGTCAAATGTCGGAACCACCGCTCAATATATTGTTGTAAAATATCGTCAGGAATAACAATACCAAAACATTCATATTGGTTCTCAGCTATGTCTTTGATGTCATCCTCTGTCATGACAAACATTTTATTGAGAAAATCACCCGTTGCAGTCTGAATGATTGAAATGATTTTGTCTTTGGTTAATTGTCTCTAGTACCGTAAGGCATGGCGACATGTAGTATTCATTAACAGTCTATGTTAATCTACGGCGTCCTCTACCCTATAGCTTTTAGTCAGATCATCAAACCATCTCTTAATGTACTGCTCTAATAGCAGATCATCATTAATAACAATGCCAAAACATTCATATCGGTTCTAAGCGTTTTCGTTAATATCATCTTTTGTCATGACAAACATTGTATTGGCAAAATCGGTACTTCCCATCTTAATGATATTACCGATTTGTTTACAGGTCAGTTGTTTCATGTAGGTTTTCAAGACTACCCGAAAGGTGTGATTCATAAAACACCTATTTTCATCGACAATTGTTTTCATCGAGATGGCCTTTGTCAAACCATTAAACAATATTTCGATGTATTTTAATAAAAAAACATCAAGAATTACGATACCAAAACATTCATATCGATTTTCAGCATTTCTTTATCATTTTCTGTCTACAATTTGAAAACTGTACTTCCCACTTATGATATAACGATTGTTCGGTCAGTGTTCATGTAGATTTTAAGCTTCAAAAGGTGTATAAACACTATTATGGAATTTTCTTCATGATGCTTTGTCAACTCAACAATCATGTATTGTATAACAAATTTAGAATTACATACAAACATCATGTCGATTTCAGCTTGTTTATGTCCTGTCATGCAAACTTGTATTGACAATCACGACTCCTGTCTGATAAGTTTCTAATGTTCTCGTCCATGCCAGAACGTTCGCAAAGCACTTGATTAGTATTCTCAAGCTATGCATTCCGTATTCTTACAGAATCGCCTTTGTACTAATCAACCTTTCTGATATGGCTGTAATATCACCGAAAAACGCAATGCATCAGTGACTGCAGAGCGTCATGATGTTCTTTGACAATGATTCGATACATGTTGTAATGTATGTAATATTGGTAGTATTCGTAAGCGCCATCAAAACTATGCAGATAAAGTTAAATCATGAAAGCTATACATCATGTATTCCCACTGAATAGGTATTGACAAAGTAATCATCATCTACAAGATTTGCAACATTCAAGGAAAAATACCTAAACTCATATCGGTTTCGCGTGTCTTTTATTATCCTCCATGAAATATATTGAGAATCACTTTGCGCCTAAAAGATGAGCTATTTTCGTTGTTGAGTTTTCATGCGTCGAATAGACGAGTGATCAATAGTCTATTTAAATTTTACAATTGTTTTGTCAATGTCGAACAGCTAATATATTGTAAATCGTCAGAAACAATACAAACATCATTGATTAGTATGTTGATGTCTTGTCATGACAAATTTATTGGAAAATCACCCGTGCAGCGAAGATTGAAATGATTTGTCTTTGGTTAATTGTCTCTATACAAGGCAGCGACATGTAGTTCATTACAGTCTTGTATTAGGGTCCTCTACTTACTTTAGTAGATCATCACATTCTTAATGTAGCTCATACAGTATCATTATAACAAAACATTCATATCGGTTCTAAGCGTTTTCGTAATATATCTTGTCATGACAACATTGTATGCAAATCGTATTCCTCTTAATGATATTACCGATTTTTTACAGTCAGTTGTTTCAGTAGGTTTTCAGACTACCGAAAGGTGTGATTCATAAAACACCTATTTTCATCGACAATTGTTTTCATCGAGATGGCCTTTGTCAAACATTAAACAATATTCGATGTATTTAAAAAAAAACATCAAGATACATACCAAAACATTCATATCGATTTCACATTTTCTTTAATATCATTTTCTGTCATAACAAACATTATTGGCAAAATCTGTACTTCCCACCTATATGATATAACGATTTGTTTGGGTCAGCTGTTTCATGTATTCAGACTTCACGAAAGTGATATTCATAAAACACCTATTTCATCGAGAATTTTCTTCATTGAATGGCTTTGTCAAACCATCAAACAATATTCGAGTATGTATAAAAATATTAGAATACGATACCAAACATTCATGTCGATTTTCAGCGTGTTTAATGTCACCTCTGTCAGACAAACGTTGTATGACAATTCACGACTTCCTGTCTGTATAAGGTTTCTAATGTTTTCTTGTCCAGTTGTTCAGAACGTCGCAAAGCATCTTGATGTATATCTTCAAAGCCTATTGCATTCACGTATTCCTTTACAGAATCGGCCTTTGTTACATAATCCAACCATTTCTGAATGTATGGCTGTAATAGATCATCACGAATAACAACGCAATGCATTCATGTCGACTGCCAGAGCGGTTCATGATGTCTTCCTCTTTCATGACAAACATTGAATTCAGGATATCCATGTTTGTAAGCTGTATGTAATATTGGTAGTATTCTGTAAACTGCGCTCTCATCAAGATACGTATGCAAGAATTGAAAGTTAAATTCATGAAAGACCTATTATCATCAATGTATTCCCTCACTGAATAGGTAATTGACAAAGTTAAATCAATCCATCTACAAAGATATTGCACTAACAATTCATGAGGAATAACAATACCTAAACATTCATATCGGTTCTCAGCGTTGTCTTTTATCTCATCCTCCCTCATGACAAATAATATATTGAGAAAGTCACTGTTTGCAGCCTTAAAAAGATGAGCTATGTTTTCGTTGTTGAGTTTTTTCATGTACGTTCGAACAGTAGAACGGAAGGTGACATTCATCAATAGTCTACTTTTATTCAAAAATTTCTTCAACAGATTGGTTTTGGTCAAATGTCGGAACCACCGCTCAATATATTGTTGTAAAATATCGTCAGGAATAACAATACCAAAACATTCATATTGGTTCTCAGCTATGTCTTTGATGTCATCCTCTGTCATGACAAACATTTTATTGAGAAAATCACCCGTTGCAGTCTGAATGATTGAAATGATTTTGTCTTTGGTTAATTGTCTCTAGTACCGTAAGGCATGGCGACATGTAGTATTCATTAACAGTCTATGTTAATCTACGGCGTCCTCTACCCTATAGCTTTTAGTCAGATCATCAAACCATCTCTTAATGTACTGCTCTAATAGCAGATCATCATTAATAACAATGCCAAAACATTCATATCGGTTCTAAGCGTTTTCGTTAATATCATCTTTTGTCATGACAAACATTGTATTGGCAAAATCGGTACTTCCCATCTTAATGATATTACCGATTTGTTTACAGGTCAGTTGTTTCATGTAGGTTTTCAAGACTACCCGAAAGGTGTGATTCATAAAACACCTATTTTCATCGACAATTGTTTTCATCGAGATGGCCTTTGTCAAACCATTAAACAATATTTCGATGTATTTTAATAAAAAAACATCAAGAATTACGATACCAAAAATTCATATCGATTTTCAGCATTTTCTTTAATATCATTTTCTGTCATAACAAACATTTTATTGGCAAAATCTGTACTTCCCACCTATATGATATAACCGATTTGTTTTCGGGTCAGCTGTTTCATGTAGATTTTCAAGACTTCACGAAAGGTGATATTCATAAAACACCTATTTTCATCGAGAATTTTCTTCATTGAATTGGCCTTTGTCAAACCATCAAACAATATTCCGATGTATTGTAATAACAGAATATTAGGAATTACGATACCAAAACATTCATGTCGATTTTCAGCGTTGTTTTTAATGTCACCTTCTGTCATGACAAACGTTGTATTGACAAATTCACGACTTCCTGTCTGTATAAGGTTTCTAATGTTTTCTCTGTCCAGTTGTCTCAGGAACGTTCGCAAAGCAGTCTTGAATGTAGTATTCTTCAAAGGCCTATTGGCATTCACGTATTCCTTTACAGAATCGGCCTTTGTTACATAATCCAACCATTTCTGAATGTATGGCTGTAATAGATCATCACGAATAACAACGGCAATGCATTCATGTCGACTGCCAGAGCGGTTCATGATGTCTTCCTCTTTCATGACAAACATTGAATTCAGGATATCCATGTTTGTAAGCTGTATGTAATATTGGTAGTATTCTGTAAACTGCGCCTCTCATCAAGATACGTATGCAAGAATTGAAAGTTAAATTCATGAAAGACCTATTATCATCAATGTATTCCCTCACTGAATAGGTAATTGACAAAGTTAAATCAATCCATCTACAAAGATATTGCACTAACAATTCATGAGGAATAACAATACCTAAACATTCATATCGGTTCTCAGCGTTGTCTTTTATCTCATCCTCCCTCATGACAAATAATATATTGAGAAAGTCACTGTTTGCAGCCTTAAAAAGATGAGCTATGTTTTCGTTGTTGAGTTTTTTCATGTACGTTCGAACAGTAGAACGGAAGGTGACATTCATCAATAGTCTACTTTTATTCAAAAATTTCTTCAACAGATTGGTTTTACATTCATATCGGTTTTCAGCTTTGTCTTGAATATCATCTTCTGTCAAAACAAATATTCTATTGGCAAAATCTGTACTTCCCGTCTGTATGAGGTTTCCGATTTTCCCTCGGGTCAGTTGTGTCGTGAAGGTTTTGAAGCCTACCCGAAAGGTACTATTCATAAAACACCTATTATCATCGATGGTATTCTTCAATGAATCGGCCTTTGTCAAACCATCAAACAATATTCTAATGTATTCAAATAACAGATCATCTGGAATTACGATACCAAAACATTCATATCGGTTCTCAGCGTTTTCTTTTATAGCATCTTCTGTAATGACAAACATTGTATTGACAAAATCTCTACTTCCAGTATGAATGAGGTTTCTGATTTTTCCTCTAGTTAGTTGTTTCGTGTAGGTTTGTTTGTATGGCTATCAGAAATGAGACATCCATAAAACACCTGTTAGCATCAATGCATTTTTTTCACTGAATTAGCCTTTGTTAAACCACCAAACAATCGTTCAATGTAGTACTGTCACAAATCGGTAGGAATAACAATACCAATGCATGCCAACAGATTCGCTGGGTTGTCGTTGATGTCATCTTCTGTCAAGACAAACATAGTATTGACAAAATCATGACTTCCATTCTGTATTAGGTTTTTTATGTCTTCTCTGTCTAGCTGTCGTAGGAATGTACATAGAGCAGCCTTAAATATATCATTCATAAGAGGCCTATTATCATTTACATTTTTCATTACAGAATCGGCGTTTGTTACATAAGTAAACCAATGGATCATCACAAGTAGAATAACCAATACATTCATATCGATTTTTCGATCGGCCCTTTATGTCATACTCTGTCATATCATACATTGTCTTGATGATATCCTTGTTTGCAAACTGAATGTTAAATTGGTAGGATTCTGTATTTAGTGGTCTCATCAAGTAACGTACGTTAGTAATGAAAGTATTATTCACGAAAGACCTATGATCTTCAATGTATTCCATCACTGAATAGGCAATTGACAAAGTTAAAGACATCCATCTAATTATGTATTGCAGAAGCAATTCCTTAGGAATTACAATACCTAAATATTCATATCGATTCTCGGCGTTGTCTTTTATCTCATCCTCGGTCATGACAAATATAATATTGAGAAAGTCACTGTTTACATCCTCAATAAGTGAAGCTATTTTTTCATTATTTAGTTGTTTCATGTATGTTCGAACCGTAGAGAGAAAGGTGACATTCATCAATGATCTACTTTTATTCAAAAATTTCTTCAACAGATTGGTTTTGGTCAAATGGTTGAACCACCTCTTAATGTATTGGTGTAACATATTATCAGGAATAACAATACCAAAGCATTCATTTTGTTCCTTAGCTATGCCATTAATGTCCTTTTCTGTCATGACAAACATTTCATTGAGAAAATCACCCGTTGCAGTCTGAATGATTGAAAAGATTTTTTCCGTGGACAGTTGTATCATGTAGGTTCGTAAGGCAATGCGACATGTTATATTCATAAACAGTCTATTTTTATCTATAGTGTCCTCTACCCTACAGCATTTGGTCAGATCATCAAACCACCTCTGAATGTACTGCTCTAACAGATCATCAGTAATAACAATACCAAAGCATCCATATCGGTTATCAGTGTTTTCTTCAATATCATCTTCAGTCATGACAAACAATGTTTTGACAAAATCTGTACCGCCCGTCTGAATGAGGTTTCTGATTTCAACTCGGGTCAGTTGTTTCATATAAGTTTTCAAGGCTACCCGAAAGTTGTTATTAAAAAAACACCTATTAGTATCGATTATTTTCTCCACCGAATCGGCCGTTGTCAAACTATAAAAAAATATTACGATATATTGAAGTAATAAATCATCTGGAATAACAATACCAGAACATTCATATCGATTTTCAACATTTTCTTTAATGTCAGCTTCTGTCATGACAAACATTTTATTGACAAAATCTCTTCTTCCCATTTGAATGAGATTTCTGATGTTCTCTTTAGTAAATTGTTTTGTGTAGGATTTCAGGGCTATCCAAAAGGTGACATCTATTTAACACCTATTATCATTAATGCTTTTTATCACTGAATCTGAATTTGTTAAACCATCGAAGAATCTTTCAATGTAGTGATGTAACCACTTGCTAGGAATAACAATACCAACACATTCAAACCGATTATCATGTTTTTCATGGATGTCGTCTTCTATCATAACAAACATAGTATTCACAAAATCACAACTTCCTGTACGGATGAGATATCCAATGTTTTCTCTGTCCAGTTGTCGTATGAATTTACGTAGAGCATTCTTGAATGTAACATTCATAAAAAGCCTATTAGCATTCATGTATGAATTTACATCATAGGATTTTGTTACATAATCAAACCATGTTTCAATGTACGACTGTAATAGATCATCACGAATAACAACGTCAATAGATTCATATCGATTTTCAGAGAGGTACTTAATGTCGTCCTCGGTCATGACAAATATTTGATTGAGAAAGTTGCTGTTTGCAGTTTTTATAAGATAAGCTATTTGTTATTTGTTTAGTAGTTTCGTGTACATTTGAACTATAGAGTGGAAGGTAATATGCATCAATGGTCTACTATAATTCACATATTTCTGCAACAGCATAATGTTGGTTAAACGTATGAACTACTGCTCAAGGGACTCATCATTATATCGCTGTGGAGGCTGACATACTGTGTCCGTTTCTATGTATGTTGGCGTTTGTTTTTGTTGCAGATCATTGTTTCTGTTGTTCCGAGGTTTTCCTTTTATAGTTGATGTGCTTCCCTTGGTTTTGGTTTGTGACCCGGATTTGTTTTAGCTTAATCGATTCATGACTATTGAACAGCGGTATACTACTGTTGTCTTTGTTTGAGTAACAATTTTGCAGAATTCAAAACCGATGATACATTATTAGCATGACTAGAATATGGTACAACATGTGATTCCAGTCGAAAATGACTTTCCGGTACGAACATGAATAATGCTGCACTAGAAGAATCCCATCCGAAAATTACTTTTATTTAAGGGGGTTGACCTTGGTTCAGGGAGATAACTCTTTAAATCAGTTATGCGTTTGTAAAAGTCAAGTTTCATCAATGTATTTTAAGCATTTACCTGAAACAGATTGGAAATAATCTATGTATCTTAGAAGCTTAGAATATATTTATGAAAATGGCTTTCACAAACGTACTGATGATTTTTAGAGTTATTTCTGTTTATTTAACGCATCAATGTAAAAATATCGGAAATTGATGAGACTGTCATTAAAGTGAGAGGGTTAGCGCTATAGAACCAGGTTTAATCCACCATTTTCTACATTTGAAAATGCCTGTACCAAGTCAGGAATATGACAGTTTTTGTCCATTCGTTTCTGATGCGTTTTGTTATTTGATTTTGCCATGTGATTATGGACGTTCCCAATTGATCTTCCTCTAAGTTCAGTATTTTTGTTATTTTACTTTTTTCCCTTAATCTAGGTCTACCTCCTTAATCATGTTTAAATACATTTTCCAGTAACATCGTGTATGAGTGTATGAATGTCTTACTCTGATTTAAGCAAAATGTTTGAACAAAAATAAGCATTCTTAAACAATTATTAGATAACGATGATTTTGATTGGACAACAAAGATGTTTAAGGGTAAACTACAAGTTTGTTTTATCTGCCTGTACCTAAGAGAATTCGACATGTTAATTTCAGGAATTTAATGGTATTTAATTTTTGTTTTAAATTTTAAAACGAAATAGTCACATCTTAACCAGATATTTTCGCTTCCATAAAAATGAATTACATTCTAAAACGATCAAAAAGCCTCAAAAGTCTGGTGTTAGGTACCGGCCGTGTCCCTTTGACAACATTTTGAAACGAAGTTCGTGAAATTGTCACTTAAAATATTGGCTACACAGATTTATCATGACCAAAACTGCAAACTTTTTTTGTTTTTTAATACCGTGCGTTTTAAATTTTCGATAATCAAAATTAAAGCTTTAGTATCACTGTTCTGAATATTATCCATAACATATGACAGCTGACAAACAGTAGTCTGACACAGAATGTAGAAAAAAATCTAGTGTTAAAGGAAGGTGAAATGTATGTACGAAGTAGTTTTTTCATATTTTAAACCAAACTCAACATACAGATGAGATAAAACAGAAAATATCCGTCCTTGTTATAATCTTAAGTTCATAAATTTGATACTAGCTATTGATCAATAAATATATATTTAATGTTTGGAATATTAAATCATATTCATCTAATATATGTTTTCTTTAGAGCAGTAAGACTTGTATGCTACATTGTAGTTCGGATATTCCTTCTGTTACGCGTCAACACAATCATATCTCCACGTATTAAACACTTACACGAACAGAGAAGTGCAAATGTTAAAAGTGCTAAGACAGGGTATAGCTTTTTCTTAAAAGAATACAACTTAATCGTATCTAGATCTGTTTTCAATAGTTTATTCTTATATAATTAAAAATTAAGATGAAGGTCAGAACTAAAAATGAAAGTAACGATATTTGTTGGAACGGTGTACGCCTAGATTTGTTTGTCAAAGTGAATTCAATTTTATATATAAAAAAAGTATGACAGTTTCTACGGTAGATAATAGAGAATATTTACACGCTTAACACATCTTATGATATTTCCTAATTAATCCAATGATATTCCATATTTATCGTTTATAGACAGTTTATTTGAATTGTACTAACTCTCGCTTTATTAAAACCGGCAATGACTGGTTTTGGACTTTATTGACTTTGACTTTGATATGTTCCTAGTTTCTATGTTCTATGTACAGCGTGTCGGTATAACTGCACGCCAGTAGGGCCAGATGGGTGAGAAACAGTTGACATTATAAATTTGGCAAATTAATTATGCAAAGCATTTCAATTACAATGAGCACTCAAAAGATCATAAATGATAAACAAGACACACATTGTTTGTATACAAGTATGTGTTACCAATTCAATCGATTAATTGTGTGCTAATGGCTGAAAGATAACTGACTAAATTGTATATTAAACTTGTTATTAGAAATGCACAGCAAAGATAACGGCAGGTTTACATTTTTATTTTCATGTTTACTAATATTAAACTTTTTTTACGACTAATTTTTTTTTTATTTCATAGACTTTTTAGGGAAAAAAACACACATGAAATATTTCAATTTCAGTTCAATTGTATTAAAGCTGTAATATATACAATGTACAAACAAACGTTCATCCTCGTATATCAATAACCTAATTATACCCCGCTTTTAGACTTTTCTAGACATTGCAAGGAGCGTTGGTATCATTTTAGCTTTCAGTACCTCTATTTTAATTCATTGTCGCTTTCTCATGAACACTTATTAACCCTGATGTGATAATTAGTATTGCTGTGAATGACAATATTGTTATCATATCAATTACCATTAAACAAATCTAAATCCAAGATGTCAGGCTGTCTGCATAATACTTTTGGAAGACTATAGTATCAAATACGAAGTTAAAGGGCATTGAGGATGCCAAAAATCCAAAAAAGGTGTCTCCAATACGGCTAATGGTATTTCGGCATGGAGAGGAGGTAGGGGGATTTCACAAGCTTTAGCAATTAGTATTATATTTAATAAAATATCAATTATGAGATCTGGTATGAGTGCCAATGAGACAACTATCAAGCCAAGTCACAATGTGTAAAAAGTAAACAATTATAAGTCAAAGTACGGCCTTCAACACGGAGCCTTTGCTAACACCGAACAGCAAGCTATACCTATTTGCAAAACATTAAAGTATAATGAAAAGTAAAGTATCGTGACATGAGACAACGGATGTTTTCAGCCTTTCCGTTATAGTCATCATTATACGCAGTCGTTTTAGTATCATAAGTTAAAGTTAAAATCTGGATTTCTTTGATCGTACAAGTACTTGATGCATGGTTTAATATACCGATGTACAGTTAAACTACTTTTTCTCGATCGCAATGTTCTCAATTGACATTTAAATTTAGCAAGGACATTCTACTCATTTGTGCACTTTGAAATTCCGTTTACAATTGTATGCGTACTATAATTTTTTTCTAGAATAACCGTCATAGGTTCTCTCAAGAATAATAGTCTGAAATTCAATAAACTTGAAATAATTTTCAAAAATGTATACAACATATATAAGAACAATTAATATTTTCTCAGATATGTTATTTCAATCTCAAATGTTATCTTACAGTTGCTCAGTGGGTGTATATTGTCAAATTATACTGATTAACCTGTTCTAAAATAGATCATGAACTAGATATTCATTTGTTTTATTTTCCAGAAAATACTTCCTTCGCGGAATCAATGGAAACTGACCGCATTTTGGAGTAAATGGACAATAAATAACTTCCTTTTCAACGGATTTTCCATTTAATTCATTTTATAAGATTTCACCAAAATAGAAATGAAAATGTAATTTTTGTTGTTTATCATAACCCAACTTTTTGAAGCAAGTGGTATTAACGACGATGATTCCGTCCGTTCGTCCTTTCTCCCACCTTTCCACTTATTGTTCTACTACTAATCCTTAGCAGATAAATTTGGAATTATTCAAATGTTTCTATTGGCAGGACGTGGATTTTTCTAAAATCCGCAAACAACACACACTTATAGGGTTGCCCTTCGCGAATCGTTGCATTTGCCATTGCTGAATATTGGGGTATCAATGTGTACCCCCATCTTCTCTCATAAACTCTCAACTAGAAACAATATAATCGTTCTCTAAATCATACCTATATAATTCCATTGTGCATTTTCTATTTGTTCCATATTGTTTTTGAGTTTCAAATAATATACCTTGTTATTGCTTTATAATGGAGGTGGTATCATTGTATTGACTTTACTTGTAAAATATTTAGTTTTGCATAGGATAGAAATAATCTAGTACATGTTCAAGAAACCAATAAAAAATCATGATGTCATTCTATAGTACATAATGCATCAAATGTTTATAAAAACTCAGAACATTTGGAAGACCAAAATCAAGTACGAAGTTGAAACGAATTGAAAATAGAAATATGCATTGGGGTTGGCGGTTAGGGGGTAGGTAGTTATATAGATAGTATAATATTTTTATAAAACACCAATTTGCAGAAAATGACATTATTATGAATCAATAAGTATGTTGATATGAAACCAAGGATGATATCAGGCTTTCCATTATAGTCATTATTATACGCAGACTTCTTAGTATCAAAGGTTAAAGTTAGAATCTAGATCCCTTTAATTGTACAAGGACGTGATGCATGATTTGATTATACCGACGTATAATTTACCTGCTTTTACTCGATAGCAATGTACTTCATAGGCCTTATTCATCAAGGACTTCCTTTCATTTCTGTTATTTTTGACTTTGAAAATACTTTATAAAACCGATTAATACCGATTTGTAGGCGCACGAAAATTGTTTCTAGAATAACCATCATAGGTAAGCTCGATAGTAAGAGTCTGAAAGTCAATAAACATGAAATAGTTTTCAGGAACATATACAACATATAAAATATGAAATTTTCCTCAGATATGAAATTTAAACTCAATGGCTATTTTTTAGTTGCCCAATGGGATGAAATTGTTAAATTATATTGATTAACCTGTTCTAACATTAATTATGACCTAGATATTTATTTGTTTTCCAGAAAAAGACTTCCTTCTCGGAATCACTTGAAAAACTGATAGCATTCGGGCATAAATGAACAAGAAATAACATCCTTTTCAACGGATTTTCCATTTGATTTATTACACAATATTTCACCGAAATAAAAATAAAAAAATTAATCCATTTGTTTATTATTACCTAACCTTATGAATCAAATGGAATTTAATACATATTTTTCGTCCGGTTGTACTTTTGTCCCACCTTTCCACTTTTGTATCTAATACTTATCGTTAGCAGATAATTTTTTTATCAAGTTAGGTTGACATTTGCAGGACACGGACTTTCCTTAATAGGCACACCACATACAGCTATGGAGTTTCCCCAAACGAATCGTGAAATTTACCATTGCTGAATCTTGTGGTACCAATTGTGTACCCGCGTCTTTTCTCCTAAACCCTCCATTAAAATTGATAGACATTTTCTACGAATATTCACTACACAATGTCATTGTGTACTTCCTATTTGTTTTATGATCCGTGTGTTGGAGTTTTACATCATATCCTTTGTCATTGCATTATAGTGGGTACGGGTATAATTTGTGAAATTTACTCGTGACATATCTAGTTTTGAAAAGGATGGCAATAATCTATTATTTCGTAAATTGAGTCGGATAAAATGTAATGGACAGAAATTAGATTGATTAATGTTTTATTTTACATTATGCACGATACAAATTTAATCTAATATTATACATAACTGTACTGATTATAACAAAAAAACAAACTGACCAAACTGCAGTAGAATATATTAGCTGTGACAAAATTCAGAAAACAATGAAGGTTGAATTAATGTACTGAGTTGTTTCCGTTCCCGATAAATCATAAATATTTGCATCCGTCCTTGTGATATTTAATGTTATCTTCAACACTTTTATACTTACAGGTTATTATTGTTTTGATAATATATTCAAATAATCAAGAATCTCTTTTTTATATAAATTTTCAAAATACTGTTATACTTCATTGATGTTTAAATATCACTATTAGACCACAGATATAATCCTATACCGAATCTTGGAATATGCACATTTAAAAACCCATAGAACCAAGAAAACAGATACATGCAAAACTTATTGAATGGTTGAATAGGGCATATATATTCAGAACAAATCACATCTGTTATTATCTGAATAGTAATTGTGTTGAACAGTATCGCCTTCAAGATTTTAGAAAGATCAGATATGTACACGAAATGACATTAATCGTCCTATTTGCTTTCACCACACAATAAATGTCCCTTCAATGATGATCGAGTCCAAAATATTTGAATATCCGAAACCGAATACCAACATTAAAGAGCTAATTCACATAAAAAGAATCAAAAGTGAAATCAAACCAAGACAATGAATCTTGTCGCATCGCGGGTAAATTATGACGTGTTGATTGGTTAAACGCCATCATGTGGTGACCCCTTATGGATACGTAAGGCGCTAGTAAATTTTATATGGGGTTCATGACGTCATATCTACTGTTAATGGTGACGTCATTTATTGGTGTTGCTGAATTTCTTTGTTTATTTTTCTACAAAACGCACCAGGAAAAGTCCCTCGTGCAATACACTCGTTAAATGGTTCACTTCTAACCCCCTACGGACCATAGAGGATGAGTAAATCCATAGGAGATTCGGCCTTCAGCCTCACCCACTATGGATTTTACTTACCCTATATGGATCTGTGAGGGGTCAGTAGTGAACCATATAACGTATACATGTAATCTCTTGATTATAATTTTTTTTTTATTACAGCTGTAGATGGAAGTAATGAACTATTTTGAAACATGTGAATGCTAGATTTCATGGGCAAAGTACATATTAAATGCTGTTTATTATAAAACAGATATGAAGCAATGTATACCCTACCAACATTTTGAAAAGTATCTAACTACTATAAACACATTTTGGGATTGTATGGTATTTCCATAGTATACCGTTGGTATTATCATTCCAATAAAAATGGAACCTCAAAATATCATAAATAAACAATGAGACAGGTGTCTACCATTGTCTCGATTAAATTATTAATTAAAACGAATTGAAGAAATGTATTTTAAACTTGTTTACACCGAAGTACAGCACAGATCACGGCAGGTTTCCAGGTAATATGTTTACTTACTTGAAACATTTTATTACAACTTTTTGTTTATTGCATGGTATTATCCAATGTATTAATTATATACACTTTTCAAATGTATTTGAAAGAAATCAAAGGTGTTTACTGTTTCATTTTACATTTAACATGATAAAAGTTCAAGTTTATTTTAGATATAACTGTACGAAATATCATACAAATGCTGACCTGACATATAACAATTGATAGAATATATCAATAGTTACAAAATGTAGATAACGATACTTTATATAATGAAGGTCAATCCAATGTTTTGAGGGTTTTTTTCAATTCTGGGTAAATCATAAGTATTTGTATCCGTCCTTGTTATATTTAATTTTATGTTCGTCACTTTAATACTTGCTGGTTATTATTGTTTTGTTTGTATTATCAAATAGATTAGGAATCTCTTTTTGGTTATTGTTGAAAAGTCGAAAGACGTGTATGCTAAATTGATGTTCGAATATCACTACTTTACTACGGGTAAAATCTTTTACTGAGTCTTCGTATTTGAACACTTGAAAACCCACAAAACCCAGATAACAGATACAAGCAAACTTTTGATGTGTTACTATAGGGCATTATTATTATAAACGAATTGCGTCTACTATTTTTCAAATATCGCTGCAAATATCTTAATAGATAAAAAAAAAAGTAGCATAGAAAACAGATACATTAATGGTGCCATTCTGCCTTCACCCGAAGCACATTTCTTTATTGAGGTTTGAGGCTATTTTATTCAAAATTCAAAAAATTAAAGCAGCATTGACGAGCCGATACACCATTTAGGTCCAAAAATAAACACAAAACCGAACAATCAATTTTATCTATGAATGACAAAGATTTTTCGTAATTTAAAATGAATTCTAACAAAGACATGATTGCATGGTATTAACACAGTATATTGAAGAAATTCGAAGTTTATCAATATTGTTGTCATATCATTAAGCAAAAAGCTTATCAAAAGTAAAGATGTCAGGCTTTGTTATACCAGTCATCTACTTGAGTTCTCATCGGTGGCGTTTAATTCAAAGCGGTTTAAAGCCCAGACAAGTTTCGAAATTGAAAAAGCTGGAAAACCTATTAAATAAATGGTTTTATCAGCTTATTCCAATTATGACTTAGAAAATCTATCAGGTTGTGAATGGGGTTTAAAGCATAGAGAATAATGGGATAAGTGTGTACAATAAAGATAAAACCCAAAGAATAAAGAGAAATAGATGAACAAAATAAAGAAAAGAGAATAATGGGGTGCTAAATTATAAAGAATAGAGAACATGGTTTAAAAAGTTAAAGAATACAGAAATGAGAAACAACCCAACCAGACCCTCGTCTATCTCGGTGTGTAAACGTATTTTAGTAAGACAATAATTCAACATTTTGTCAAATAACAGATAAATACCGGTTTATGTAAATCGCTATGAGACAGTTGGTGATATCAGGCTTTCCATTAGAACATGTAGAATCACAATTATAAGCAGAACTTAAAGTCGGAATCTGGAATCAGAAGATTAAAGCAGGACTAGATGATTGATTTGACTAAATACCGACGTACTATATACTTAATTTTACTCAAGGGCAATGTACTTTAAAGACGTTAAAATTTAACATGAACTTATTGTTCATTTCTGCAAAATTAACCACTGAAATTTCTTTTTACCAACCGTATGATATCGATTAAAAGGCACATGAAGGGAGTTTCTGCAATAAACTTCTTCAGTAACGCCTTGAATTAACGATTTTGAAAGACAAAATATATGATATGTTTGAAAGCATATAAAATATAAGATTGTTTACAACAGCTCTTCCAGACAATGATGTCATCTGTGCTTGAGGACGTTAAGGGATGCTTTCATTGTAAAAATCGGTAGCACAACATTTCTAATATCAACTTTTTCTTAGATATGTATTTTCAAAAATTAAATGGCTATTTTACCTTTGCCAAGTGAGATGAAGTTATCATGTTATACTGATTAACCTGTTCTAATAATAGTTTTGAACTATACATTTATTGTTTTTTTCAGAAAATATCTTTTTCTCGAAATCCTTTGTAAAATTGATACCATTCTGGCATCAATACACAATAGATAACTTCGTAATTCTGAAATTTCACCATTGAGAAGAAAACAGAAGTTATTATATATACTTGTGTAACTAACGCATTTAAATGTGTTTGTCAAATGTTCTTTTTATGTATCCACTATGTTTAAAATATTATCATGTTCTCATATCACCGGAACGACATTATTCGAGACATTTTAAAATAACTTTGTAATATGAGAATTTACACAGCTACAGTGCACACACTATAAAGACGAATAAACGTTTATGTATACAAAATTACTATATTCGTAAGTTACAGGAAATGATAACACAATCGTTTAAGTGGTATGTGTATAATTCTGTATCAGTGCTTTTCGAGTTTAATCATTGATAAAATATTTCAAAAAAGATGTGGGCATGAATGTTAATAAGACAGCAATAAACAACATTTGAAAACATAAGAGGTTTTGAAGGCCGTACTTTAACCTATAATGGTTTACTTTTTAAATTGTTATTTGTATGGAGAGTTGTCTCATTGGCACTCACACCACATCTTCCTATATCTATGTAGAAGGCAACATACTCGATCATGGGGCAGGTTTAACGTAAGACTATGAAATTTGTAGTTGCTTTATAAAAGTTGCTTATTTTTTTCTGTTGTGAAGATTTTAAGAGTCATTTAAATGGTTAAAGGTAGCTATGTCAACAATGTGAGGGAAAAAGAAAGTTTCGGAAGACACAATAGTAACAATGCATTCCCTGACAACGAAAGTGTTGGTAGTCTGTATGATGTTTTGCAAAACTACACTTGTCTATTGAGGTGCTAAAATATCTTCAATTACATGTTTCAAATGATGTAGCCGCATATAAAATTCACTTGTCGTATATATATTATATAAGTTCGTTAAGTGCCTGTTTATTATATGATGAATGGTACCAAGAAACAAGTTAAACCGCGCAACATGATCATAACCCTGCCCATTTGGAAAACGTGATTTTTGAATAACAATCCTTTATTGATTCTGTTAAATAAAGGCAATAGTAGTATGACGTTGATCAATAGTCATAAATCGATTTAACTAAAACAAATCCGGGTCACAAACCAAAACCGAGGCAAACACATCAACTATAAGAGGAAAACAACGGAAAAACAGAAACACTGCTACAAAAACAAGCCAGCATACATAGACTTTTTAATAACAACTGCCATGTTCCTTGACTTAGTACAGGACATTTTAAGATAAAATTGTAGGTTGAACCTTGTTTTATGGCTAGCCAAACCTGCCGCTTATATGGCAATGTTAAAAATACTGCTAAAATGACAACATTGTATTTATTTGCCATTCTCATTAATTATATAGATTCAAGACGATTAATAGCTTGACATATTGTACACATGTCTGTCTATTGTTGAAGACTTAAAATCTCGACACAAAGAATGACACAAGAGTGCAAAAGGTAAAAAAAATAGTTTTCACCTCGAGATTTTGTTATCATTCCCCTCGGGTACAAGATGTTCTGGTTATCAGAGACAATTAGGTGAATATTTGAATAATCTAGACTCTGATATTCCAATTATATGATATTGGTTGCGCTGATTTATTGTTATAGATAAAGACATGTTTTCCCTCCGGCACGTGTATAGCGCGTAAGATATCATACATTGAATATAAATATACATGTATCAACATTTTTCTTTTGCCTAAATAGTTTAAATTATATGATTTATATTTTTTGTAAAATTTGTATTATGATAAGTATTAGGAAGGCAAAGTTGTGTGAGAAAGGTCCATCATACAGGGAAATCAGGAACGCTCAAATAAGCTAGATGACGAACTGTTCACCAAAGTAAACAAAAACAATAATTGAAACACTGGTTCTTGTGTTGTTTAATTGCAGTTGTCGTAATGTCCATTGTTACTTGAATTTTAAAATAATATCGCAACTTCAGGAAAAATGATATTAGTCTGAATTATAAACAGTTTGGAAGGTATTAACATATGTTTTGCTGTACAAAACGAGTCGTGACCTAATTCAATTCAACGATTAACATTCATTCATAAAACAAAGTTGTCGACCAATAACTTGTTTCTAAATATTTATCAATGAAACATTTTTATAGACTAAAAAATATGTCTATTACTCAATGAGGATCTACCGGTTTTTAACAAATTATTTCGTAAGACAAATAAATAAAGACACTTTACTTGTTCCATTCATCATACATCCGTACATACTTCAATTCAAGTATATGCCGAACTTCAAATGGAATATTGAAAATAAATTTTTACGCCGAACTCATATCATTCTTCCCGCCAGTACTGTGTTTTGTAGAAATTTGATCAAACCAAACTATTTTTAAACATGCTAAAGATATCGCATTGTATAAATATTACATATACAGCATGTTCTTGGATAGCAAATGTTTTATATGGTCTACTTATCATTGAATGAAGGATATGTAGAAATATTTTTTTCTGCCGAACTTGAATGCTTCCAAGTAATCTATTTTATCTTAGTGTATTCTATTTATAAAAAAAGTATTTTAATCACTTCAATCTCATGAATTTATTTAATAGCAACGAACAGATAACACTACTTTATCATTTTATATTTTGTATTGTGTTTAATATCTATTCTTATTTTTACATGAGTTAAAGACAACATTTTAGATTGTTTGTCATTACGTCGTCTTATCTTTTAATTACCAAACGTGACTTGTTCCCGATTGACTGTTTTGCTGAGTGTGAATTCGCATTGCTATAAGACGTGTTACGGTACTTTTTTTTTATCCCAAATTCATGTATTTAATTTTGATGTTATATTTCTCATGAAATTTTGTCAAAGAAGAGGGACGAAAGATACTAAAGGGACAGTCAAACTCATAAATCTAAAACAAACTGACAACGCCATGGCTTAAAATGAAAAATACAAACAGACAGACAATAGTACACATGACACAACATAGAAAACTAAAGAATAAACTTGTTGTCAAATGTCTTGACGTCTTTTCGGTTATATTCATGTGTTATGTTAAAGAAAAATATTCACCGCCTTCATTTATTAGATTTGATTTGGTTCAACGTAATTTGTACGATGCATTACGGTTGCAGTTTGATTCTGAATTAACCGGACATAGAATATAGGTAATTGTCTTTTTGCTACCTCAGTATTGCAGTTTTCATTGTTATTAAATGTGATACCAGTATTTAGTACATATATAATATTAAATTTTGACAGATAGTTTTATTCATCCAAATGTGAGGTCATTTTTCATTTTTGATGATCTAATTTATAAATTCAAATGTGACGTCATTTTTATGTCATTTTTTACAATTTCAAATGTTACGTCACTTTGCGTTGAGGCCTTGACTTATTCGTGTGTGTCTATTTTTTTGTATTGGATTGTGTTGGATTTTGTCGGGTTATGTTATGTATCCGGTGGTTTTCTGTAATTAGTTAATATATCTTTTATATAGTCATTTTATAAATTTTACTGTTTGCAAAAATATAAATTATTCTAAATAATACGGATGTTCTGGTACCTAACAGAAAACCCTGGCAGTTTTTGGCACAACTTTTTTGATCTTTTGGTCCTCGATGCTGTTCAACTTTGTACTTGTTTTGGCGTCCAAACTTTTGTATCTGGTCGTCACTAGGAAGCCTTGTGTGGAAAAAACGCACTTCTGGCGTATTAAATTTTAAACCTGTTGCCTTTTGTTAGCTTTATTCGTCAATTGTGTTTTTCTATTTATTTGTATTGTATTCCTGTAATGTTGTGTTGTCATTTTAATGTTATATCTAAGATGGCCATAAAAGAGGGAGGTTTGGCATGCCAAAAACCAGGTTTAACCCACCATTTTTTCTTTAAAAAATGTCCTGTACCAAGCCAGGAATATGGTCATTGTTATATTATAGTTCGTTTCTGTGTGTGTAACATTTTAACGTTGTGTTTCTTTTGTGTCGTTTGTTTCCTCTTATATTTTAGTGTGAATTCACATCATTATAAGACGTGTCACGGTACTTTTCTATCCCAAATTCATGTATTTAGTTTTTATGTTATATTTGTTATTCTCATCGGATTTTGTATAATGCTTAGTTCGTTTCTGTATGTGTTACATTTTAATGTTGTGTCGTCATTCTCTTTTTTTAATGCGTTTCCCTTGGTTTTGGTTTATGACACGGATTTTTTTTGCTATCGATTTCTGAGTTTTGAACATCGGTATACTACTGTTGCCTTTATTTAGATGGATTTCCCTTTGTTTGAAGAAGAGCGTATTTATAATAAATCATATGATAACTAATGTTTACAAGTAAAAATAACTGATGCTAGATAAAATAAAATAGGTTACATGCAAACATATCCTTTTATATTGTTCCTCGCAAAATGTTTCGCTTGATGTCTGAATTTCTATATGGCAAAATAGAGAACTGTTTGTAAATGAAAATTACATTATAGTGCCATGGAAATCAGAGGTAGAATTCGAAATTCAATTAATAGTGAGTTAAAGAAAGTGGATATTTGATTTCCAATCAATCTTATTTTCATTGTTTTATTGTCGTTTCAGCTTATTTTGATAATATATTTACTGTTTTTCGTTGACTCTTTGCTTTTTCGTCCAAAATCGCAAACAAACATACATTATCGGAAGTAATAATAGTCTGTCCCGATTACTTTGTCATTAAAGTGAGTTAACTATTTATAAGAAGAGCGACAACTCTCAATTATTATTTTATGTTCATGTATTGACTTATTTCACTGTTAGCGACAAGCGCTTCTTAAACAGGGTTTTCTGCGGACTGTTCAAAACAGATTGACCAAATATTTCATAGATTATACACTTGTAAACAAACGGTCAAATCATCCCAGGTAAATATTTCCACCTTAGTTCGTAAAAAACATCTATCCATAAATATTATGTTTTCATCAATTAACTATCCAAGGCTCTAAAGTAATTGATCTAAAAAAAAATCAAAAAATATGCCCATTATGATAGTCACCTAGAATATAGTAATCTCAGATTGACTGATAAAAATATTTGTCGAAACTGTAGAAATAAAATGTGATTCAAATAAAAAATTCGCTTTTACCTGTAGGTGTAAACTGGTACCACAGACAAAAGCATCAACGTTTTTATTGATTTTCCTTATTGTTTAACAAAATTTAACACATGACATGGGTAAAATCTCCTTGTTCTTACTGTGCTATAATCTTAATAATGCACAGCTAAGGTGTGCATTAACTACCTCAGATAACTGCACAGTTCAAATCTATTCTTTCCTTTAGTGGCGTTTCCTGGATTCTGAAAGGGGTGTTACATGTATTCTATAAAATTACAAGTTATCAACGATTGTAGCTAGACTAAAAATGTTACGTTGTTCAATTCAAGGATGAACAACCTATTCCCCATAAAAAACATAAAACAAATCCGCCATTTGACTTAAAGTTACAAAAAAGTTGATTATTTAAACACTTTGTACAAACATCGTAGTTTCAAAATAAGAACAAAAAATGATTGATTGATTTTTTGTGTTTTAACGTCACTTTTAAGCGCAACATTTCGGCTATTTCGTGACGCCCAGTTTTTATTGGTAAAGGGAGCCGAAGTGCCCGGAGAAAACCACACACCTTTGATAGGAATACTGACAGTTCTAATCAATTAAAATTGGAGTCGAAAACTCCCGCACGGGGGGAGTTCGCCCTCAAACCCTCAATGTTGACTAGTGATTACAATAAAAAAAAATCTTCTTATACGTCTTGGCAAACCAGGCCCCTGATGAAAAAAGAAGGTTTCTCCTTCCTTTTTTATTATCTAAACTGGGACATATGAAAATATTTTATTTTATTTCGTGTACACAATGTAAATCTTAAATCAGTGTTTTAAAGTCAGAACAGATCATAACAATTTTTTCTAGTTTCTGCCAAAAAAAGAAATCATGTATTTAAGAATATTTAATTAAATAAAATTTGATTTGAATAAGTTTTAGAGTCAATGAAATTCATTACGATTTTTGGCATATTAATTCATATAAAGGGACTTTTTGGGTATCGAATTTTTTGGGGTCGGAAAAGGGGGGGGTGTTAAAGATTGGAAAGAGAATCATTATTTCTGGTTATTTAACATTTTAAATTTATGTACTAACATCTTCCTCGGTTCATCTATCTCTTAACATGTCATTAAGGAAAGAAAAGAAATTAATCTTTAATCAATAACACCGATTTGAATCGTCGCTGATTAGATTTTTTTTAAAATAAATTTAACAGAAACGATAGAAAAAACTTACAATTAAATCGCAAATAAAGTAACAATTTAGGAAGAAGCCTGAATATAAAAAAAAATTATTTAAAACTTACCAACATCTGACTACATAAAGCCTCGGTTCCCCATTTCTTTACTATACAAGAAACTTCGGACATAGCAGTCGTGGATTGCGGAATATCGTCCGCATATTTCTAAAACGTTCACGTAAATTGATGGCGTCATGTGTTAAAACAGTTATTGGCCAATCAAATCGGTATATTGGATTTAATCTGCACGCGCGTGTGACCCTTTAACCCGAACTCCTACGTCGTTCGGTTTAATCAGGGTCACCCATGCTGTGCCGATTAAATCCGATATACCGGCTTGGTCAATAACTATAACGTAATACCCTAACAATTGTTTGTCTGTTCCTAGTTTCATTTGTTGTTTTAGTGTTATCTGCTTTCGTTGAACAATAAGATTATTACAATTGAAAGAAAAAAATACCGAACTCCAATTACATCCCAGCTCCTTTGTTCTAACAGGGGTGATCTGAGCCGGATCACCCCTACCAGATCATCCCAGTTTAGTTCTTTGTTATGCATGCTTTCCTTTGTTCTGTAACATTTTGGCGGGAATATCAAATCCAGTATAAAACTTATAATTAATTATACGGAGAAGACTATCTATCAAAATTCACGCAGAAAAAATACAGTGTATATGCTGGGATTCGAACTCAAGACCTTTAGCATATCGCATATCAAGCCACGACACATACCACTTCACCAGGACGACTGGATACGAACTATCAGAAATTTAACATACTTAAAGCAAGCAAGATATTTTTATAACTGGGGCGAGTTGGCAGACCTTTACTCAGTGGGGTTTAAACCCTTTTCGTTAAATAAATGAGTTGTCAGACTGATTGTTCAATTTGATTTTACACTTTTTTAAAGTTGGGCGAGTCGGTTACAAGAGTGGGGCGATTTTTTCATAAAGTGGCGATATAGTGTGGGCCGATTGGCCAGTGGGGCGAGTTGACATTGTTTGATATCTACTCATCGTGTTAGGGGGTCATAAAGGGTATACATCATAAAGTAATATATAAAGTATATAATAATGGTTGTGTGGCGTTCTAAACTAGATTTTATGAATTGTAAATGGTTTTTCGTCTAATCTAAAACAGCTGGGATGTAAAATAGTTATCCCATTCGGACTTGGTGTGTCAGTGTAAGATCACCCTCTGGCCTCCGGCCATCGGGATGATCTTACACTGACACACCGCGTCCTTATGGGATAACTTTTAAGGAAAATTCAAATCGGAAAGTCCCTAAAATAACTGACAAACTAGTTTCAGTTACACTTTTAAAAAAGCATACTACAAATTTGTAAACATACAATTGCATTTGATTGTTTTCTACATTTTAATTTTGAGTTCTGTAGAAATATCACTTGAACTGTAACAGTCCCGTTCAGCCATTCTACAGTTTAGTTCTAATTAAGTTGTCGGCTTGTTGATCTGGTGCTTTATAATTGGTTCTCTTACTTTTGTAGTGCCCTTTCTAACTATAAATGAGAGGAACGGAGAAAAAATTCCAGATGCTATAGCTGTCCATATTGTACCATAACTGTATCCCTCGAACTGGTGGACCCATTTTGTTAAGAACATACTGTACATATTGTTAAAAATGTATTGCACTCATTCTGAATACTAGTATTCATGCAGTATGTATTGCTTGATGTCCCAACGGCATCAAACTATGGACAGCATGCATCTCTCTTGTATCTTCTCGCTCTTCTATTTAACTAAATGTGTTTGTTTATTGTTCATTGTCTAGACGTATTAGGGAAGGTTGAGATCTTACTAAAAAATGTGTTACTTGATTGCTATCACACTTTGAATACGGTAACACAGTTTTAATAAACAATTCAGTGATTAAAACTGATTGGCTTGTGTGCGGATTGTTTCCTCGAGGATCAAACACTTGTGGAGAAAAATACGGATTATACATTTCTGTGTATTTGACACGTGACTTTAGAAATAAATTTTTGGAATAATAAAGAAAATACACAAAGAAGCAATAAACTGTTATCGAGGACCCCCCCCCCCAAAAAAAAAAAGAAGAAGAAGAAGGAAAACGACGGTTAAATCAACAATAGTCACGAAACATCAAAAGACAAAACAAAAAACACTAAGGAAAACAAAAGACTGGTGCTTCAGAAGGTAACAAATAATAATATAATGCCGAAACCGTTTAAGATCAGCTTTAAAATCTTAATTTCAATACAATTACATAAGCCATGCACGGTACGCTAAGAGACAGTATGCATGTTTGAGAATATGATACTAGATTGTGGCTGAATAGCACTCCCGAGACTGACAGTTCACCAGATGTTCCTTACCAATATTCAGTATGGTATAACAGCCACACAAGCTAGACATGCTACATGTAGAAGGCCTCTTTGTAAAACTAACCATTATCTTTAAAACTTAATTCCAAAATCAACTCTCATTTAAGGTTCCGAGAGTGATCGTTTATGCCTGTTTGACTATTTTTCCTTTTGCCCATCTTCAGAAGGTATTTTTTCAGTAACAGACGATTGTATAAGATATATTACCGAAAAAGACAAATATATAAATATAGTTGGAGAAATTAATCTTGGACACCATGTACGAGTACATTTTTTCTTCTTCTTAGTTCATAATTGACCTACCAAATCAAAACGTGTGGTTCAATAGTACGTATGATTAGTTTATCACCTTACAGGCCCAAGACCACAATTAATGACACCGCTTTTTCGTTGTTCACGAATATAGTTCCCTTTAATTATAGTGTATTTTTTCTTTATTTTTTTTCTTACCCTTTCTCATTCATTTCTTAGCTTTTCTGGGGTGGAAATAAAAAAAGAGAGCTGAAATAAACTTTTGGCTGTTTTATTTTAACTGATTTTAATAAGGAAAGAGTGATTAGGCCAGGTGCAAAAAAGTTATATTTACACTTTTCGGAACATATCTTGACTTGCCTATAGGGGTATGGATGTGTATTGGCCAAATTTGTATGATGTAATGAAGCAAATTTTCTGAAAATTGCATATATTTTTCGACTTGTACTGTACATTACACACACAAAAAATTAGACAAAAAAGAATAGGCAACATTTTTTTAATGGGACAAAACGTTATCAAGAAATGATAGAGGAGTTAATTGTGGTCTCGGGCCTACAAGATCGTGGTTACGAAATATACAAAGCAATATTTTGGCCTTTCATTGATTGTTATATACGAACTGTCATACAAGTCAGAGGTTTAACGCTATAAAACAAAGTTCAATATCTGATTTTCTACATAAGAAAATGCCTGTACCAAGTCAGGAATATGACAGTTGTTGTCCACTTGTTTGATGTGTTTTAGCTTTTGATTTTGCCATTTGATAAGGGACTCGAATTTCATTATTCTTTTTTGTAAGGTAGATTTTAAAACACGTTTGGTTTTTGGTCGTTGTTGAAGGCATTAAGATGACCTGTAATTGATCACATCTTTCAGATATACGTATTGATATATTTTCTTGAGCATGATATAGATGTATGTCTGGCAGGGTTCATATGACCTTATTTTGATAGTTCATTAGGAACCATTAGATTTTCGGGTTGTGTTTCTTGTACCTTGATCGCATTTACATGGATCCATTATTATTTGCATACATCATGTACATATAGTAAAATGGGGTCTTGAATAAAGGCAACAGTAGTATACCGATGTTCAAAAGTCATAAAACATTTGAAAGAAATCAAATCCGGGTTACAAACCAAAAACGAGGGAAACACATCAACTATAAAAGTAAAACAAAGTAACAAAAGGAACACTGAAGCGCAACAAAAACAGACACCAACACATATAGAATAACAGTCGAACTCGGGAATACGACAATGATGGTAAACGAAAAGCAATTTTAATTTTTGTACAACAAACGATACGACGTAACACGTTATTCATTCTTAGGACTTGCAATATTACTTCAATCATGACCAATTAAGCAGGTAAGATATTCTATGAACGTGGTATTGGTGTTGTATTTCTTCTAATTCTGTTTGAACTATTCATCTAGATTTGTGTCTTTCGATTAATTGGTTTTTTTTTCATTTTACGTTTTGCTCCAGAATGCCACGCAGTTCCAACTAAATTGATACCACTCGTGCTCATCTATGACACAGGTGTTCAATAAGGGTCAACCAATTTCATGAGTTTAAAAGGAAGTAATTTGTTTAAAAAATGTGTAATAAAAGATTCAAATCTGTAATTTGCAAATGGACTATTGATACCACTCGTGCTCATCTTTGACACAGATCTTCGATGAGGGTCAATCAAAATTATGATTTCCGATTACGATCAGTTTGTTCATTAGTTCCTTGTACAGTTGAAGTAAATTAAACTCTGCTAAGGAAACGTGGTGTAAAACGGAAGCTCTTAAATTATATATCGTATCGAAATTGGTAACAAATACTACACATGCAGGTGCTACTCGAATGTTTCTTCCAAGAAACGGAAAGTTCCAAACGGGAACAATCAAATTATTTTTGTTGTAAGATATTTTAATAAATGTTCTTAGAGATTTCTAAATCTTACGTTTTTTTATATCAGTAAAAACCAGTATTATGTGTGTATTGCATAGCAATACATAGTCCCCAGTCAATATAGTTAAGCAAAACAAAATAAAGTGTTCAAACTGATTATTTAAGTGTCAATTTTGTAAAACCATAACTCAGCAAACCTGATCTGACACTTGTCATGATCAAACAATACACCAAATATCAAATCTATATCTTCAAGCATTAATAATAACGTGTGTAAAACTGATTGGACGGACTGACGGATAAACTGACAGACAGACAGACAGACAGACAGTAGCACATCGAAAGTCCCATTCGACTTTGTCGTTGGTGCACACATAAATGAAACATTTGACGTGTTCTATTTGTGTAATGAAAGGAAAATCTCACTATCTCTTACATGTTTTGAATAAATAGGCATTTAGCCAATGAAATCAAATACAAGCATTCAATAATTTTATTTATTTCATTAAATCAATACATAATGATTAAACAATTAAGACATGTTCAAATTATCAAAACAATACATTTCTTTTTTGGTTAACTATGTGATGTTATTTTGTTGCATGATTCAATCTTATCACAACATTATCGAAATTATATTCAAATAACAAAATGATTTTCTTTTCATTTAATATTTTCCAACCTAAAAACAAAATATTGAGTTTTTCTTCAACATTCCGATTAATATTTATATATGAACCACAGTCTTAACTAAAAGTGTTGAACATAAGTTGTTTATACCATCATGCCAGTGCAATTAACATCTTTTTGGTCAGTAATTTTATTATGCAAAAGACAAAAAGACATAAGCGTCAAATAAATTAATCAAATACTGCTGATTATGATAGTCTACGCATGGCATAATCTTTTCCTGAAAAAGTGTTTTACGTGTCGTACTCGGATATAAAATAAAATATGTTTCGCCATGAAAACATTTCAAAATTTCGTGTAAGATCAAACAGATGTGTTATCTAGCATATAAAGTATAATAAGAATAACTATTAATACATACGAAATGAGAAACATGGTAGTGACATAATACATATTTGTAAGGGTTACACAGAACCTCTACCAGTGCCTTGCCTCCTTTGGCTGCTATCACAGGCTCAACAAAAATGGGCAAAAGTCATTAAAATTTTTCGTGTAGATACCAGCTTTCGATTGAGAGAAGCCTCTATCCAAGGTAAAAACCCAGGATGGTTGATGAATATTATACATGTTTTAAAATTTTTAATTGCAGACTGTATGTAATGTTAACTGAAAAAAATACAAGTCCATATATAAGTTATATACGGGAAAACAGGAAATAAATTCACTTTTTGATATTACCTTTTGGTCACAAACGACGGAATATAGGATCGCTATGTCTCTTGTGCGACAAAAGTCGCAGGGTCGTCAAAAACCAGTGAAACGTTAATTAATTTTCAAAGAAATAGAAAAACAAGTTGCAAATAATTCTATCAGTCTTTTCTTTTTAGAAATAATGAAGACTATTTAGAGATATTATAATATTTGGACCTTATTAAAAACAATTCATGTGAATAATAATTTCGAATAATTACAAAATATCTATACACAGAATGTCTTGAATATAAACTGAGATTTTATATAAAAGAAAAAAAAGCAAAACAGGGGGTGGGGTTGGGGTTGGGGGGTATTGGCTTCCAGATTTATATAAAAGAAAAAAAATCAAAACAGGGGGTGGGTTGGGGTTAGGGGGTATTGGCTTCCTAAAATCTTTTTCTTTGAATATTCTTTTATGAAGACAAATACAATAGGTGCTACTGCATTCATTTTCTTGCAAATTTAATAACTTTTCCCAAAATATTTTTTTCTGAGTTCTGCAAATTTTTAACATCTTGAATAGTATGTAAAAAAATGTTCGATAACATTTAAAAGTATAACTAAATTCAAATCAGAAGTCTAAAATAAATTTCATTACGTAATGAAATTTCGTGTTTATATTAAAATTAAAATCAAACAAGTATTACAAATTTTAGAAATACATTAGGTCGTCAAATACACGAAATAACAATAATGACATTCTCAAATCATAAACGGTACCAGTTTTAATGCATCAGATGCATTTCGACAATTATTTTTTACATAAAGCTATTAAAGTAGAAAATATGATACAGTCCCTTTAAACTCCTAAATTGATAAAAAATTAAAAACTTCACCAAACCGTATTCTTCAGATATTCTTAGAACATAAGTTCGTCAAACAAACAAAAAAAGATAATTCTGTTTTTTTAGATTTTGTCTTAATTTTTTTTGAAACGACATGAAACTTCTCCCATTGAAATATAATTATCAAAATTTCAAACATAGCTTCATATCTTTTTATTAATAATCAAATATAAAACTATGATTTACTAAAAATGCTATTCCGCTAAAATATTTATTTGACAAAGACGTTATATGTGTTAAAAGATTTGTTTGGGCAAAGCCTGATATTATGTATATTTTGAATGAACTCAGTATAGACATCACGACTTCCAGTCTTATTCAATATGGTTCCAAATAATATGTTTTATATCATTCATAATCCAATGCATACAACTTTCTTTGCACACAAATACAAAATAAACTTTATAAATACACAACACAATAAAAATAAACCGAAAAAATAATTGAATTAAGAAAATCTAAGATTTAGTGAAAAAAGCCAAATAAACTTCATACAATTATAAAACGAAAACATGTAAAGAACTATCTACAGAAACACAAATCGCAAATTCCATCATGTTTATGCAATCAATAGACTAAGTATTCTTCTTTACATATAGTGTCAGTCATTAGAAAAACATCACGTTGTGCATAATTCATTGTACTCTCTCTCTCTCTCTCTCTCTCTCTCTCTCTCTCTCTCTCTCTCTCTCTCTCTCTCTCTCTCTCTCTCGACACAATTATCGTTGACATAGTTATATAGAAAAAACAAATCAATCTCTCTCTCTTTCATGGAGCATTTATGAATTTACTTTGACATAATTATGTACACAAAATATTCTCTCTCTATCTCTCTTTCATGAATCAATTATGAACTATGTTTGACACAAATATGTACAAGAACAATTCTCTCTCTCTTTACTTTCTCTCTCGTTGAACATTCATTTTTTCGTTATAAACAATTTTGAATAAGGTTTATCAATTCAAGACTTTTACACACTAATAACAACATTTAAATTTCTATAGAGCAAATCAAAACTTTACAAAACAAAAACAGAAACCGACACTAAACAGAACAAAAGATAGTCAAACAAGACCGATTATAAAACAATAATAAAAAACAAAACAATTATAAACAACAATAAAAAAAAAAAAATTACATTTGCTTGTTTGCAAAAAAACTTATAACACAAATACCAAAGTTCAAATCCTTGTGTAGATTTTTTCTCATATAAATTTTGAAGAAACAAACAAGAATCAAAATAACAGAATATTATTAACTTTTCTCAGAAATATTGACAGAGACTCATGAAATTGACACTTACACAGTTTGCAGTCGGAAGGGTTATTTGCCCTTGACCCTTTTCCTTTTTTTCGCCAATATCTGTGTTTTAAAGTAAAGTAAAGTACTCACCTTATTCTTAATGACAAATCATAATGTGATGAACTGAGTCATGTTACCTTTTGATATGTGATCTCGTTGCTCTTAATTTCTTCTTTATGTAATCATTACTGATAACTTCTTACCTTGTCTTACCCTTTTTTTTGTTTTCTCCACTTTTTGATGTGCTGTTGTGCAAATACCGTAGGATACATTGGCACGGGTACAGTTCAAGGTCATTACTTAAACGCTTTAATGATGTACTCATGGTATTGTTGTATGAAAAGTCTCTTCACATACGGATTATTCACCTAGAGGTATGAAATTATATATTACGGACTTGTTTTATTTATTCAAATAATTATATACATTGATTAACATAAGTGTAATCTCACAGTTTAATTGAAATCTCTATTTACATTATTATATACATTGATTAAAATAAGTGAAAACTAACAAGTGTATTTAAATCTCTATACACATATGAACATTATTATAAAATAAGTGAAAACAAACAGGTTTACTGAAATCTCTATATACATAATAACATACATTTATTAAAATAAGTTGAATCTCTATTTACCTAATTATATACATTGATTAAAATAAGTGAAAGCTTCTAGGTTTACTGTAATCTCTATTAACCTAATTATATACATTGATTAAAATAAGTGAAAACTCACAGGTTTACTGAAATCTCTATTTACGCATGTAAATTGTTATAAAATGAGTGAGAACTCACAGGTTTACTGAAATCTCTATTTACGCATGTAAATTGTTATAAAATGAGTGAGAACTCACAGGTTTACTGAAATCTCTTTTTACATATGCACATCCTTATAAAACAAGTGACAACAGAAATCTTCACATACAACATTATGTTTATACATGTTTTAAAAATAAATGAATTTTTACAAGTGCTTCCAACATCTCTTTGTATATATGTACATTGTTAAACAATAAGTGAATACTTATCGATGTCTTAAAGAAAGTTTGCATATATTCAAATCAAATATGGTACTAACAATAAATGTTTAGTAAAGTTGAATGTATGTTAGGTTTAATATATCAAACCATGTTAATAGCAACCAAGATGCATAATAAGTAAGAAACATCTAACTCTTAAAATTAGAAGTTGAATCTTCTTTCAACAAATCCCGCCTTGTATTGAGATAATCAATATGTCCTTTACAGTTCAAAAATTTGATTCTCTCTGAATTTATCCCACTAATGAATGTATCAAGATTGGCCTGAAATGTAGAACTCATGAAAGTTCTATTCCCATCAATGTACTGCTGTGCTGAATCAGTATGTGTCATACCATCAAACCACCTTTCTATGTACAGATGTAACAAATCATCAGGAATAATAACACCAAAACATTCATTTCGAGTTTCATCGTCGTCTTTGATGTCATCTTCTGCAATGACAAACATTGTATTGACAAAATCTATACTTCCCGTCTGTATAAGGTTTGCGATGTTTCCTTGAGTCAGTTGTGTCATGTAGGTTTGCAGAGATATCCGAAATGTAGTATTCATAAAACACCTATTAACGCCCAGGCATTTCCTAACAGAATCGGTCTTAGTCAACCCATCAATCAATCTTCCAATGTACTGCTGTAACAGATGATCAGACAGAACAATACCAAAACATTCGTATCGATCCACAGCGTTGTCTTTGATGTAATCATTGGTGGTGACAAACATTGTATTCAAGAAATCTGCACTTCCTGTCAGAATGAGGGTTCCGGTTTGTTCTTCATTTATTTGTCTGATATAGTTTTGAATTGCTGCCTGACCTTCAATATTCATCAACAGTCTGTTTTCATTAATGTCCTCCTTCACCGAATCGCTCCTTGTGATACTCTCGAACCACCTCTGAAAGTACTGTTTCAACATATCATCAGCAATAACAATACCAAAACATTCGTTACGATTCTCAGCGTTTTCTTTGATGTCATCTTCTGTCATGACAAACATTGTATTGACAAAGTCTTTACTTCCCGTCCGAATCAGGTTTCCGATTTTCCCTCTAGTTAGTTGTTTCATGTAGGTTTGCAGGGATATCCGAAAAGTAGCATTCATAAAACATCTATTAACGTCAAGACATTTCCTTACAGAATCGGTCTTAGTTAAAACAGCAATCAATCGTCCTATGTATTGATGTAACAATTCAACAGGAATTATAATACCAAAACATTCTTGACGATTTTCAGAGTCTTCTTTGATGTCATCTTCTGTCATGACAAACATTGTATTGACAAAATCTATACTTCCCGTCCGAATAAGGTTTCCGATTTTACCTCTGGTTAGATGTTTTGTGTATGTTTGCAGGTCTTTCCGAAAGGTACCATTGAAAAAGCACCTATTAGCATCAAAGCATTTCCTCACAGACTCGGTCTTTGTCAAACCATCAATCAAACTTTCAATGTACTGCTGTAAAAGATTATCAGGTATAACAATACCAAAGCATTCATATCGATTTGCATCGTCGTCTTTGATGTCATCTTCTGTCATAACAAACATTGTATTGATGAAATCTACGCTTGCTTTCAAAATGAGAGAAGCTATCTTTCCTCTGTTTAATTGTCTCATGTAGTTACACAAGGCAGTACGAAATGTTACACTTTTGATTGGTCTACTTTTATCTATATATTTTTCCAACTCACTGGTTTTAATAAAACATTCAAACAATCGCTCAATGTATTGTTGTATTAGATCATAAGGAATAATAATACCAAAACATTCACATCGGTTCTCAGTGTTAATGTTGATGTTTTTATCTGGCAAAACAAACATTGTATTAATAAAATCTCCGTTTGCATTCCAAATGATTGAAGCTATTTTTTCTGTGTTTAGTTGCCTAAAGTAGTCACTGAAGGCAATACGAAATGTAACATTCTTTATTGGTCTATTGTTATTGATGAAATTTTCCAACTCACCGGTTTTAGTTAAACATTCAAACAATCTCTCAATGTACTGTTGTAGTAGATCACCAGGAATAACAATACCAAAACATTCAACTCGGTTTTCAGCGTTGTCTTTGATATCCTCCTCTGCCATAACAAACATTGTGTTGATGAATTCGCCATCTGCATTCCAAATGAGAGAAGCAATTTTTTCTATGACGAGTTTTCTCAAGTAGTCACTGAAAGCAATCCGAAATGTTACATTCTTCATTGGTCTATTTTTATCGATGTATTTCTCCAACCCATTGGTTTTAGTCAAACGTTCAAACCATCTATCAATGTATTGTTTTAATAGATCATCAGAAATAACGATACCAAAGCATTCATATCGGTTATCAGTATTGTTCTTGATGTCCTCCTCTGCCATAGCAAACATTGTGTTGATGAATTCGCCATCTGTATTCCAAATGAGAGAAGCTATCTTGTCTGTGTTTAGTTGTTTCATGTATTTATTTAAGGCAATACGAAACGTGATATCCTTTAATGGTCTACTTTTATCTATGTATGTCTCCAATTGTTTGGTTTTAGTCAAACATAGTACCCACCTCTCAATGTATTGTTGTAGTAGATCATCCGGAATCACAATACCAAAACATTCTAATCGGTTCTCAGTGTTAACGTTGATGTGTTTGTCTGCCAAAACAAACATTGTATTAATAAAATCTCCGTTTGCATTCCAAATGAGAGAAGCTATTTTTTCTGTGATAAGTTGCCTAAAGTAGTCACTGAAGGCAATACGAAATGTAACATTCTTTATTGGTCTATTTTTATTGATAAAATTTTCCAACTCACCGGTTTTAGTTAAACATTCAAACAATCTCGCAATGTACTGTTGTAGTAGATCACCAGGAATAACAATACCAAAACATTCAACTCGGTTTTCAGCGTTGTCTTTGATATCCTCCTTTGCCATAACAAACATTGTATTGATAAAATCTACGTCTGCGTTCCAGATGAGAGAAGCTATTGTATCTTTGTTTAGTTGTCTCATGTTGTTACATAAGGCAGTACGAAATATAATATGCCTCAATGGTCTATTTTTATCTATGGATTTCTGCAAATCACTGGTGTGAGTCAAACGTTCAAAGAACCTCTCAATGTACTGCTGTCGTAAATTATCAGGAATAACAATACCAAAACATTCATGCCGGTTCTCAGAGTTTTCTTTGACGTCTTCCTCAGACATGACTAACATTTTATTGAAAAAATCCCAGTTTGAATTCCGAATTAGAGCAGCTAACTTTTCTGCGTTTAGTTGTCTCATGTAGTATCCTAAGGCAGTACGAAATGTAGCATTCTTTATTGATCTACTTTTATCTGTGTATGTCTCCAATTGTTTGGTTTTAGTCAAACGTTCAAACCACCTTTCAATGTATTGTTGTAATAGATCATCAGGAATAACAATACCAAAACTATTAATTCGGTTCTCAGAGTTGTCTTTGATGTCCTGCTCTGCCATAACAAACATTGCGTTTATGAAATCTCCGTTTGCATAACTAATGAGAGAAGCGATTTTTTCTGTGTTAAGTTGTCTTAAGTAGTAACAAAAGGCAGTACGAAATGTTACAGTCTTTATTGCTTTATTTGTATTGAAGCATTTCTCCAACTCAAGGGTTTTAGTCAAACTTTCAAACCACCTCTCAATGTATTGTTGCAGTAGATCATCAGGAATAACAATACCAAAACCTTTATATCGGTTCTCGGCGTTGTCCCTTATGTCCTCCTCCGACATAACAAACATTGTATTTATAAAATCCTCGTTTGCATTCCAAATGAGAAAAGCTATTTTTTCTGTTTTTAAGTGTCTCATGTAGTTACGCAATGCAGTATGAAATGTTACATTCTTTATAGGTCTACTTTCATCTATGTTTTTCTGAATATCACTGGTTTTAGTTAACTGTTCGAACCATCTTTCAATGTATTGTTGTAGTAGATCATCAGGAATAACGATACCAAAACATTCATATCGGTTCTCAGCGTTGGCTTTGATGTCATTCTCTGCCATAACAAACATTTTATTGATAAAATCTCCGTCTGCATTCCAAATAAGAGAAGCAATTTTTTCTGTGTTTAGTTGTCTCATGAAATTACACAAAAAAGTACGAAATGTAACATTCTTTGATGGTCTATTTTTATCTATGAAAATTTCCAACCTACTGGTTTTAGTCAACCGTTGAAACCATCTCTCAATGTATTGTTGTAGTAGATCTTTATGAATAACAATACCAAAACATTCATATCGGTTCTCAGCGTTGGCTTTGATGTCATTCTCTGCCATAACAAACATTTTATTAATAAAATCCCTGCCTGCATTCAAGATGAGAGAAGCTATTTTTTCTGTGTTTAATTGTCGCATGTTGACGTTTACTGCAGTACGAAATTTAACATTCCTGATTGATCTATTTTTATCTATGAATGTCTCCAACTCACTGGTTTTAGTCAAATGTTCAAACCACCGTTCAATATATTGCTGTAATAGATCAGCAGGAATAACAATACCAAAACATTTATATAGGATATCGGTGTTGTCTCTGAAGACATCCTCTGACATGACTAACATTGTGTTGATGAATTCGCCCTCTGCATTCCAAATGAGTGAAGCTATTTTTTCTGTGTTAAATTTCCTCAAATAATCGCTTAAGGCTTTACGAAATGTTTCATTCTTTATTGGTCTATTTCTATCGATGTATTTCTCCAACCCACTGGTTTTAGTTAAACGTTCAAACCACCTCTCAAAGTACTGTTGTAGTAGATCCTCAGGAATCACAATACCAAAGCATTCATATCGGTTCTCAGCGTTTTCCTTGATGTCTTCCTCTGCCATAACGAACATTGTATTTATAAAATCCCCGCCTGCATTCCAGATGAGAAAAGTTATTTTTTCTGTGTTCAGTTCTCTCATGTAGTTGAACATAGCATTACGAAATGTTAAATTCTTCATTGGTCTATTTCTATCGATGTATTTATGCAAATCTATGGTTTCAGTCAGACGTTGAAACCACCTTTCAATGTATTGTTGTAGTATATCAATAGGAATAACAATACCAAAACATTCATATCGGTTCTCAGCGTTGCATTGTATGTCCTCCTCTGCAACAACAAACATTGTATTGATAAAATCTCCGTCTGCATTCCAAATGAGAAAAGCTATCTTTTCTGTGTTGAGTTTTCTCAAGCAGTTACTCAGTGTTGTAAGAAATTTAACATTCTTTATTGGTCTATTTTTATTTACGAATTTCTGCAACCCATTGGTTTTAGTCAAAAGTTCAAACCACCTCTCAATGTATTGTTGCAGTAGATCATCAGGAATAACAATACCAAAACCTTTATATCGGTTCTCGGCGTTGTCCTTTATGTCCTCCTCCGACATAACAAACATTGTATTTATAAAATCCTCGTTTGCATTCCAAATGAGAAAAGCTATTTTTTCTGTTTTTAAGTGTCTCATGTAGTTACGCAATGCAGTATGAAATGTTACATTCTTTATAGGTCTACTTTCATCTATGTTTTTCTGAATATCACTGGTTTTAGTTAACTGTTCGAACCATCTTTCAATGTATTGTTGTAGTAGATCATCAGGAATAACGATACCAAAACATTCATATCGGTTCTCAGCGTTGGCTTTGATGTCATTCTCTGCCATAACAAACAATTTATTGATAAAATCTCCGTCTGCATTCCAAATGAGAGAAGCTATTTTTTCTGTCTTTAGTTGTCTCATGAAATTACACAAAAATGTACGAAATGTAACATTCTTTGATGGTCTATTTTTATCTATGAAAATTTCCAACCTACTGGTTTTAGTCAACCGTTGAAACCATCTCTCAATGTATTGTTGTAGTAGATCATTATGAATAACAATACCAAAACATTCATATCGGTTCTCGGCGTTGTCCTTTATGTCCTCCTCCGACATAACAAACATTGTATTGATGAAATCCTCGTTTGCATTCCAAATGAGAGAAGATATTGTGTCTGTGTTTAGTTGTCTCATGTAATAATATAATGAAGATCGAAACATAACGTTCTTCATTGGTCTATTTTTATCTATGTATTTCTCAATCTCTTCTGTTTTAGTCAAACTTTGAAACCACCTTACAATGTATTGCTGTAATAGATCATCAGGAATAACAATACCAAAACATTCATATCGGTTAACAGAGTGTTCTTTGATATCCTCTTCTGCGAAAACAAACAATGTATTGATAAAATCTCTGTCTGCATTCCAAATGAGGGACGCTGTTTTTTCTGTGTTTAGTTGTCTCATATAGTTACGCAAAGAAGTACGAAATGTAACGTTCTTCAATGGTCTAGAATTATTCAAAAAGTGCTCGACAGACCAGGTTTTTTTCAAAACTTTCAACCACCTCCCAATGTATTGCTGTAGTAGATCACTAGGAATTACAATACCAAAACATTCATATCTGTTCACAGAGTGTTCTTTGATATCCCCCTCTGTCAAAACAAACAATGTATTGATAAAATCTCCGTCTGCATTCCAAATGAGGGATGCTGTTTTTTCTGTGTTTAGTTGTCTGATGTAGTTACACAAAAAAGTACGAAATGTAATGTTCTTCAATGGTCTTGAATTATTAATGAATTGCTCGACAGACCAGGTTTTTGTCAAACCTTTTAACCACCTCTCAATGTATTGCTGTAGTAAATTATCAGGAATAACAATACCAAAACATTCATATCGGTTCTCGGCGTTGCCCTTGACGTCATCCTCTGACATGACTAACATTCTATTAATAAAATCCTTGTTTGCATTCCAAATGATAGAAGCTATTTTATCTGTATTTAGTTGTCTCATGTAGTTACATAATGCAGTACGAAATGTAACATTCATTATTGGTCTGGTTTTATCTATGTAATTCTTAATGTTTCTGGCTTTAGTCAAACGTTTAAGCCACCATTCAATATATTGCTGTAATAAATCATCAGGAATAACAATACCAAAACATTCATATCGATTCACAGAGTTGTTTTTGATATCCTCCTCTGCCAAAACAAACATTGTATTTATAAAATCTCCGTCTGCATTCCAAATTAGAGAAGATATTTTTTCTGTGTTAAGTTGTCTCATGTAATTACACAACACAGTACGAAATGTAACATTTGTTAATGGTCTATTTTTGTATATGGACTCCTCCAAGCAACAAGTGCTAGTCAAACCTTCCAACCACTTCTCTATGTATTGCTGTAGTAGATCATCAGGAATAACAATACCAAAACATTCATATCGGTTCTCGGCGTTGTCCTTGACATCATCCGCTGACATGACTAACATTGTATTAATAAAATCCTCCTTTGCATTCCAAATGAGAGAAGATATTGTCTCTGTGTTTAGTTGTCTCATGTAGTTACATAATGCAGTACGAAATGTAACGTTCTGTATTGGTCTGGTTTTATTTATGTAATTCTCAATCTTACTGGCTTTAGTTAAACGTTTTAACCACTTTTCAGTATATTGCTGTAGTAAATCATCAGGAATTACAATACCAAAACATTCATATCGGTTCACAGAGTGTTCTTTGATATCCTCCTCTGCAAAAACAAACATTGTATTTATAAAATCTCCGTTTGCATTCCAAATGAGAGAAGCTATTTTTTCTGTGTTAAGTTGTCTCATGTAATTACACAACGCAGTACGAAATGTAACATTTTTTAATGGTCTATTTTCATCTATGGACTCCTCCAAGCAACGAGTGTTAGTCAAATCTTGAAAGCACCTCTCAATGTATTGGTGTAGTAGATCATCAGGAATAACAATACCAAAACTATCATGTAGGTTCTCAGCGTTGTCTTTGATGTCCTCCTCTGTCAAAACAAACATTGTATTGATAAAATTTGTATTAACCTTCCAAATGAGAGAAGCTATTTTTTCCGTGTTTAGTTGACTCGTGTAGTTACAGAAAGAAGTACGAAATGTAACGTTCTTCGACGGTCTAGAATTATTAATGAATTCATTGACAGACCAGGTTTTTTTCAAACTTTTAAACCATCTCCCAATGTATTGCTGTAGTAGATCATCAGGAATAACAATACCGAAACATTCATATTGGTTCAAAGAGTGTTCTTTGATGTCCTCCTGTGTCAAAACAAACATTGTATTGATAAAATCTTCTTTTGCATTCCGAATGAGGGAAGCTGTTTGTTCTTTGTTTAGTTGTCTCATGTTGTTACACAAAGAAGTACGAAATGTTACATTCGTAAATAGTCCACAACGGCTGATGAACATCTCTAAAGACCAGGTTTTTGTCAAACATTCTAGCCACTTTACAATGTATTGCTCTAGTAGCTGATCAGGAATATGAATACAAAAACATTCATATCGGTTCACAGAGTTGTCATTGATGTCCTCCTCTGTCATGACGGACATTGTATTCAGAAAATCAGCGTCTGCAGTTTGAATGATAAACGCAATATTTTCTGTTGTCAGTTGTCGGATGTAGGTACGTAGAGCACTACGAAATTTAACATTACTCATTAGTCTATTGTCATCTATGACGAACGGATTATAAATTTTAGTTGAAACATCAAACCATCTGTTAATGTATTGCTGTAACAGATCATCAGGAATCACAATACCAAAGCATTCATATCGGTTCTCAGGGTTGTCGTTGATGTCCTCCTCTGACATGACGAACATTAGATTGATATACTCATAATTTGCAGTTTGTATGATTGATGCAATTTGTTCTGTGGAAAGTTGCTTCATGTAGTGCCGTAAAGCATTTCGAAATTTTACATTAATGAATAAACTATTTTCATCGATAACATCTCGTACCCAAATAGTTTTTGTCAAATCATCAAGCCACCTGTCAATGTATTGCTTTAACTGATCATCAGGCATTACAATACGAAAACATTGATATTTGTTGTCTTGTATGTCCTCCTCTGTCATGACAAACATTGTATTGAAAAAAACATGTACCGAATATTGAATGAGCGATGAAATTTCCTTTTTGTTAAGTTGTTTCATGTGCGTACGAAGAGCAGTGCTACCTTTAACATTTGTTAATGCTCTATTCATATGAATATTATCTACTAAATAAAATTTGTTTGTGAGGCCATTAAAATACTTTTCGATGTATTGCTGTAGTAAGTCATCAGGGATAACAATACCAAACCATTGATATCGGTTCCAATCGTTGTCGTTGATATCAGCCTCTGTCATGACAAACAATGTATTGAGAAACGAATCCTTTGCTGTATGAATGAGCGATTCAATTTTTTCTGTGGTTAGTTCTTTTATATAGATACGTAACGCATTAAGAAATGCAAGATTCATCAAGGGTCTATTTTTGCTGATAAATGTACTAAGCATTATACGTTTTGCTTGACATGAACGCATGAGAGATGGCAGTGTATAAAAAATCTCAGAACTGCAATCACCCCAGGAAATGCACTCTCCGACGTATTTTGTCAAATCGTTAAACCACCTGTCAATGTAATTGTATACCATACCCTCAGGAATAACAATACCAAAACGTTCATTTTGATTCTGAGCAAAGTCTTTGACGTCATGTTCTGCCAGGACAACCATTGTATTGAGAAAGTCCTTACTTCCAGTCTGAATGATAGAAGCGATATTTTCTGTGTTTAATTGTCTCATTTTGGATTTCAAGGCAGTGCGAAATGAAACATATTTCAGAAGTCTATTTTCCTTCATCAAATTCTCCGTAGAATTAGTCTTAGTCAAAGCATCAAACCATTTTTCAATGTATTGCTGTAACATATCATCAGGTAAAATAATACCAAAACATTTATATTCATTAAAAATATCTTCAACCTTATCTTTGATGTCTTTTTTCCTCATTACAAACATCTTATTTAAAAAATCTGTGTTCGCTTTTTCCATAAAGGCAATTATTTCAGGCTTTGAAAGTTTTCTCATAAAGTCTATGAGCATAGTGCGGAAGTCAACATTCTGAAGATTTTTATTTTCAACTATGTTATTCTTTACATCAGACGAAATAACAAGATCGTCAAACACCCTTTTCATGTACATTTCCATTTTTTTCCTAGAGATAGGTATTGTGTAACCTGAACTTTTATTGTCATCTGTAACAACTAATCTCTCACGGACAAATCTGCCAGTGGCATGTTTTATCAATGAATCTATAATTTTCTCTTGTGTTCCAAAATAAAAAGCTAGGAAATCAAACAGCTTGTCATGGATAGTTTGGAATGTTCCGTCATCATAAGTCACAAATGTTCCTATGAGTGTTTCAAGTTGGTACATAAGTTTCTTACCTGTGACATCTGTTATATTTTCGTATATTTCACATACTTCTATAATGTCTTCTATCATCACCTTAACTTTTGGATCCTTACCTTTAATTTTTTTATCCTCTAATTTGTTGTTGAAGATAACTAACAAAAGTAGGGTACAGTATTTGTACTTACCTTCTGTACAGTCATCATACATCCTAGGCAATTCTCTTTTGTAAAATGAAAATGCATCATTTAAAAAAAAATCAAGATTGAATTGAGGATCGTTTCTCTGAACATGATATAACTTGCATAACCAGGGTAAATAATCAAATTCACGCAAATGTTTGAATGCTTCTAATGCATGTTCCTTGAAATACTGTGCCGTCATATTTTCCTTCTCCATTGGCGTTAGAGATAAGCCCTCAGATCTTAAGTTACATTCACATGTTTTGAAGATTTCTAAGTTTGCAAACATTTTATCTTTAAAAACCTGAAGTCTGCATGTTAAAATCAACTTACAATTACCGTTTTTTAGAATACTCTCTATGTCAGTCATTGACTTTTTCCATTCTTCTAATCTCGTTTGGTTAGCAGTAAAATTTCCGCACATGTCATCGACAAGGTACAATGTTTTTCTGCCGGATTTATACTTATCTGTTATATCTTTCGCGTCGACCACAGTTATTATTGTGTATCCATTTTGTTCCAGTTTGAGAGCAACATGTCGAACAAGGGCCGTTTTTCCACATCCAGAAGGTCCTATTACACTTACACAGTTGTATTTGCTGACACAAGACAAAACATGCTTAGTTGCTCTTGTTTCGATGTAAAGACTGTCATCCTTTTCCCATGTTTCTAGTTTATCAATCATGAAATCTAAAATGATAATGAAAAAAAAAGCTTATTATGTTTATATTACAATTGCACAATCAAAAGGTTTAATATAATTCATTTGTTACTGATTTAGCTATCAATGGCCGTCACGGAATAGTCACCGAACATTAGTGATCAATTAACACATCATTGTTCATTCGTCGATCAGTCCCTGATAAGTCAGGTTTTGAAACACGACAGATGATTGACAAATTGTACGAATAACATCAAATTATACATTTGTTTGTATAATTCCGACTATTAAAAAGCGAAATATCCGTACATTGCGCATTTTGCTGTTATAAGCAGAAATATTTTGTTTTTGTTTTTTTTGTTTTTTGTTTTTATATAAAAACAGACTTATAAATATAGTATTAATGTTTTGAATTGATATACTTAAGATTGTTTTAAACAATTAAACTTTAAACATATGTTTTTTTGGTTGTTGTTACTGTCCTCATTCATCAATCACAAAAAGAAGGTAACAATTTTTTGCAGTCCATAAAGAAGGAATATATCGTGTGTTTGAATGGGAATAGTCACAAAGTGAGTTTTGTGAATTTGATGTAAGTACAACAACACACATTTTATCAAGGTTAGAAAACACCCATAAAAAGGGAACAGTTAAACACATCATCTAAAACATTGTTCATGGAATAACATTATGCAAAGCAAAAGTCATAAATCAATGCTAAAACAGTTAGGGTCGATTTCCAGTCCATTCACAATTCTCCTCTTTGTCATTAAAATTTTTTAAACTTCATTCTTTTTTAGAAATTAAAATTGACTGGAACTAATTTTCAGAGAAATCAATATATAAAAATAAAAGATAAAAAGTAAATATATTTGTCTTTTTTTTTGAAAACGAAAATAACACTTTATAAATGTTGTGTGTCTGGACTTACTTTCATCAGAAACTCTCATACATAAGTATATGAAAGCCACATTAAAATTTTTTACATCATATTTTCGGTTCCAGTACCCACCAAAGATTTTTATGGTAACCATTTATAATGTGATACTACAAAACACGATGTCACTGATAATTCCACGATATCAACACCCTAGCAACAAGGGACACAACGTAATAAATGAAATATCACGTTTTCATTATACTTTATAGTACAGCCCGAATATATATATCTGCTGTATACATATAAATATTCTTCATAAGATTTGGACAATCAAGTCAGTGTTTTTTTATTAATCATATTCAGATACAGTGAGAGGAATATTATATAACCTTTTGAATACATTTTATAAATTTTCATTTTTTTTTAAATAGAATAGACTGATAATTTTTTGTCATTTTGAAGATTATTTTTTATTAGAAATGAATATTCTTTTTAATTTTCACATTTACTTTGAAAAATGCCATAAAAGATAAAAGGAACTTTCCGAAATATTTAAACGAATTTCTAAATAAATTATTCATAAAAGAAAAGAAATTTTGGGATGAGAACCCCCCTTTTTTGCCTGTTTACAGGTCATATTTTGGTAGACCGTTGTCAGCCTGTCCTTCCTTCGTCACCATGACGGACATTAACCCAACAACACTTCAACCAAACTTTGTTCTCCCTTTTGATTTTTAAAATTTACGATTTTATGTTTCTGAGTTGTGAGGTTTCAAATTAATAATTAAAAAAGGGAGATTTTCCTATTTTCGTAAATAACTCAAAAATGTTTTTATCAGTTTTTATGAAACTATGGTGAATTGTTTATATGTATTGAAGTAAACACCCATTTGATTTTCAAAAGGAAATGATATTACATTTCCGAGTTATGGGATTTTATTCTTAAAAAAAAAAGTTGGTTTTCCAGCTTTCGGACAATACCTTTAAAGTGCTTTGAGCAGTTTCCATTACACTTTGTTGACTGGTTTATATCTATAAAGATAACCTCCCTTTAGTTTTTCATAAATTTCTGATATGACATTTAGAAGTTATTAAACTTTATTCTTTGAAAACGTGACAGACGTATCATGCGCTCATGGCACAGCTGTTTATTATTTTTGTGTTTAAAACACTTTCATATTTCAACTTACATGACTTATTTTCTCTTAATTTAAGCATTTGATCTAACTCTTTCCAATGCAACATAACAATACAAGTTGTTTATATACATATTGCCCTTCTATTCAGTGGAAAATAAAGAGAGGTGGGTCCACTCCACATTTGCATGTGAATAGAAGTAGGTAATATTTGAACCTTATATACTAAAAAAATGCAGAATTTATATACTGTGTATATCTGGATTTGTCCTGGATACAATCGATTTTAATATAGCTATTTTAGCCATCAGTGAAATCAAATTCGAACCATTCTAAATATTACAAGAAAGGAAACATATATGCTAGGGATCGAATGAGGAAGGGCCTGGGTCTACATGACCGTAACCGAAACACCTCCTTTAGTATTAGAAACATACCAGATCTGGATTTCTGATATAGAAATGCACACACAATAATTATACCACAAGCATGGAAGTGGGAATTTCTAAAAAAAAATATTAAAATAAATGCTGAAAAATGTATTCCATAACATTCTACACTGGATATACCAACTCTAAATTACTCTAAATATCTGCACACCAAAAACTAAATTATTTTAAAAAGATACACTTGATTGGCCCTGGTCCTGATTGGTTTTAACACAAGTACGTTGACATGTTTTATTAAAACATATCAATTTGTTTTAAAATTATTATCATAGTATTTCTAAATTAGCTGCAGAAATCCTATTTTTTGTCAATATGCTAAGAAATATTAAATTTATATATTTTTTAATTGAATTTTGGATGAAACACATTGCACAAATATGAAGGGTTTTCCCGTTTGAATGGTTTTACATTAGTAACTTTTAGGGAACTTTATAGCTTGCTGTTCGGTGTGAGTCAAGGCTCCGTGTTGAAGGCCGAACCTTGACATATAATGGTTTACTGTTACAAATTGTTACTTGGAGATAGAGTTGTCTCATTAGTACTTATACCACATCTTCCTATATCTAATGCAATCCATTTTATTATTTTTATAAGATAAATGTTAACAATACTCTTTGTCATTTATGTTGTTCAAATTATCAAACACTGCTGACCCGTCGACCTGGAAAACAGTACTGAACGTATGCATAAATTTGCGTGGAATTTATTTTCGCGATTTTCCTTCACAAGCCAAAATTAGCGAAAATAAACATCCCGCGAAAATAACCCGCTATGCGGTATTCCAAGGGTCCTGCTATCGGTCGAGGATTTTGGTTGAATTCGGGTTATTTAGTATTTAAGTTTTGTATGTGTTGTGAATTGGTTTTTTTTAATGAAAAATGCCTGTATTAAATCAGTGATATTACAGTTGTTTCCCTTCGTTCCGTAAGAGGATATAGTCGATTATTGGTCTCTGAATGAATTATTGAACTTTGAGTTTGGTACTTTTGTACAACCTTTTTTGGTTAGTATATCAGTTTGAGTTCGTTCTGGCAATGATATTTTCTGTTATTCTACAGCGTTATATTATAGTTTTTCCTTTGTATCTTGTGTATCTTGTTTCTTTCTAGATCATTTGTGCTCTCTCAATGAAGAATATTCCGATTGCTTATGATTGATAAGCTAATGATTTATTTAGCATAGCATATAATGAATAAGCCTTCAAAACAAAACACACCAGGGAACACATTGACAAGTTTTGCATACACAATATCAAGGTTCAACTGTAAATTAACGTATAAGAATAGAATAAAGAGAAAAAAATACCACTTATTCCATTTTCTTCTCTTCTTTTTCTATCTCTTTTACTTCTTTTTCTTTCTCTCAAACTGTTTCCTTCAATATAATAAAAATATAGCATAAGTTAATGAGTTATTACGTAGAACATGTAGAAACCGCAGAAAAAAAAGAAAGACTGAAAAATAATTATCAAAATGATTAAAAATACTACGCATGTGTATTTGTAATCTCTAAAACGTTAGATAACGAATAATATCTTATTGGATGTTTTAAATACTGTAGAATTCCCAGTTACGGTACCAATAATCTATAAAGTCATATTGTTGAATACATTTTCCATAGATATCTATGTGCTTTTGATATAGTTAAATATGTTGTTAGTAAACCTACCAATGCTCAGTAACTCGAGGTCAAACTGTGTAACATCTGTTTCTTCTATCTTTGTAGCATATTCTTTATAACATCTATCCTCTGTCAACACTTCAAGAAACATTTTATTCGTAGAAGAATTATTTTTTCTAATGATTTTTCCTAAAAGTTCTCTGTTTTTCTCTTCTTTTGAAATATTTATAGATCTAATTTCTGCAATTTCCTCACTACTTAAAACATCTTTCAGTTTGTCTAGAATGTCATTTTTTTCAACGTCAACGCTATGTACTATATGTTTATACCATTTGATTAATCTGACAGTCTGGTTCTCTATATCTGTAATATAATACACTATAAGTATACTTTTTGGTATTTGAGTATCTGTAGAAGCACCATATTATTGCTGTAATTATATGACTTAATGTTTGACCCGCATGTTACTCAATATTTCGATGATTTCAGTTCACGAACCTTGCAAAATGCACAAAAAGTTGACCTTCGACGAATTTAGTTACTATAGAAGTAGCGACAACAAACAGTATAAGATGTTCATTTCGATAACTAAGGATGTAGTTATTTGAAATCAAAATCACCTAGATATCAAAATTGATTAAAAAAGTCAGAAGAGCATTAGTTTAGGAACAAAATAAGCTGAAAATACTGGTAGGTTATAGAGCTCCTTTTCGAGATTTCTAATTTGAAAAAAAATAGCGTGAAAAGGCTAACTCGGATTTTCACCTTATATTTGCATTGGTATTTTTTTGGGTCTCAGATCGATCAAAAAGAAATCTAGAATATGCTTAAATTTTGGTTAATGACCTTTTATGAGCTATTGAAGTCTTATATAAAAAGAAAAAAATGGGTGTTATGGGGCAAAATGTTTTATCCTGAATCATAGGAAAAAAACAAGGAGTCCAAACATCTGATATAAATTCCAAAACGTGCGCTAAACAGATCTTTTATGTATCTTAAGTGGTGATTTAGGCCATAGTATTTGAGAATCCAAATCCTAACACAAATGTTGAATTAAGAGATAAAATAATAGAAAAGGACACAGGGAATATTGAAACTCGAACAAGGTATTTTACTGGGATGTTACATCCCTTAACCTGAAACGAGTTTCTCAGTTGTATTAAAGCTTCCATAATGAATATATAGTGGAATGAACAATTTGTGGATTTTAATAAATTCTATAGAACTTTAGGACTTTTTTAAATCTAGGTCTATTTCTGTAATTAATTATTTCATACTTTTGTTTTTTTAACCCTGTATGCTAACATTGCCCATGTGAAATTTTAAAATTGTTTGTATAAACATTGAACGACAAAAAATATGTGACGTATAAAATTTTCTGACATCAGACACGCGAAGTGATGAATGTGTTTGAAGATAAATGTTTTTGTGTTCTGTTAAATTGTTCCTTTTAAAATTGTAACACGATGATGACTGCTGTACCCATATTTTGACTATTTTATTTATTATGTCTGTTTAGTTCACGCATCATTGTAAATATAATGGAATTTGATGAGACTGTTACCAAAGTGAGAGGTTTAGCGCTATAAAACCAGGTTTAATCCACCGTTTTCTACATTTGACAATGCCTGTTCCAAATCCGGTATATAACATTTCTTGATTTCTTTTTCCGATTTGACTATCCTCTGAGTTCAGTATTTTTGTGATTTTACTTTTTACTTTTTCTCTATGTATATAACATTATGTAAATTTTGCAATCTTACATAATGACTCACACCGAGGTCTCCGACAATGAATCTAGATGTACAAATAGGAAGATGTGGTATGAGTGCCAATGAGACAACTCTCCATCCAAATCACAATCATAAAAGTTAACCGTTATAATTCAGGGTACGGTTTTCAACACCGAGCCCAGGGAGCCTAGGTTCAAACCGAACAGCAAGCTTTAAAGGGTCCCAAAAGCTACTAATGTAACATTGTAAAACCATTCAAACGGGAAAATCAACGGTCTAATCTATATAAAACACGAGAAATGAAAAACACTTAGGAATCACACAAACAGACGACAACTACTGAACATCAGGTTCCTGACTTAGGACAGGTGGAAACATTTGAAGCGGGAATAAGCGTGTTAATGGTACAAAACCTCCCTTTTCTGAAACAATAATATAACATCACAAAATAGAAAGACACGCTATAAAGTATCAATTGGAATGACTTAAATTAATCAAAATCGAAGTTACACAAATTAACAAGCAATGAACGAATAAATTAGATCTGTGATACAATGTTAATGCATAGTTATAACATATATATAAAAAAGCGGAATTTCCAATTGACATATCTACAATTGAAAAAAAATCGGCTTATTATTTGACAAAACAACATTATTAGGTCCGGGTACACAGTTATCGTTCCTCAATTTTCGTTGTCTACAAACAGAGTACCTAGTGTGGACAGTGCATAACTTATACATTGTTCATACATCTAGTGCAGCAGCTAAAAGCATATTTCAGAAAAACCGGGCAAATCCTGCTACAAGCATAAAATTTGGTATGAACCTTTCTCAGCCATTACTCTTTAAGTTCAGATAGGAATGAAATCTGAAAAAAGTGCACAACTCCAAGGAAAATCCAATATGGTGGACATTATACATAAATCAGCACAATATTGAAGGCTGGTGTGTTAAAAGGTCTTATAACCATGCTACTATCTATATATTCGGCACAAACCTTTGTTATGTGCTTCCTTTTGATACATTACATAGATTATATTTCGTTAAAATCTAATATGACGTATATTGTACTAAAATAAGCATACATTTTATGGAGGGTATTTGAAATGTGTTTTTATGTACTGCAACTATCATTTTATTGTAAAGGAACCTTTCTTTTGTGCTTCTCGTGGATACAATACATAGCACATATGTCTTTAAAAACCCCTACCTCCTATAATAAAATATGGCGGTGATAGAAATATCAATTTCTAATTTTATTATTCAACTTTATTCCAAATTTAAAACAAAATGTTTTGTTAAGCCGGTTATTAAACTTTTTGCTTCAAGTTATCCTGAAACCCTTTACACATGATGTTCTTTCACTAAATAATTCAAAATTTGGTGACTATGTTTAACTGATCTATCCCATCGAACTAGAGATAAAGGATACTACAGATACAGTTAAGTCGGCCTCATATCTTGACTTACATCTAGAAATTGACAATGAGGGTCGGTTGAAAACAAAACTTTACGATAAAAGAGATAATTTCAGCTTTCATATTGTAAACATTCCATTTCTAAGTAGCAACATTCCAGCAGCACCTTCATACGGGGTATATATCTCCCAATTGATACGATATTCCCGTGCTTGCATTTCCTATAATGATTTTCTTGATAGAGGGTTGCTGCTCACAAGGAAGCTATTAAACCAAGAGTTCCAAATGGTAAAATTGAAATCATCCCTTCGTAAATTATACGGACGTCATCACGAGTTGGTTGACCGTTATGGAATAACCGTTTCACAAATGATATCAGATATGTTCCTTACGTCGTATCTACAATCCCCTTCTCTTTCATGAATGTGACCTACCGAATTAAGACTATTTACCGGATTTGTTATCACATAAGCAACACAACGGGTGCCACATGTGGAGCAGGATCTGCCTACCCTTCCGGAGCACCCGTGGGGTTCGTGTTGCTTATTCTTTAGTTTTCTATGTTGTGTCATGTGTACTATTGTTTGTCTGTTTGTCTTTTTTTCATTTTTAGCCATGGTGTTGTCAGTTTATTTTCGATTTATGAGTTTGACTGTCCATCTGGTATCTTTCGTCTCTCTTTTATTTACTTTTATGTTTAAAATATGTAAATTCAAAGTTAAACTTCTGGTAAATAACAATACAGCATAAATTTCAAATATGACTACTCAATCTGTATCCTCGATGTAAAGTTTTGGATAGATAAAACAGTGCGCGGGAGACCTTAGGACTAAAAAAATGCTGTTCAAAAGGATCAATATATCCTTTTTTTGTTTTCTTGTTTTGTTTACCCCATCTGATGAGTTTCTTGATCGAACACCAAAACGTCGTTTAGTTCTATCAATGACATTATCCAATGCATATCTGGTTATGAAGGCTGATAAATCATCATTCTTAATACTAAAGACACATCTTGAAATGTCATCCATGTCTCCCACGCTTGCTTTTATTCTTTTCCACCAAACGAATATACACTATCACAACCGGTAAAGATATGAAACACAGGAAATGTGTGAAATCGCTAAATGTCTTTTGCATTTAAAAGGTCATGGATAAATAAATATATGAAGCATTTTCAACTCGCAAATGCAAGCCAAAGTTTGTCTGCCTCTCCGCCACGGAATAGCAACGCAGCAATGACAGCAACATCAGTATCGACTGTTCGCACATGACTCCTTTAAGTCCGTGTTTCACTTCATCAGACACATGTACCATACTACTGCATGATTCTAGTACTAAACTTGAAACATTCATCATCACGTGGTGGATAACATAGAACATTATGAGTATGTGTTGCTAAACTTACATTTCACTCAAATTTTGTTGAGCAACTAGCTATGAAAAAAAGCTATAAAAGTTCTTTTTTATGGATGTCACCTCTCAAAAAAAAAATTTTTTTAACATGCACTCTTGTTACAGTTTTTCCAGGGGTGTCATAATGTAAGTAAAGAATACCAAATTTTGAATGATTTGTTAACATTTTTTAGATATATAAAAATCAGTCCCAGGTCCAGTGAATGATACTAAGTTGTCTGAGGAACTGGATTATTTTGCCAGGAGCCTCCGCATCAAGGAACATTTTGCATCGAAAGAGGACGATAGCACCACCTCAGATAGTGACTCTGATGACTCCAACGAATATAGATTTAGAAAGAAAAGCAACTGGGTCCCTAAACCAAGCAAAAACACCACCTAAGAATCATTTATAGACAATGTTAAAACGGATATACTTACAAATGTAAAAATAAACAATCAGACCTATGACAATTTAACACCTGATGAACGCGTGGCTTTAACAAATTTGAGAGATAATGACGACATTGTTATTAAACCTGCAGACAAAGGGAGTGCAGTTGTCGTCATGGACAAATCTAACTATGTCCAAGAGGCCATTCGCCAATTAGATGATGACCGGTTTTACAAAAAACTTAATTCGGACCCCACCCTCCAATTCAGCGAGGAAATAACAGAATGTTTAAAGGAAATGTGTGACAATAACATCATTGATATAGATACTCTCAAATATTTAAAACCTGAAAATTCAAAACCTGGTCGATTCTACCTGCTCCCTAAAATTCATAAACCTGGTAACCCAGGTAGACCAATCGTCTCAGCTAATGGTCATCCCACCGAAAAAATATCCGAATTCGTTGATTACTATCTTCGACCACATGTAGAAAACTTGCCATCTTTTATTAAAGATTCTATAGATTACTTACTAAAAAAATGCAGGATTTAAACCCTCTACCTGCCAATACTACTCTTGTCACTATGGATGTCACCTCTCTCTATACGAATATTCCCCATGCTGATGGTATTGAAGCATGTAGAGAAGTTTGGGACTCTCGATCTCTTAAAATTCCACCTACTGACTGCTTAGTTGAAATGCTTACTATGGTCTTGAAAAAGAACAACTTCACATTTCAAGGAGAACACTATTTACAGACAAATGGCACTGCTATGGGTACAAAAATGGCTCCATCTTATGCCAATATATTCATGGGTAAATTTGAAAAGCAACTGCTGGAGTGCTCCATCGAAAAACCGCTTTCCTGATATCGATTTATTGATGACGTTGACATGAAATGGGACAAGGGAGACCAAAAATTACAAACTTTTATAACAAATGCTAACAATCAACACCCTACCATCAAATTCACCCATGAAACATCTAATTCCACCATAAACTTCCTTGATACATCTAGCACCCTCTCTGTAGGTATAATAAACACAGATATATACTCTAAACCTACAGATACTCATCAATACTTGTCGCCTGAAAGTTGCCATCCTCCACACTGCACGAAGAGCATTCCATACAGCCAAGCTCTCAGAATAAGGCGAATCTGCTCCTCTGAAGACACTGCAAAACAACGTCTGGGGCAGCTCAAAGGACATTTGAAAAGAAGGGTATATAAACACAAAAACATTAAAAATAGTTTTCGAAAAGCGGAATCCATCCCCAGAAGCAGTCTGCTAACTTACAAAGATAAACAGAAAAGTAAAAGAATCCCCTGTGTGCTCACCTACCATCCATGCCTGAGAAATAGTTTCAAGACCATTCGTGATCATTGGACAGCAATCGAGAAACATTCGAAGTTATCCAAAATCTTTCCTGAGCCTCCCATGATTGCCTTCAAACAACCTAACAGCCTGAGAAATATACTGGTCCGTGCTGACCTTTCCAAACCTAACCATAATGTAGGTAATTGCCAGCCTTGTGGGGATAAGCGCTGCAAATGTTGCAACCAATTGCAGAATTCATCAACATTTCACAGTAAGACCACAGAAACAGGATTGTACATGGCAAAATATGCAAAGGGAAAATCGGGAGAAGTTTTGGATAAAAACACTGGATGTCCTCCATCCAGATGGAATCAATAGAAAGAAATAATTAAATTTACAGTCTAGTGTTTATATTATTATATTCAGGATTTTGGATTAAAATCAATCGACCAAAACTTACCTGTATTATTAGTGATCTATGTTTACACCTTATACATTATATATCATTATTGTTAAAACGAGTGTCACCGAAGAAGGCCATTTGTTGAGCCGAAATATTTGCAATTATTGTATAATTTATATCATCTGTTCAGTTTTTCCATCTTTGTGCAATGATATTCAACACTTTTTAGTGTTTTGTTTTTCATCTATTTATCGGTATTGTTACACAATCTTTCAGACTCATATATATATATCCATGACCTTTTAAATGCACTTCATGTCTTAACCGGTTGTGATACGTTTGGAAAAAAATCCAGCGCGGAAGACATGGATGGCATGTCAAGATTTGACTTTAGCATTTATAATGATAAATCATCAGCCTTTATAAGCAGATATGGATTTCATAATGATAGAAGGATACGTGGATTTGATGTACGATAAAAAAAAAAAACATCATCAGATGGGGTTAACGAAGCAAGAAAACAATAGTTTGTGCGAAAGGGAAGAGTAATTGAGGCTATTCCATTGACTCAGTCTAATATTTTTCAGCATGTAAAACGTGCAGTATACCTAGGCGGGTGTGTATGGGGAACGAGCTTATAATTGGTTCCTATGCTATCAAGATGATCAATGGGAACCTTTTGCCACGGTCGTTGTTCAGTTCTCCCATGTTATACTTTATGTGCTTGTGGTGAAGATTGTGAACAGACATGAGTTTGCGGTCCTATACCAGTATTTTTTAAGATGTGTAAATACTTTATTGACTTAAAAATATAAAAAAAATAATTATAAAATCGGCCGCGTTTACTCAATTAAGATGATGTTTTTCATTTAGCGGAAGTAAAATCCTGTCCAAATATCCACTACTGTCCTACCTTTTATTGTGTTTGCATTGTATAATCCTATATTTAAAAAATGGGTCATTTTTCCATATGGTAGTTCGACCCCGGTGTAAATTTCCCACTATCATTTTTTGTCGGTTTTAAAATACCGTATACATCGAAGTTATACTTTTAAAATTGTTTATATGTGATTAAAATCTACAGAAATTCGGCCAGTTTGAAATGACAATGCAACATCTTTAAATTTTGCTTACTTTAAATGAGAACATGAGAAAATTAAATTGTTTTGAAGAATCACTCGCTGTATCAATGTTTGGTATTTTGGAAATCCTTGAAATGTGTATAAAATCGAAAGAAGAACAAAAAACGATTTTTTCGTAAGGCTTGAGGCCGTTGTTTGACCTCTAATTGTGCCCGGAAAAAACCATCGACCGTCAATAGGAAGTAATCACAGGCACTTGTCTCAGATTTTTTTTTATATACCTTAATACTTTAATGGTTTACTTGAAAAAAAAGTTAAAAATTGTGACTTGGATTGAGTGTTGTCTCATTGGCACAAAAACTACATCTTCTTATTGATAAAGGATATTTTTTACCAAAAAGATAAAAAAAAAAAAGACGTTGTCCTTTGCAACAGGGATATGTTAAGCAAGTGTTACCCGATGCCTCTAAAAATAGTATCAACAATTTAGCAATAAAAATCGCATTGCCATTATTGGCAAAAGTTAAAAGTGTGTGATACATACATTAGCTTAGCACAATTGCATACTACAATTTACAGACAAACTATATCATAAAAAATGAGTACGTACCGAAACACTGGCTTTAATTGTTATATCGACAATGATGCTAAGAATTGAATGGTATAATTGTTGTTTGCAAAACACATTTATATAGTAATACGAAGAGATTAATGTGGCTATATTTGGCAAAATCTTTCAAAATTTTGGGTTATCAATGCTTTTGAACTTCGTACTTTATTTGGTGTTTTATTTTCTTTGTATTCCACCATCACTAAGGAGTATTAAGTAGTCGAAACGCGCACGTGGCGTACAAAATGTTAATCTGGTATCTATAACGAATTTATTCTGACTTACATGTCATCCGTTTTTTCCCCAAAACTTAATCAAAAGTCAAAATATCAAAGTGTATTGAAAGCAAAAAAAACAACCAAAAGTGCATTTGGGTTACCAAGCCACGCTATTTCTATTTTTAGCACAGGTTATCATATTTTAAAATTCATTTCATAATAGTGCAATTTTATTATTATTTTGAAAATATTTATCGGCTATTTACTAGCTTATTGTTTCATTTAAAAAGAGGGTTACCTGATATTTCATATTTGTGTGGTAACTGCGGTAAAGTCACATCAATGTCTGGGACCTTTGCCACCATATTTGCAAGAAGTAATGTATGACACTTCTGATCTGATTCTTTCATTGCTTCAACGAGCATACCTAAGGTGTTGTATGGTCGATGGCTGAGTAATTTTAAAAGGTTTTGGTTACGAGATGATTGGTCTAAACATATATTAATGTCTTCTCTGTCGTCCAGTAAAATAATGCATTTTGAAATTAGATAATCCAAAACCTCTTTGTCGAGTACCGTTGAATGTATGAGTTCATCTTCGAATTCTTTAAAAATACCTGAAAAACAAATCATGTTTTTTTATAATAACAGCTATTACCCCGGAATATCATTATTGTTTTGTTATCATTTTTTTTAAAACTACATTCATTTTTTCGCAAGATGGATATAATGCTAATGCAAATAAAGATCTGGTATGATGACCAATGTGACAAATATCCACAAGAGACCAAATGACGTACATTTTAGCAACTGGAGATTAGTGTACGACCTTCAACAATTATCTACACTCATACTTAGCTGTAAAAGACCAAAACTGAAAAACAATTCGAAAGTGTTATCACACATAATACAAAGGTACAAAACAATAACCGAAAAAAAAAATGCCATAAACAGAAACTAACGATAACTACTAACTAACAAGCTTCTGACTTGAGCATGTTTGATTTCTTTAAGGGACGAATGCGTTGTGATAACAACAAAAAAAACAGTATTCCATTTTTTCTGTTAAACAGGATGAGTTTTCTATATTGTGTTTTTGTGAACTATTGTCTGTCTGCCTGTCTGTCTTTCTGTTTTCCTTTTCTAGCTATAGCGTTGTCACTTTATTTTCAATTTATGAGTTTGAAAGTCCGTCTTGTATCTTTTGCTCCGTTTTTATTCTGCCTTTTGATACAAGTCATCACCGGAACAAGAATCAATTATAAGATCTTATATGAACAAGAATAAATCATATATAAAGATCAACAAAAAACGAATGAAAAAATAAACATCTTTGAAAAGCACAACTTAAATCAAATACCAGGCTTTAACTGTAATTCGTATAAACACACACGTTATTCCTAAAACATGTAAAAATAATAAACAAAAGCCAACATATGTAACATAAACACATATATATATATAAGATATTATTGATTATTGTTTATTTAGCAATTACACATGACCCAAAGTGTCTTAACGTCGAAGATTAAGGAATTCAGCTGTAAACACAAATACATGTTGATTGGATTTATTATTTCTATTTCTGATAAGTTGGTCAATACGTCACACTAGTTAATGGTTTTCAGAAATTGCTAAGTTTCAAAAGCTTTGACAGACAGAATGTACGGTCTCTGACATTCATATAGAACTATAAGGGACCTATTTTAATGAAACATCACCTTTTTCAATGTGTTCAGCAGTGGTTTCTAGTTTTGCTTTTTTGCAAGTGGTCTCAGCTTTTTCACTTCTGTGCTTACCTAATGAAAAATAATTTAAAAAAAGCATACATATAAATCGAGTTAAACGAGAGAAAAAAAATCTTTAGAAAAGGCTAAGACCTCATCAGAAAGTCCAGATTTGTCATGAAGTCCTAATACACAATAAAGTATCCCTGAAAATAATACAATCATAACAGTATATGTACTATAAAAACTAATTTAGAAAATTGACCTTAAGTAATTATGAGAGAGAGAAAAGATTTTACCTATTTTGTTAATCGTACATGAGCTAAAATATCTTAATACCGTCTATTAAGAAATGTTGTTTGGATTTATTAATACGATTGTTGAATAACAGGTAAACATGAAATAAGTATTGGTTTGAGCAAAAAGGAATTGAGAGAGATGCATGGTAATACCTACTGTCTTTGTCAAGCACCAATATCTTTTAGGAAATATTTGGTTAAATGTTTTAAAAGGTACCTTTTGCCAAGTGTTCAACAGCTGTTTCCAGTTTTGCTATTTTGCTTGAATGCTCAGCTAATTCAACTGACTGCTCGTTTAATCTTTTGCGATTTTGCTGAATATTGTCACTAAGAATCACTTGTTCCTGGAGGGCTGTGTAGTCTAAAAGTTTAGTTTTGGCATCAATGGCATCAGTTACGTCTTGTTGGTTCCCTAAACCACTGATCGCCTTCAAAGTATATGTTTGTAAAATCGAGAAAATTATATAATCTTTATGCATTTAATACGACGAGAATTACGATATACCATAAAGTAATTAAGTATAATTTTGCCACAAACATAACCAAGACGAACTATTTAATTTTTTAAATGGTCAATTTACTTTAATTATGATAGAAAAGCCAATTCAAAGACTAGACTCTTTTAACATCCGTATGCATCTGCCCATTGATGTTTCTTAAATTTGAGATTATTGCGCTTGGTCAGCAAGTTAGGAATGCAAGATTGAAGTTTCAGAAAAGTAAAACCAGGGACCTGACAGCATTTTTTGTTGTTGCTTAATTAGTGCCCAGTATTTTTGTTTTCCTATATATAACTTGAAAGCAAACAGAAGTATTGTAATATCATATTGCACCTGGTATCTTCCGCTTCTCATTTGTTAATAAAAGTATTCAATAAAAAACTTTGTTTATTTTGATGCACCTGCTGAAAATACTGTAAACATTTGAAATATTCATACCGTTTTCCATAATTGCAATCCTATATAATGTGTTAGATATCAATAATCACAGTAAGTTTTGGGTCACATCTTTTGAATGGCGAAAAACTAATGAAAATGTCTCTGATAAAAATAATTTGTTAATATTCTAGACTTTTCTGTGATTCAAACCAGGTGGCAAAATGACATTTTGTTAAGTGCATAATAACGCGTGTTAGACCCTTGGGGGAAATAAACCCCATTAAGGTTACATCTAATCAAGTGCACATACCCTTTCGCTGATAAAATACCGTTTAGAATTGCTTACAAAAGATTCCAATTGATTTATATCGAAATTTTTAGCTTCACTGGGGCTTATTGTTGATTCAATTTCCATCTATGATGCACTTGTAAATTCGAAAATGCAGAGATTGCATCCAGCAAACAAGACCACGTATTATTACGCTAGTCGTATTTTCTTTTTATTTTTGTATAAATTTTCTCACAAAATTTTGACTAAATCTGACATTTATTACTGCTTATTGTTAGCTTTTCATTCTATGATTCACTTTAATGAAATCCTTTAAAGCATAGTGAGAGACATTATTTTTAAGGAGTTTATTCTTAATTGTTTTGTTTTAATTAATGTTCACAGAATTAATACGTACTTTTATTATGTGTAACCTTTTAATTATCGTTAGTCAAATTAATGTGTTTAATGATTGTAGGTTCTCTTAAAAAAAGTATACTGTAACCATTTTAGTATTAAAAGATCTAACTGGATTACGACAAGGAAAAATTCGTCGGAAACCTTCTGTAACTTAGGAAAGCCGCCATGAGGAATTAATGAAGTAATGATTGAGAGTTCCCTTCGAAAGTAGCCGATTTTAATGTGGGAAACACCAGCAGCGTAATGTTAGGCGGTATTGGTGTCAGAATAGAGAAAAATATTTTTTATTTATTTTCGATTTCCGAGATCCAAACCCCAGAATGATTAGAAAAAGGAAAGTTTTGCATCAGACAAGACAAACTTAACTATACTTGAGGTATGGGCCAACATGTAGTATATTGTATGTTTAACTGTCACAAACTTATTTTTTTAATATTATCGCATAGAATGTTGAACTGAGATATCTGTATAGTTTGTTAAGCTTGACCACTGTAATTTCCTAAATAAACGTTTTACAAGTTTCCTTTTTGAAAATCATTTTTTTTTCCTTTTTTATACCATTGAAAACTAAAAAAAATGTTAGAAAACAAGGACAATTTTAAACATGTGCAAACAACGCAAATGTCTTGAATGATGCTATTGGAATTTTCTCTCTTAAATTTATTTCTATTTTCCTGTATCACATGTTATTTTCATTCAATTTAAGTGGAACAATTTAAATTTACCTGTAGAAGGGTATAATATATCCCACTGCTGCTGGTACAATACTCTCTTTTGTCGTCTGGGTGGTTTATGCAGGTCTAAAAGTATTGCTTTATTTGATGGAGATGACAAATCTGATGGTAAATTTGGATGAAGGTTGTCAAAATACCTCCTTAGCGCGGTTGTTCCCACGTGGTAGTTTAAGTGAACAACACGGAGAAAATTTTCCTCTTCCTTCGTTACCATGTTTTCTTAGACATAGATTCAAATTACATATTTTAAAGCATGTGTCTGTCTTTCCAACACACTGTTTTTTTTTGTTTTTATGAAAGATCAGCATACTATTGTCTTATGATGCCCAACGCTAGTAAGAAAAAAAAAACATCACAAATTACTTCATAAAGTCAAAGATTGTATAAATAAGTTTCGCATATATAGGATTACATACTAGATACATTTCGGTAATTTTTTTTCCAAATTTCTCATCAATATAAAATTATTTTTACTGATTCGCTCTATAATCAAACACGAAAAGAAACATGTAAACAACTTCAACGTCTTAATTAACGAATCTTCTTTTGTTTTAAATGGATCGTTCGTAACGTTTTGTTTTCCGAAAACAGACGTTGTATTTTAGACTTCGTGATAAATTCATTTCTCAAAGAAAATATGTTCATACAAGAAAGTCAATTCTTAATTCATTTTTTATGCCCTCTCAATTTTAAGACGTATTCTGATTTCGATTATGACTGATTAAGCATGGTTATTTCCCTTTCTTTGTATAATTCTCATTAATGTTAACACAGAAAAAGGTATTATTCTTTATAATCTTGATATGCTGCCTTTAGTTTAACCAAGAGCGATTCTACAGAAAAATATGAAAGCCCAAGATTCATCTCTTACCACAAAATGAATCAGCGAGCCTATGCAGACAATTGTTGTAATCATAATTATTTAATGCGGACATCGGAACGGAAGGACGTAGCTGCGTATTTCTAATATCTCTGTGCGGTCGGCAAACTTAAGAATATCGTTTTTTTGTAATATTCTTTTGAATGACAGATGTATGTTTCTTGTGAATGGAATTTCCATTTCTTCAGATTCCAAATCTGTTTTTCACATCCTTCTACGAACACATGCTGGCTTAAGAAAACCTTTCTCATCTGTCTGTTAAGGTTAATGTAGGTGACAATGCCAAGACACAAGCAAATCAAAGCCAAAGAGAAGTAGAATTTATTATTTGTCAGATACTGCACAATGTTAAGTTACAAATGACTAAACAACAATTATCATTGACCTAAACATTTTTGTCTAAGTTTAGTATTAAGTTTCAGATCAAAGCAAGTACATATACAAAATTAATGTTTTATTGCCAGCTTGGCAACTAATAAGGGCAACAGTAAAATATCGCTGATCAGTCTTCTAAATCTTTAAGTGAAAACAAATCATGGTCACAAACCAAAACCGAGGGAAAAACATCAACTATATCAAACACACTATAGTGCATCAAAAATAAACACCAACATACATAGAAACCGGTTGAATCTGGTGGTATGACTAGCCAAACCTCATGCTTTTATGGCAATGTTAAAAATGACAACATAAAGTGACAGGAATATAATTCAAATATTCAGAAAGAAAGAAAGAGAAAAACTAAAAACTTTAAAAAAAAATTACCTCTGGCTATAAAATATTACTAGTTCATTCAGTTCATCAGAAAAAAAGTTTGAATACTTACTAAATCATCTTATTACGACTTCATATTTATGATCATCACTGTATGATTTATATGTGTCAGTTATCGCAGTGGGATGTTTGGTTCAAAGTGTCAATGACAGCTTGAATTATCTTTGTTTATCTTTAGTAACTGACAATGTAAACATTGGTAAATAGATTGTGAGTGCATGTGTACATGCAATGAGGTTTATAAACAAACGGGTTATCTGAAGTGTGTTGTTTACAATCCATCAATAGTATTATCTTGAAACATTTTGAAATACTAAGGCTTTCCTTCCCTAGGAAGAGATGACCTAACCTTGACTAAACATTTAGACACTTTTGGTTATGCAATGCTCTTCAGCGTCGTTCTTTATTTGGCCTTTTTAACTTTCTTGTATTCGAGCGTTACTGACGCGTCTTTTGAAGATACAATTCGTGTCTCGCGCAAATGAAAAAATTCAACCCTTGCAACTATAATGAGATTTTTTACTAAATCAAATTATGAACAAGTTGAAAAGAATCAAACATAGAATTGAAAAAGGGAAACGCAAAGTAAATTATCTTTACACCTGTTTTACTTTTAGACATTTAAAACTTAAATCTAACAATCAGTGATAATTCTCTAATCAATTCATTGTTGCCAATAGTCTTATAAAATTTACAAATGATATCGATGAAGTCGGTTTTGAAAAGGACCATATCATTGAAGTAAACATATATTAAAATGCCATCACCTCTCAGAACTGATGAAATATATATTTAAAGTTGTTAATGTCTAAAATACATGCTACCTGAAAATTATTGTTTATTTGCGTGATTACAAATGTATTAACAATTTGAGAATGGATATGGGGAATGTGTAAAAGAGAAAACAACCCCAACAAAGAGCTGATTACAACATAAGGCCACCAACGGGTCTTCAATGAAGCGATTATTTCCCGCACCCAGTGGCGTTCTTCAGCTGGCCCTAAACAAATAGGTGTACTGTTCAGTGATAATGGAAGTCATACTAAACTCCTAAAAAGACTAACAAAGGCCAGGTTAAACATTTTTTTGAGATCTTAACCCTCCTCTATACATCTAGCCAGTGTAGAAAAAACACCATAACAATACGCACAGCAAAACTCATTTCAAAAGAAGTCCGACTCCACATGTCAGATTAGGTAACAAAACAAACTTAACAAAATGACAATGATACATAAATTAACAAAGGACTACAATCAGTTACTTACATGCCAGTTCATGGAGAACACATATTCCGTCATTGTAAATTTCCTTATTAGTTTTAAAATTCATCGAACCCAAGTGAATCATATAAGAGTACCTGTCATGACGTTTTGTTTTATCAAAATAATGTCAAACTTATGTAAACAAATATCGATAGGTAAATACTACCGTACAAATATTTCATCATATGATACTTTCATACGCAATGTTTAACCTTATATGTGTTAACTTTGTTTCAATTTTAATGAGGTATATTTACTTTTTTAATCAACAATCTTGTTTAGACAGCGCAGTTTATTGAACTACTGCTATGCATGGTGTCTGTCATATTGCTTATGACTTTTAAAAGGGGACACATTTAGGTTTCGTTGTTAATATACTTAAATGAATGTATATTGAATAGAAGGACAAGGAAATAAAACCGATTTTGTGCATTTACAGTTACGATATTTAATTTTTCTTGTTCAATATTTGTTTCTACTTTTTCACTAAATTATGTTTATTAGACGGAGTTCAAGATTATATGTTATGTATGTGTCGACAATCACACCACGTACAAGTAGAAAAGTGTTTTTATATATATATAAAAAAATGTATTATGACTTGAAGTGTTATTCACGTATTGTTTTTTTTACTTTCATAATTCATAATCTGAACAAACGACAATTATTTTTGATTTTATAACATGTAACAGTAAAATAAAAGCTGATTAGAATAAACATATTGCATTGTATTCTTTAAACAAAAATCTAACGGCATAAAATGTTCCTATTACGTTTGGTTTTTTAGCCAGAACGAACAACTGTCCCGAGTAATTGAGAGGGATGGGCGTTCACAAACATGTTTTTCCCGACACACTCCTAATGTGACAATTCCATATAAGGAGCAGGTTATTCAGTGGTTGTTATCTGTTTCTGTGTGTCATATATGATTGTGGTTAATGAGTATGCCAGGTCATGTTTGGAGACCAGGATCTTTCATGCCTGTGTTTCCCGTTTATTTTTGCTCCGTTCAATGACATAAAGATACCTCTTTATATCATGTTAAATATGAATGAGCTTTTCTTATATTTCTTTGGAAATGGAGTGATAATACTAAATATGGCGATTGATACACGTTTTACGGAAATTGAGATTATGTACGATTATATTGAATGGAATTTTGAATATTTACACTTACATTATTTTCTTATGTTACTAGGTCTGGTGCGAATGAAATATAATTTTGTGTGACAATATTCATCTTTCCAAATGTATCACTTTAAATCCTATAACTGATTTGATTACTTTTTCTACAATCAGAAATATTAGACAACAAACACGTTTTCATTACTAATCTAACAATGTTCACGTCGTCTATCAAACAAAATGGCGTTGAAAGCAGGACACATTTAGATGTCAATGATAACATATCTAACATTTTTGTTCAATAGTTTTTCTATTTTCTTCACTTAACAAGACGGAGGTTGAGATAACTGAAAATAACCTTCATGTTCCGACAATCACACCAAGAAACTTAAGAAAAGAGCTATAAAAGTGATTATATTAAATATAAAATCTTATATTATGAGGAATTTAAAATGATTGTAATACTCCTGGAAAAGGTATTTACACTATATTTTCATTTAAAAAATCAAAATAATTCTCAATCTAAAACATCTAAAATTATATTTGATTTGATATGATATAATAATAAAGTAAAAAACTGATGTGAAAAAAAGAGAAAATTCTAACACTTTATTTTCAAATCAAACCATGACGTCATGAAATGTTGTAGTTACGTGTGTTGTTTGAATAAAACAAACAGCTGTCCCACGTTATTTCAAGGGAGGAACGTTCTTGAAACATTCTGTATGCGGCAGATCCAAATTATTAAGGAGCATGACATGTAGTTATGGTAATCTGTTTCTGTTTTCTACATATGCCTTTGATTAATTTGTCTGCTGTAAATCAGTCAACTTTGTCATGTCAATCCTTTCATGGAGATATCTATAGTATTGTTGAAGGTCGTTTGATGATCTATATTTGTTGTTTGGTTTTATTTTTGGTGTTTTAACGCCACTTTTAAGCACCGCATTTAGGCTATTTCGTGGTGGCCAGTTTTTAATGGTGGTTGAAGCCCGGAGAAAACTATTGACCTTCGATAGGAAAACTGACAATCCAAGTCAGTTAAAATTGGAGTCAAGTGCACCCGCATGATTGGGTTTCGAACTCACAATCTCAGTGTTGACTGGCTAGTGATTACAGTAGTACATGTAGCTACTTAGACCACTCGGTCACCGAGGCCCACCTACTCGTCATTTGAAAGAAGATGGATAGTTGTGTTTTTGGCAATCATATCATATTATATCATTCTATTTCGATTAGAAGGTTTATGTTATGTTGAGTATGATTATTGTTTTTTATTTTTTTATTATTTGATCTGATTATAAAGAATATGGAGTTTCCTTTTGTTGTAACGTTGGATTAAACCTGGTGTTTTAGCTAGCTAAAGCTCCTACTTGTATGACTATCGCATTACATTCCTAAGAGCATTATTCGAAATACTAGTTATCCATAGAAATATCAATTAGGTGTTATCATGATAACGTTGTGTAACCATACTATTTTAAATCAATTGTGGATTGTATCTAGTACTTTTTAATAGTAATTGTGTTTAATATTCTTGCCGGAAAAATCTTATTTGATCAGAAAGTTAAGAGATGATCAATTCAAAGAAGATGAACAAGAATGTGTCCATAGTACACGAATGCCCCTTTCGCACTTCCACTTACTATGTTCAGTGCTGTGAAATTAAGGTTAAAGGTGGAAGATCATATTATAGAAAACATGTGTACTAAGTTTCAAGGTAATTGGACATCAACTTCATAAAAACCTACATGGACCAAATCCTCTGATTTGAAGCGGTAAAGACGGACAGACAGACGAACGAACGAACAAACGAACGGATGAAAAGACAAAAAAAAAAACCACAATGCCCCTCTAATTTCGTAGGTTTGGCATAACAACTAACAAATCTATTAAACAATTAAAGGTTCGATCATAAGCAATTTGTTAATATAAAGTTTAGGGGCTAAAATTCTATCAACGGTAAATTGGTGAAACTCGGGATGAAGAAATACGCTTACATCTTAGGATTAGAAAAGCAACAACATTTTAAAAAACATATTGATAAACTAAGAAACAAAAACATCCCAAAGTAACAACAAACCATGAAGAAATTTTAGAAATAATAAAGGATTATTGTAAACTATTTTACACTTCTACATTGTTCTACATGCCCAGATAAAAACTATGATACTATTATGGAAAGGGATATACATATTACTTTCTTTATCATTTAAAAAGAATGATCCTTTATCTCATGTATTTTTAGCCAATTATCGCCCCCTCTCATTAGTATCTCTGGTCTGCGATTAAATCGAAGTAAAACAGGAGGAATCGGGATAGGGCAGCTCAAAAACATAGTTTATATAGAATTGAGGGCATTCGCTGGACGGACAAACCAGTTAAAGCTGTAGGAATTTGTTTTGGTCACAACAAATACGAATGTGAAAAGTTAAATTGAGAACCTAAAATTGATAAAATGAAATCCTTACGTAAGCATTAATTTTATATTGACAAAATGTTTAAAAACGATATTTTTATATGATGAAGGTCAAACTTATGTATCTAGTTGTTTTTTTTTTGTTCTGGAAAAATCATTAAAGTATTTATATCCGTCCTTGTTATAATTAATTTTATGTTCATCGCTTTAATACATGCTGATTATTATCGATTTATTTATATAATTAAGAAGAATAGAAATAACTTTTTCTATGAACATTTGAAAGACTCAAATGGTACATTGATGTTCGAATATCACTATTTTACAACACTTACATTCGATACTGAGTCTACATAGGTGTACACTTTAAACCCTTTAGGACGAGATAACAGATAACTGAACACTATTGATGAGTTAAGTTAGGGCATAAGTATTCCAAACGAATTATATCTTGTACTTTTCAGATAGTAATCGTATTTAATATTCTTGCCGGAAAAATCTTATTTGATTAGTAAGTTAAGAGATGATCAATTCAAAGAAGATAAACAAGAATGTGTCCATAGTACACGAATGCCCTTTCGCACTTTCACTTACTATGTTCAGTGCTGAGAAATTAAGGTTAAAGGTGGAAGATCATATTATAGAAAACATGTGTACAAAGTTTCAAGGTAATTGGACATCAACTTCATAAAAACCTACATTGACCAAACACTCTGATTTGAAGCGGTAAAGACAGACGAACGAACGAACAAACGAACGGATGAAAAGACAAAAAAACACAATGCCCTTTAATTTCGTGGGTTTTGGCATAACAACTAACAAATCTATTAAACAATTAAAGGTGCGATCATAAGCAATTTGTTAATATAAAGTTTAGGGGCTAAAATTATATCAACGGTAAATTGGTGAAACTCGGGATGAAGAAATACGCTTACATTTTAGGATTAGAAAAGCAACGACATTTAAAAAAATATATTGATAAACTATGACACAAAAAAATCCAATGTAACAACAAACCAGGAAGAAATTTTAGAAATAATAAAGGATTATTGTAAACTAGTTTACACTTCTACATTGTACTACTGCCAGATAAAGTCTGATACTATTATGAAAGGGATAACATATTAATTACTTTAAAGATTGTGATTGAGAGGTTACTATATATGAATACACTAGCGCTATTAACAAGATGAAGCCGAATAAATCATCAGGTCTTGACGGCTTGACTTAGGAATTTCATAACACTTTCTTTGAAAAGTTAAAAGTAATGTTAGTTCTTAATAAGGGACATGAGGATAAACTTTAATCGTATACTCAACGCACAGGTGTACTTTCTTTATTATCTAAAAAGAATGACCCTTTATCTCTTGTATTTTTAGCCAATTATCGTGCCCTCTCAATACTAAACGTCGATTTGAAAATACTCTCGTGTTGGCTAAGAGATGTAAAAAGCTGCTTTCTAAACTAATCTCTGATCTGCGATTAAATCGAAGTAAAACAGAAGGAATCTGGATAAACCCGCTCAAAAACATAGTATATATATATAATTGAGGGCATACGCTGGACGAACAAATCAGTTAAAGCTTTAGGAATTTGTTTTGGTCCCAACAAATACGAAATGCGAAAAGTTAAATTGAGAACCTAAAATTGATAAAATGAAATCCTTACGTAAGCATTACATTCATATTGACAAAATGTCTAAAAACGATACTTATACATGATGAATGTCAAACTTATGTATCTAGTTGTTTTTCCGTTTTGGAAAAATCATTAAAGTATTTTCATCCGTCCTTGTTATGAATATTTTTATGTTCATCGCTGTAATAAGTGCTGGTTATTATTGACTTTTTTGTATCATTAAAAATAATAGAAATCACTTTTTTATGAACATTTGAAAGACTTAAGGTGGATCCCTACGGGAACCAGTTTTACATAAGTAAAATGTTGTTATCTCCCTTAGTATCGGAAGTCACCTTAAATGGTACATTGATGTTCCAATATCACTATTTTACAACACTTCAAATTCAATACTGAGTCTACATAGGTGTACACTTGAAAACCCTTTAGGACGAGATAACAGACACATAAACACTTCAAATTCAATACTGAGTCTACATAGGTGTACACTTGAAAACCCTTTAGGACGAGATCACAGACACATAAACACTTCAAATTCAATACTGAGTCTACATAGGTGTACACTTGAAAACCCTTTAGGACGAGATCACAGACACATAAACACTTCAAATTCAATACTGAGTCTACATAGGTGTACACTTGAAAACCCTTTAGGACGAGATCACAGACACATAAACACTTCAAATTCAATACTGAGTCTACATAGGTGTACACTTGAAAACCCTTTAGGACGAGATCACAGACACATAAACACTTCAAATTCAATACTGAGTCTACATAGGTGTACACTTGAAAACCCTTTAGGACGAGATCACAGACACATAAACACTTCAAATTCAATACTGAGTCTACATAGGTGTACACTTGAAAACCCTTTAGGACGAGATCACAGACACATAAACACTTCAAATTCAATACTGAGTCTACATAGGTGTACACTTGAAAACCCTTTAGGACGAGATCACAGACACATAAACACTTCAAATTCAATACTGAGTCTACATAGGTGTACACTTGAAAACCCTTTCCGACGAGATAACAGACACATAAACACTTCAAATTCAATACTGAGTCTACATAGGTGTACACTTGAAAACCCTTTAGGACGAGATCACAGACACATAAACACTTCAAATTCAATACTGAGTCTACATAGGTGTACACTTGAAAACCCTTTAGGACGAGATCACAGACACATAAACACTTCAAATTCAATACTGAGTCTACATAGGTGTACACTTGAAAACCCTTTAGGACGAGATCACAGACACATAAACACTTCAAATTCAATACTGAGTCTACATAGGTGTACACTTGAAAACCCTTTCCGACGAGATAACAGACACATAAACACTTCAAATTCAATACTGAGTCTACATAGGTGTACACTTGAAAACCCTTTAGGACGAGATCACAGACACATAAACACTTCAAATTCAATACTGAGTCTACATAGGTGTACACTTGAAAACCCTTTAGGACGAGATCACAGACACATAAACACTTCAAATTCAATACTGAGTCTACATAGGTGTACACTTGAAAACCCTTTCCGACGAGATAACAGACACATAAACACTTCAAATTCAATACTGAGTCTACATAGGTGTACACTTGAAAACCCTTTAGGACGAGATCACAGACACATAAACACTTCAAATTCAATACTGAGTCTACATAGGTGTACACTTGAAAACCCTTTAGGACGAGATCACAGACACATAAACACTTCAAATTCAATACTGAGTCTACATAGGTGTACACTTGAAAACCCTTTAGGACGAGATCACAGACACATAAACACTTCAAATTCAATACTGAGTCTACATAGGTGTACACTTGAAAACCCTTTCCGACGAGATAACAGACACATAAACACTTCAAATTCAATACTGAGTCTACATAGGTGTACACTTGAAAACCCTTTAGGACGAGATCACAGACACATAAACACTTCAAATTCAATACTGAGTCTACATAGGTGTACACTTGAAAACCCTTTAGGACGAGATCACAGACACATAAACACTTCAAATTCAATACTGAGTCTACATAGGTGTACACTTGAAAACCCTTTAGGACGAGATCACAGACACATAAACACTTCAAATTCAATACTGAGTCTACATAGGTGTACACTTGAAAACCTTTTAGGACGAGATAACAGACACATAAACACTTCAAATTCAATACTGAGTCTACATAGGTGTACACTTGAAAACCCTTTAGGACGAGATCACAGACACATAAACACTTCAAATTCAATACTGAGTCTACATAGGTGTACACTTGAAAACCCTTTAGGACGAGATAACAGACACATAAACACTTCAAATTCAATACTGAGTCTACATAGGTGTACACTTGAAAACCCTTTAGGACGAGATAATAGACACATAAACACTTCAAATTCAATACTGAGTCTACATAGGTGTACACTTGAAAACTCTTTAGGACGAGATAACAGACACATAAACACTTCAAATTCAATACTGAGTCTACATAGGTGTACACTTGAAAACCCTTTAGGACGAGATAACAGACACATAAACACTTCAAATTCAATACTGAGTCTACATAGGTGTACACTTGAAAACCCTTTAGGACGAGATAACAGACACATAAACACTTCAAATTCAATACTGAGTCTACATAGGTGTACACTTGAAAACCCTTTAGGACGAGATAGCAGACACATAAACACTTCAAATTCAATACTGAGTCTACATAGGTGTACACTTGAAAACCCTTTAGGACGAGATAACAGACACATAAACACTTCAAATTCAATACTGAGTCTACATAGGTGTACACTTGAAAACCCTTTAGGACGAGATAACAGACACATAAACACTTCAAATTCAATACTGAGTCTACATAGGTGTACACTTGAAAACCCTTTAGGACGAGATAACAGATAATTGAACACTATTGATGAGTTAAGTTAGGGCATAAGTATTCCAAACGAATTGTAGCTATAATCTTTTAGATAGTAATCGTGTTTAATATTCTTGCCGGAAGAATCTTATTTGATCAGAAAGTTAAGATATAATCATTTCAAAGAAGATGAACAAGAATATGTCCATAGTACATGGATGCCCCTTTCGCACTATCATTTTCTATGTTCAGTGGACTGCGAAATTGGGGTAAAATTTGGAAGATATATTACAGAAAACATGTGTACTAAGTTTCAAGGTAATTGGACGTCAACTTCATAAAAACCTACATTGACAAAACACTCTAATCTGAAGCGATAGAGACAGACAGACAGACAATGGACTAACGGACGAACGGACGAACGAACGAACGGACGCAAAGACCAAAAAACATAATGCCCCTCTACTTTCGTAGGTTTGGCATAGAAACTAATAAATAATATAAAAAAATTAAGGTGCGATCATAAGCAATTTATGAATATAAAGTTATATGGGCTAAAATTATATCAACTGTAAATGGGTGAAACTAAGGATGAAGAAATACGCTTACATTTTAGGATTAGTAAAGCTACGACATTTTAAAAATTATATTGATAAACTAAGAAACAAAAAAAAAATCCAAATGTAACAACAAACCATGAAGAAATTTTAGAAATGATAAAGGATTATTGTAAACTATTTTACACTTCTACATTGTACTACATGCCCAGATAAAAATGAAAGGGATATGCAAAATCACTTTAAAGATTGTGATTGGGAGGTTACTATATATGAATACACTAGTCATGCTAGTGCTATTAACAAGATGAAGCCGAGTAAATCACCAGGTCTTGACGGCTTGACTTTGGAATTTTAGAACACTTTCTGCGAAAAGTTAACTAATGTTAGTTAAAGTTCTTAATGAGGGACATGATGAAAAACTTTTATCGTATACCCAAACGAACAGGTGAACTATCTTTATTATTTACAAAGAATGACCCATTATCTCATGTATCTTTAAACAATTATCGTGCCCTCTCAATATTAAACGTCGATTTGAAAATACTCTCGTGTTGGCAAAGAGACGTAAAAAGCTGCCTTCTAAACTAACCTCTGGTCTGTGATTTAATCGTAGTTAAACAGAAGGAATCTGGATAGGGGCGCTTAAACATAGTATAGATAAAATTGAGGGCATACGCTGGACGGACAAATCAGTTAAAGCCTTAGGGATTTATTTAGGTCACAACACATACGAATGGGAAAAGTAAAAATTGGTAAACCTAAAATTGATCAAATGAAACCTTACGTAAGCAATGGACCAACAGAATATTGATATTGAAGAGCCAATACACCAAACAGGTCCAAACCTTTAGTCGAAACCGGACAAATAATTTTACCAATGCATCAGGTAGATACATTTTATAAATCAAAATGTTTGGTTTATCAGTCGTTTATTTTAGGACTCATCCGTGGCACTTTATTCAAAACAGTGTGAAGGCCAAACCAAATTGAATTTGAAAATACATTTAAATGTATGGTTTGATTAGCTTATTCCAATAACGACTTAGGCTATCTATTAGGGTGTGAAAGTGGTTTACAGAATAGAAAATAATGAGCAAAAAGGTAGGATAAAGATTTAAGTAAAATAAGGAATACAGAAAAATAGGTGAACCAAAAAAAAAAAAATGGATAGAGAATAATATGGTGCTAAAATATAAAGAATACAGAAAAAAAATGCCCCCCCCCCCCAAAAAAAAAAATAGAAATGAGGAACCACCAAACCAGACCCTTGGTGCAGACGTATTTCAGTAAGTCAACAATTCAACATTTTATCAAACAGCAAAGTTGGAAATTACAGATAATAAACGGTTAATATGAATGGTTATGAGACAATTAGTGATAGAAGGCTTTGCATAAGAATCACAATTACAAGTAGAATTTAAAGTCAGACACTGGAATCAATATTTAAACAGTACTTGATTTGACTATTTAACGACGTACTATTTAATTGATTTTACTAAAGCGCAATGTAATTGAAAGACGTGTAAATTTAACATGAATTTATTATTCATTTCTGCAAAAATTAACCATTGAATATTTTTTTTGACAACCATATGGTATCGATTAAAATACGCATGACTGGTGCTTCCGGAATAATCATCTTTAGTAACGTCCCGAAAGACAAAACATATATAAAATGTTTGAAAGCATATAACATATAAGATTTTTTATAACAGCTCTTCTAGACAATTATTGCATCTGTGCATGGGGACGTTAAATGATGCTTTCGTTGTTAGAATCGATACAATAACATTTCTGAAATCAATTTTACATAAGACAAATTTAAACAAAAAATGGCTATTTTACCGATGCCAAGTGAGATGAAGTAATCAAGTTATAGTGATTAAACTGTTTTAATAATAATTTAAAACTATACATTTATTTTTTTCTCTTGGAATTCTTTGTAAAATTGATACCTTTCTGACACCAATACACAATAAATAACTTCGTAATTCTGAAAGTTCACCCTTGAGGAGAAAAAGGAAGTTATTACATTTACTAGTATAACTCACGCATTTAAATGTTTTTGTCAAATGTTCTGTTTAGGTATCTATCATGTTTAAAATAGTCATACTTACATGTTCTTTAATCACCGGAACAACATTTTTCGAGACATTTAAAAAAAAAACACTTTGTAATATGAGGATTTACATAAATACAGTGCACACACTATAAAGACCAATAAACATTCATGTATACACAATTACTATTTTAGTCTTACTATATTCGTAAGTTACAGGAAATGATAACAAAACCTTATAAGTGGTATGTGTACAATTCTGTATCAGTGCTTTTCGAGTTTAATCATTAATAAAATATTTCAAACAAGATGTGGGCATGAATGTTAATAAGACAGCAATTAACAACATTTGAAAACAAATGAGGTTATGTAGAAGGCAACATACTCGATCATTGGGCAGGTTTAACTTAAGACTTTTTGTAGAAGAAATTTGTAGTTGCTTTATAAAACTATATCGCCTCCCAATTTTTAAAGGTGCTTATTTTTTCTGTTGTGAAGACTTTAAGAGTCATTTAAAAGGTTAAAGGTCTAGCTATGTCAACAATGTGAGGGAAAAAGAAAGTTTTGGAAGAAACAATAGTAACAATGCATTCTCTGACAACAAAAGTGATGTTTTGCAAAAAACACACTTGTCTATTGATGTGCTAAACTATCTTCAATTATATGTTTCAAAAGATGTAGCCGCACATAAAAATCACTTGTCGTATATATATATATATCATATAAGTTCGTTGAGTGCCTGTTTAGTATATGATAAATGGTACCAAGAAACAAGTTAAACCGCGCAACATGATCATGACCCTGCCAATTTGTAAAACGTGATTTTTGAATAACAATCCTTTATTGATTCTGTTAAATAAAGGCAATAGTAGTATGTCGTTGTTCAATAGTCATCAATTGATTTTACTGAAGCAAATCCGGGTCACAAACCAAAACTGAGGCAAAGACGATTAATTGCTTGACATTTTGTACGCATGCCTGTCTATTGTTAAAGACTGAAAATATCGACACAAAAAATGACACAAGAGTGCAAAAGGTAAAAAAAATAGTTTTCACCTCGACATTTTGTTATCATTCCCTTCGGGTATAAGATGTTTCGGTTATCAAAGACAATTAGGTGAATATATGAATAATCTGGACTCTGATATTCCAATTATATCATATTGGTTGCGCTGATTTATTGTTATAGATATAGACATTTTTTCCTCAAGCATGTGTATAGCGCGTAAGATATCATACAGGCAATATATATACACATGGAAAAAAGTATTGCAACACCTTGATTTTTTTAAACTTGAAAAATCAGCCTCTTTTTTTGGATGAAATATAATAAAATATTTGTATAATACTATTGAAACATAGTTTATGATAACATTGGCATTGAAACGAACAAAAAATGTTTAAAAAAAAAAAATTCTTATAACCACAATATTAATAACAAAATGAAGTGTTTTTTGTACAAAAAATGCATTTTACAACTTTTACTGTAGTCGAACTTTACAATGTCAGACATTTCAAAATTAATCTTCAGATGACTGTTCACATCATGGTTGATCGTTATACGCCACAGAATTAGTACTTTGTGCGCAGCCTCCATTCAAACGGATAACCGCATCTAAACGTCTTCTGATTCCTGCCAAAAATCGACTAATTTGTTGCTAAGGTAGCAGCAACCATTTCTGATAAAGGGCATTGTTTATTTCATGATGTGGTTGAACTTGGGTTTCCTTTTGCGCACTTTCCGCCCAATAGTGTCCCATATATGCTCGATATGGTTCAAATCCGATCGGGTCGAGGAAGATGAACCGAATTCCAATGGAACAATGGATCTTCCTCCACGATGCTAATTTCCAACTTAAGCGAGCTCTGCACTACATTGGATACGGAAAACTGTGTGTCTGTTCGTAAGCAAAGGTCTACGAAATGGTCTTATCGCACGATAACCAGTAGCGATGAGTCGATCTCGAACAGTTCTTGTGAAAAGGCTCCTGTATGCCCACCACTCTCTTTTTAGGATTGTATTGTATGCAATGGGTTTCCTTCTGACCAACCTTCATTATGCTTGATTTTCCCTAGCAAAAGGTTTAGGGGGTCTTCTTTATCTCGGAAGGTCTTTAACATCGTTTAGTGCCTGATTTTTATTCTCAAAACGACTTATAGTGGAATGGTGATGACCAACAATACGTGCAGTTGTTACAGCGACATCCCTGATTCTCTCATGCTGATAATCTGCCATCTTGCTGCAGTTTAGAGTTGTCGAGGACCCATTACAAGGTGTCAATTACATAACTTTAAAAACTTGGTTATTTAAAGTGTTGAAAACAATGAGGATAAAAACATCTGTTTTGCTGTTTACGGGTATAGTAGCTGCATGTGCAGATAAAAACTTATCTTGTCGATATTTATTGATTAAAATCAGGTGATACTTAAATAATGTTAAAGTTGTTCTATTTTACAAAATCATATCACAAAAAAATAAAAAGTGTTTTTTTAATTTCAATTTTAATTTGGTGTTGCAATACTTTTTTCCATGTGTATATATCAACATTTTTCTTTTGCCTAAATAGTTTAAATTATGTGATTTTTTGTCAAATTTGTATTATGATAATTATAAAAAGGCAATTTTCAAAGATGTGTGAGAAAGGTCCATCCTACAGTGAAATCAGGAACGCTTAAATAAGCTAGATGACGAACTATTCACCAAAGTGAACAAAAACAATAATTAAAACACTGGTTCTTGTGTTGTTTAATTGCAGTTGTCGTATTGTCCATTGGTACTTGAATTTCAAAATAATATCGCAACTTCAGGAAAAATAATATTAGTCTATATTATAAATAGTTTGAAATAAATATAGTTTTCTTCTTATATCTAATTAATCAGGTCGTAAGTCTTGAAGGTTTTTACATATGTTTTACAAAACGATTCGTGACCTAATTCAATTCAACGATTAACAATCATTAATAAAACAAAGTTGTCGACCAATGATTTGTTCCGAAATATTTTTCAATAAAACATTTTTTTTTTATAGATACAAAAATATTTCTATTACTCAATGAGAGTCTACCGGTTTTTTTAAACAAAATAGTTCGTTAGACAAATGAATACAGACACTTTACTTGTTTCATTCATCATTCGTCCGTACATAATTCATTTCAAGTATATGACGAACTTCAAATGAAATATTGAAATTTATTTTTTACGCCGAACTCATTTCAATCTTCCCACTCACATTGCGTTTTGTTGAAATTTAATCAAACCAAACGGTTTTTAAACAGACTAAATATACTGCATTGTATATATATCACATCTGCAGCATTTTCATGGATACTTATTGTTTTGATGGTCTAATTATCATAAAATAAAGGTTATGTAGAAACAATTTTTTTGCCGAACTTGAATGCTTCCAAGTAATCTATTTTCATCTTAGTGTATTCTATTTATAGAAAAATTAATGTTTATCACTTCTTCTAAATAACAACGAATAGACAACATTACTTTATCATTGTATATTTTGTACTGTGTGTTTTGCATATATACTTTCCTAATTTGGACATTAATTATTGAGAAAATGTTATCCGATTTTCAGTTCTCTTACATAAACGTATGGAAATCTTATGACACACTATCATTTGCAAGTCCACATAAATGATGCTAGATGAAATAATGGTTACATGCAACAATATCCTTATATATCGTATTTGTTTCAATTTTTTTAAATGTCATTTAAATAAATATGAAGAGGCAGATAAACACGAAAAAAACAAGGTCAATTACCAAAAGATATAGCAAAATTAAAATTGAACGAGAAGCATACAAATTTGGTGATTTTTTCCTAGCACCAGTTCCGCTTTATATGGCTTTACTTGCATTTGGTTAGTGTTCAATCAGTTGTGAAATTTATTTATATTACGTTAGATTTGCAATTTATCCTACATTCATTTTTGTCCATTTTTCCATGTTCATTGTTGTTTCTGCCTTTTTCGATTTACCGAGTTTTAGTTTTATCTTTGCTTTATTCGTCCACATTTTCAATGAAAACATACATTTTAACTATGTCATGTATTTGTAAAAAGAGCGACTACTCACAATAATTATTCTATATTCATGTATTTGACGTATTGCACTGTTGGTGACAAAAACGTCTTTAATAGGCTTCTCCTCGGACTGTCCGAAACAGAAACAGATTGACTCACGCATTTAAGAGATTTTATAGATTGTAAACTTGTAAACAAACGTCCAAATCAATTCAGTTGTTCATAGTTAGTTCGTGGAAAATATACTCATTTTATGAACATCATGTTTTCAGCAATTTACTTCCCGAGATATTAAGGTAATTGATTGCAAAAGTTACAGAAACAGATGTCCATTATACTTATTACCTGAAACAATCTAAGCAACCTTAGTCTGACTGATAAAAATATCTGTCTAAAATATCTGGAATAAAATGTGATTCATACAAAAACACTTCACTCTTTACGTTTAGGCTTTAACAATATTCACAGACAAAATCATGAACGAACAGTTAAATTGATTTTAGATATTGTATAACAACATTTTAATTGCTGTCTGTTCGTCGTTTTTATTATTGGTAAAGTGATCTCTGTTTCATTGTACAATACTTTATATTGCGCCGTTTTTGTCTTTTTTTAAAATTCATTTTTAAACAGCTGACAAAATAGCTACAGTTACACTTAGAAATCGAAACAAACTATAAATTTATTAACATAGAAATAAATTTGAATGTATCCTAAATTCTGATTGTGGTTCCTAAAGTCATTAGAACTGTAATCGTTCCGTTCAGCTGTTCTACAATTAAGTATTCATTTATTTTCAGACAGTAATTTTCGATATGTTGTTTATGGATTCTGTTACTGTTAGTGGACCGTTTCCAACTATAAATGAGAGTAAGGGTACACGTACAGTTTGTTTACCTAACTTAATCCTTGCTGATATTTATTCAACCTTTGATACCTCTAAAACTGCATGAAGTTCTTCTATTTCTAATGTATGATGATATTTTATTTGAAAACCTGTAGTAGAATGCCATAAAAGCTCTTCCACCTTAAAAACATCATGTGCATCGAACTTTAGAATATTTATTTTGATTTAAAAAAGGTTAAACCGAGTACTTTATTAATGTTTAGTGAGTTGTTCATTTTGTTTAAAACTCAAATCAATACGTAGCAATCACATGTATATCGGTAGAAGCAATCTTATTGACACTGTCTAATGAATGAAGCATGCCTACCATCCTAAAGTTTTAATCTTTTATGTTACTGATTTAATTAGTGGAATTATAACTTTCTGAATTATGAGCCATGTAAATGTTAATAATAATAAATACATATATAATATAAAAAAACAGGGTTTCATTTCCGTGTATTACATGGGAATCTTTGTTCGGATGTCGATTTTTTCTGATTTATTTTGTTATTCATAAACATAGAAAATCAATCTCGAAACAAGAAACAAATTATAATACGAATATGATCACTAAAGTCAATTACACAAACCATGCAAGGTACCTGTAGAGACACTACGTATCAACGAAATCATGCAAGAACCATGATAGAATAGAACACCCGTGACTGATACTTTACCAGCTGTTTACAACAAATTATAGTATGAACAGATAACCTTACTTTTTCATGCGTAGTAACATTCATTATTAACCTAAATTCCAAAATCAACTCTCATTTATGGTTCAAAGAGATGAACCTATATAATTGTATTTCCATTGACATGCCAAATTCTAAATATTCTCCCGATAGATAGTTTTCAATTGTCATGACTTTAGAACTTGGTTATATGTGTCTGAGGGCAATGCCCTTTTTAATGATTAACATATCAAACCAAAAAATGTGGTTCACGAATGCTCTGTCAACCTTACCAGATCGTAGTGATGGAATATGCGAACAGAATTTTGAAGCCTTTAATAGTTTGCAATTCGGTATTGATGGTTTTGCTCATTTTTTCAAATAAGTAGAATTTTTGACACGGGTGGGTGATTTTTTCATTGGCAATCCTACTATATCGCCTTATTTGATATCTTTAAAAAAAATTAAATTATCCAGAAAAAAGACATTTCTCAAATGCAGAGGTCAGCATATAATTGAATTATAAAAGGGATTTTTGCACTTCGACCTATTTTAGCAGCATTTTTTTCAGACATTTAATCTGTATTTTTTTGCGCATGGTGTAAATGTCTGTCCAGCTAGGTTCGTATAACATTATGTTGATAGTTCATTAGTGACCCTTGTGTTTTCTGGTTTGGTTTCTCGTACCTTGATCTCATTTACGTGGATCAATGATTATTTGTATTTACATATCATATAGTAAAATCTTGATCTTAAGACTTTCAATATTACTTACATCATGACCAATAAAGCAAGTGAGGTATTTTAGCGTATGCACTCTCCATTCTATAAACGTGGTATACATAGCTTCGTATGAACTACTTAAGTCCATCTAGATTCGTGTCAGTTAATGGACTAAGAAATTTAAGGATTGAGCAGTTCATCATCAGAAAGAAGGGGGGTCGTTTGGTTTTGTTGTCCATTCCTTTGATGTATTTGAGCTTTTGAGTTTGCCATAATTTTCTAAAAAGATAAATGCCTGTACCAAGTCAGGCATATGACAGTTGTTTTTCATTCGTGTGTTATTTTTGAGCTTCTGATTTTGCCATTTTGTTAAAGACTTTCCGTTTTGTATTTTCCTCGGAGTTCGGTACTTTTTGCTCCGGAATGACAAGCAGTTCCCATAGAATTGGTGATACTCATGCTCATCTGTGTTGTGACACATATTTTCTATAGGGACCAACCAAGACTTCGATAATATTATAAGGGACCTTTGGTTCATAACTTTCTTTTATAGTTGAAGTAAGTAGAAAACTCTGTTACGGGAAGATGGTATAAAACGGAAGCCCTTGAATTATATATCGTATCGAAATTGGTAACAAATACTTCACATGCAGGTGCTACTTGAATGTTGCTTCCAAGAAACGGAAAGTTCCAAACAGGAACAATATTATTTTAGTTGTAACATATTTTAATAAATGTTCTTAGAAATTTATAAATATTACGTTTTTCATATCAGTAAAAACCAGTATTCTGTGTGTTTTGCATATCAATACATAGTCCCCTACCAATTAAAGACAGACATACAGACATACATACAGACAGATAGACTGTACCACACCGACAGTCCCATTCGATTTTGTCGTTGGGGCACACATAAATGAAACATTTGGAGTGTTCTATTTGTGTAATGAAAAGAAAATATCACTATCTCTTACATGTTTTGGATAGATAAGCATTTAGCCAATGAAATCAAATACAAGCATTCAATAATTTTATTTATTTCATTAAATCTATAGATAATGATCACAAAATTAAGACATGTTCAAAGTATCAAAACAATTTCTTTTTTGGTAAACTATATGAAGTTATTTCGTTGCATGATTCCTTTTATCTGAAAAAAATTTGAAATTATAGTCAAATCACAAAATGGCGTATTTGAATTTAGTGTTTTCCAAACTAAAAAAAAATATTTTTAAGTTTTCTTAACTATATGAAGTTATTTCGTTGCATGATTACATTTATCTAAAAAATTTTGAAATTATATTCAAATCACGAAATGACATATTTGAATTTAATGTTTTCCAAACTAAACAAAAAAATATTTTTAAGTTTTCTTCAACATTCCGATATATATTTATATATGAACCACAATCTTAACTAAAAGTGTTGAACGAAGGTTGTTTTTACAATCATGCCAGTGCAATTAAAATCCTTTTTGTTTAAGACTTTTGGTCAGTAATCATATTATGTAAAAGACAACAAAAATTAAGTGTCAAATAAAAGTAATCAAATATTGCTTATAATAAAACAGCTAGCATATAAAGTATAACAATGAAACCTATTAGAACATAAGAGTCCATGCTAGTGTGTCGCCTCCTTTGGCTGTTATACCTGGCTCAACAAAAATAGGGAAAAAAATCATTAAAATTTTCCCTCTAGATACTATCTTTTGATTGAAAGAAGCTTCTGTCCAAGATAATAATACAGGATGGTCTATGAATCTAATTAATGTATTTAAATTTTTAACTGCAGACTGTATGTAACGGTAAATGAAAGAAAATATAAGTCCATATATAATTAGTGACATACGGAAAACAGTTTAAGTTGAATGTTCCTCTGGTATCTTTTGACCCTCTTGTATTTAATTTTTTAAAACTTTAATCAAAGAGTTTATGAAAATGTATTAAAGGTTAAAAGTGAAATACAGAAAAAATAAGGGACAAAAATGCCAAACTTTCCTGTGGATACCTTATTTGAATCATTAATAAGCTTCTGTGCAAGTTTGATAAAAATGGAAAAAAAATCCAGGATGGTGGAAGAAAGTTATTAAAACTTTCACCACAGAGTTAATATTATATTTACTTGAAGAAAAACTACGTAGATTTCCGTAAAAAAATGGAAAAACATAAATGAATACTAGACAAAATTTTCTTCTGGATACTAATATCTTTAAATCATAATCAAGCTTGATAAATTTCCAGGATAGTATACGAAAATTGTCAATATTTTAAAAGTTTTAACCACAAAATGAAATGTAATGTTTAACTGCCAGTAAAACTGAGTCCATTTATGAGTGAACAAAATATTGTTTTACAAAATTTACTTCTGGATACCATCGAATGATCATTAAGAAACTTTCAAAAGACTTTAACCACAGAGTGAATTTTTTGTTGACGTCGCTGCCGCTGCCGCCAAAAGCAGTGACACGTTTCTTTTTTAAATTTTGAATAGTACAAACAAGTTGCAATTAATTTTATTTGTAATTTGTAAGAACGAAATGTATAGAAATAACGAAGAATATGTAGAGAGATTATAATATGTTGAACTTATTTATACAATCTATGGTAATAATGATTTCATATAATTACAAAATATGTATACACTGCATGTCATGAATATAAACTAACGTATTCGTTTTCTTGCGAAATAACAGCTTAGGCAAATTAACTAAGTTTTCCAATACCAAAATATTTTTTCTGAGTTATCTTTCTTGACATAGCAATTTTTTAACATCTGAAGTAGAATGTGAAAAAGATGTTCAAACAGATTAAATCATATTTTTAAATTCAATCAGAAGTTTAAAATAAATTTCATTTCTTAATGAAATTTTGCAAGTATAGTAAACTTAAGACCAATTAGTTTAAGCCCAAAATATAAACTAAACAAGTAAAAGAACACACACAAGTTTTGGCATTTTATAAAATGATAATAAACATATCATACAAATCTTTCCATAAGGCAACCAAAAAACGATATTAAGATAAAGGCATTTCTTTTTCTTACCAGAATTTAAAAATCAAAAAGTATTACAAATTTACAAATACACTATGTCGAAAAATACCTGCAATGGCAAAAATGATATTCTAAGAACATAAATGGTACCAGTATGAATGCACCAGATGCGCTTTCGACACTTAATGTTTACATAAAGCTATGAAAGAAGAAGATATGAAACAGTCCTTTTAGACTCCTAAATTGAAAAATTCAAAAACGTATGACAAACTGACTCGATCTTTTCCTTCAGATATAGGTTCGTCGAATACAAAAAATTAAGTTATCCTATTTTCAGATTTTGTCTTAATAATTTCTAATACGGAACATACTTCTCCCCTTAAAATAAAATTACAAAAACTTCAAACATAGCCTCATACCTTTTTATTGATATTTAAATATAAATATATGTTTTCCTAAAAAAGATATTCCTCAAATTTATTTATTTGATAAAGATGTTATGTGTGTCAAACGGCTTATTTAGGTGAAGCCTTGATTAAATCATATCTACTTTGAATACACTTAGCATAGACACCGCGACAGCATACTTCAGTTTTATTCATTTATGGACAATAATGTGTGATATCATTCATAATCAAATGCGCACAAATGCGCACAACTTTCTTTGCAATCAAAATCAAAATCAACATTAGCATTAAACAACGAAATCAAAATAAACACAAAAAAAAAACCAATTGAATTAAGAATATTTCAAATCTAGTCGTAAACATGAAAAGAAACAACAATACAAATATCATGAAATACATGTATAGAACTTTATACAAGAACGCGAATCGCAAATTCCAGCTATGGTATCACGTTTATACAAACAATATCATACTTTCATTACTAGTATATTTGATGTCAGTTAAAAGAACAAATTACATTATGCCGTCATGTCTCTCATGTTTGAGCATGTGAAAGAAAAGATATAAATGTTCGAAATAAAGGCAACAGTAGTATACCGCTGTTCGAAATTCATAAATCGATAGAGAAAAAAAAATCCGGATTACAAACTAAAACTCAGGGAAACGAAACATTTATAATTTCATTATGAAACACATTTTGAATAAGAATTATCAATTCAAGACTGTTACATCATACAAATACAAACATTTAGATTTCGAATTCAAACTTTACAGAACAAAAAAGAAATTGAAACAAAACAAAACAAAATATAGCAAAACATAATCAATTATAAAACAATAATAAAAAGACAATATAAAATGGAAAAAAAGACAGTTATAAACAACAATAAAACACAAAAACAAAATAAAAATATAACGCTTAAAATTACATTTGCTTTTTTGCTAAAAAATGAGCAAAAATACCGAACACTAAATCATTGTTTAGATTTTTTGTCACATAAGAACTTTCATTACAATAGTTTTGTGACACACAAGATTAGAATAACCCTTTTCTCAGAAATTTTGACATAGGCACATGAAATAAAGACAAAAATACTTTGAAGTTATTTTTAAAAGGGCTATTTTCCTATGATCCATTTCCTTTTTTCACCAATTTCTATTGTTTTAAACTTAGATTTAAAACACAATGTGTTTTATGTTTCTGAGTATAGTTAATAATAAAGTACTCACCTTATTCTTGATGACAAATCATAGTGTGATGAACTGAATTGTGTTACCTTTTGTGATCTTGTTGCTATTAACTTCTACTTTATTTCACTATTATTGATGACTTCTTACCTTGTTTAAACCTTTTTTTTATTTTTGCCTTTTTTACTTTTGGAAAAGACGTTGTGCAAAAATACCGTTGGAACGAGGGATTCTAATACAAATCTTTACCTGAACGCTTTAGTAATGTACTCTTGGTATTTTTATATCAAATAAGTCACTAAACACAAAGTTAATGTAACATTACTTAATATATGTGTGCAGTGATATCAAATAATACATTACACTTTAGTGTTTACTGAAATCTATTTACATAATATGTACATTGCTATAAAATAAGTGACAGGTTTACTTAAATCTCTATTAACGAGTGCACATTGTGATTGAATAAGTGAAACCTCACAGGTTTATTAAAATCTCTATTTACATAATTGTGAACATTGTTATAGAATAAGTGAAAGGTCACATGTTTACTAACCACACTATTTACATGTGTATATTGTTATACAATAAATGAAAACTCATACATGTCACTAACATCTCTTTTTACATATATAAGTGAAAACGCACAGGTTAACAAAAATCTCTAGTTGCATAGGTACATTGATATATAATAAGTTAAAACGCATAGGTTCACTGAAATCTTATTTTTGTAAAACTCTATTCACGCGTGTACATTGTTACAAAATAAGTGAAAACTCACAGGTTTACTGAAATTCCTATTTACATATGCACATTTTAATGAATAAGTGAAAGCTCACAATTTACATTTGCACATTGTAATAGAATAAGTGAAAACTCACAGGATTACTGTAATTTAGATTTATATGTACATTGTTATAAAATAAGCGAAAACTCACAGGTTTACTGAAATCTCTATTTACATTTATACATTGTTATACAATAAGTGAAAACTCCTAAATGTCAATAACATCTCTTTTTACATATATACATTGTTATAAAATAAGTGAAAACGCAAAGGTGTAATGAAATCTCAATTTGTAATATGTACATGTACATTGTTACAAAATAAGTGAAAACTCTCTATCTTTTTTAGATACATTGTTATGAAAGAAGTGAAAACTCACAAGTTATCGAAAGCTCAATTTAAATTTGTACATTAATTCATAGTAAAAGAACACTCACACGTATTACTAACATCTCTATTTCTATATTTACATCGTTATAAAAAAGTAAATTCGTATTGATGTCTCCAAGAGAGTTCGCATATTCATATGAAATATGGTACTAAACAAATGTTTAATATATTGCATATATGTTAGGTTTAAGAATGTTCGCTGCTCAGTTTCAAAATAAATGACTTTTCATAAAACTAGTATGCATTGATAGAGAATAAATTAAGGATTCAAAAAGGGGAAAAAAATATAGGGGTCAATGTGCTTGTTTTCGAGATATTAGCTATTGGAATGTTGGCGGGAAAATGTTCTCTCTTGATTTTTCATAGTTTTAACATTGACCAGTTAAAGTTCACAAATACTATCAAAAAATAAATAAAATTTTATAATACGTATACATGTCAAATGACTTATAATTATACATGTAAATGTTTTTAAAAAGAAAAATGGGGTTCATGGTTTTTTTTAAGGCATTTAAATGGATAAAACCAGAGGATTCCGAAAATCTGACAAAAATTCCAAAACATGACAAACAAACATCCTTACTCTATCAAACCATGACAATAACAACTATGATGTATAATAAGTAAGAAACATCTAACTCTTTATTTCAGAAGTTGAATTTTCTATCAACAAATCCCGCCTTGTATTGAGATAGTCAATTTGTCCTTTTTCGATTCAACAACTCGATTTTCTCTAAATTGATCTCTCTAATGAATGAATTAAGATTGGACTGAAATTTAGAATTTATGAAGGTCCTATTAACATCAATGTACTGCTTTGCTGACTCGGATTTAGTCATACCACCAACCCACCTTTCAATGTATTGCTGTAACAAATTATCAAGAATAACAATACCAAAACATTCATTTCGTTTTTCATCGTCGTCTTTGATGTTGTCTTCTGTCATGACAAACATTGTATTGACAAAATCTCTACTTCCCGTCCGAATCAGGTTTTTGATTTCCCCTCTTGTTAGTTGTTTTGTGTAGTTTTCAGGGCTATCCGAAATTTGACATCCAAAAAGCATCGATTCGCATCAATGCATTTCTTCACAGACTCGGTGTATGTAAAACCATAAATCAATTTTTCAATGTACTGCCGTGACAGATGATCAGAAAGAAAATATCAAAACTTTCGTATCGATTCACAGCGTTGTCTTTGATGTAATCATTGGTTGTGACAAACATGGTATTCAAGAAATCTGTACTTCCTGTCAGAATGAAAGTTCTAGTTTGTTCTTCATTTATTTGTCTGATGTAGTTTTGCATTGCTGCTTGACCTTCAACATTCATCAACATCCTGTTTACATTCATGTCTTCCTTCACCGAATTGGTCCTTGTGACACTATCAAACAACCTCTGAAAGAATGTTTCAACATATCATCAGCAATAACGATACCACGTTTTCTTTGATGTCCTCCTCTGTCATGACAAACATTGTATTGACAAAGTCTCTACTTGCCGTTTGAATGAGGTTTGCGATTGTCCCTGAAGTCAGTTTACTAATAACTGTTCGCAAGGATATTTGAAAGCTGTAATCGTTAAAACGCCTACTACCAAAATATTTCTTCACCGAATCAGCTGTTGATAAACCAGCAAACCATCTTTCAATGTACTGCTGTAATAGATCAGTGGGGAGAATAATACCAAAGCATTGACATTGGTACTCAGCTTTATCTTTGATGTCATCTTCTGTCATGACGAACATGGTATTAATTAAATCTTCGTTTGCATTCCAGATGAGAGAAGCATTTTTTTTCTGTGTTCAGTTCTCTCAGGTATTTACACATAGCAGTACGAAATGTTACATTTTTAATTGGTCTGGGGTTTTTTTCTATGTTATTCTGCAATTCTCTTGTATTGGTCAAACATGCATACCATCTCTTAATGTAGTGTTATAGTAGATCATCAGAAATGATAATACCAAAACGTTCATATCGTTTTTTAGCGTTGTCTTTGATGTCCTCTTCTGACATGACAAACATTGTATTGATAAAATCTCCGTCTGTATTCAAAATGAGAGAAGCTATCTTGTCTGAGTTTAGTTGGCTCATGCAGTTACTTAAGGCAGTACGAAATGTAACATACTTTATTGGCGTACTTTTATCTATGTATGTCTCCAATTGTTTGGTTTCAGTAAAACATTCAAACCATCTCTCAATGTATTGTTGCAACAGATCATTAGGAATAACAATACCAAAAACATTCATATTGGTTCACGGCGTATTGGTGTGTTCCTCTGTCATAACAAACATTGTATTGAAGAAATTCTTGTTTACATTCCATATAAGATAAGTTATGTTTCTTCATGTAGTTACACAAAGAAGTACGAAATTTAACATTCTTCACATAAAGTTTCGTTAGAATTGTTGTTGACCTAAATCCTTAAATCTTTTTATTTGATAATCACAAATAAATCACTATTCGCTCGTGTTCTTTAAAGCTCGAAATGCACTTCTGAAGTTATATCAATATGAAAATGTAACTTCATGTCATGTCTTTAAATGGGAAAGCCGTTGAGTTCAAGCCAAATCATGCTGAATTAATGCAGTTAAACTCTTTCATAGAAAATTTCGAACGTTAATGAATAATCAAATTTTCTTTCCGTCACGTCTACCTTGATCAATTAATTCATCGTATTTAGAAAATTTAATATACTGTACTAATACAAAATTATGTTTTTGATTTTATCTAGTTCATATATGCTTCCAATTCGGACTGTAATAAAATGTTCATAGAAGACCTATTAATACGAACGAAATCCACCACCGAGTCGGCCTTTGTCATGCAATCCATCCATCTGCTAATGTATTCCTCTAACATCTCATCAGGAATAACAATACCGAAACATTCAAATTGATTATCAGCGTTGTCTTTCACTATTTCATTATCTGTCAGGACAAACATTGTATTGAGGAAGTCACTACTACCAGTCTGAATAAGCGTCTCGATTTCTTCTTCGTCTAGTTGTATCATGTAGGTACGCAGTGCGGTCCGGAATGAAACATCCAACAAAGATCGATTAGCATTCATACATTCCTTAACCGAATTTGCCTCTGCCAAACATTTAAACCATCTTGCGATGTACTGCTGAAATACATATATATCATCAGAAATTACAATACCAAACTTTTCATATTGATTCACAGCCTGGTTACGGATGTCCTCCTCTGTCATGACAAACATAGTATTGAGAAAATCGCTCTCTGCGGCATCAATGATGGAGGCTATCTTTTCTGTGTCTAGTTGTTTCATGAAGTTACACATTAGTGTTCGAAATGCAACATTCTTCAAAGGCCGATTCACCTCAAAACATTCCTTAACCGAATCGGCGTCTGTGACACTGTTTAACCACATATCAATGTACGTCTGTAACATCTCATCAGGAATAACAATACCAAAACATTCATAGTTATTTTCAGCGTTGTCTCTGATGTCCTCCTCTGTCATGACAAACATAGTATCGAGGAAATCGCGCTTTGCTGTATGAATGATTGAAGCGATCTTTTCTGTATCTAGTTGTTTCGTGAAGTTTCGCATTGATGTACGGAAAGTAACATTCAAGAAAAGACGATTAACATCCATACAATTCTTCACCGATTCGACATCTGTTAATCTATAAAACCATTTTTCAATGTATTGATGTAATAGATCCTCAGGAATAACAATACCAAAACATTCATAGTTATTTTCAGCGTTGTCTCTGATGTCCTCCTCTGTCATGACAAACATAGTATCGAGGAAATCGCGCTTTGCTGTATGAATGATTGAAGCGATCTTTTCTGTATCTAGTTGTTTCGTGAAGTTTCGCATTGATGTACGGAAAGTAACATTCAAGAAAAGACGATTAACATCCATACAATTCTTCACCGATTCGACATCTGTTAATCTATAAAACCATTTTTCAATGTATTGATGTAATAGATCCTCAGGAAGAATAATACTAAAACATACATATTTATTTTCAGTGTTGTCTTTATTATCATCTTCTGTCATGACAAACATTGAATTGACAAAATTACAACTTCCACTTTGAATGAGGTTTCTGATTTTCCCTCTAGTTAGTTGTTTTGTGTAGGTCTGTATGGCAAAACGAAAGGTACTTTTTATAAAACACCTATTAGCATCGATGGTGTTCTTCACCGAATCAGCCGTTGTCAAACCATCAAACAATATACAGATGTATTGAAGTAACAGAGCATCAGGAATAACGATACCAAAACAGTCAAGTCGATTCTCAGAATTTTCTTTGATGTCATCATCTGTCATGACAAATATTGTACTAATAAAATCTGTACTTCCCATCAGAAGGAAATTTTCAATTCTTTCATGGGTCAATTGTTTGCTGTAAGTCTTCAAAGCTACCCGAAAGGTACTATTCATAAAACACCTATTAGCATTGATGGTTTTCATCACCGATTCGGCCTTTGTCAAAACATCAAATAATATACCGACGTATCGAACTAACAGATCATCAGGAATTACGATACCAAAACATTCATATCGGTTCTCAGCGTTTACTTTTATAGCATCTTCTGTCATGACAAACATTGTATTGATAAAATCGCTACTGCCAGTTTGAATGAGGTTTCTGATTTGTCCTCTTGTTAGTTGTTTTGTGTAGATTTGTATGGCTATCCGAAATGAGTCATCCATAAAACACCTATTAGCCTCAAAGCATTTTTTCACTGAATCGGCCTTTGTTAAACAACCAATCAATCGTTCAATGTAGTGCTGTAACAAATCAATAGGTATAACAATACCAATGCATTCCAACCTATTCGCCGGATTTTCGTTGATGTCATCTTCTGTCATGACAAACATTGTATTGACAAAATCACAACTTCCTGTCTGTATAAGATTTCTTATGTCTTCTCTGTCTAGTTGTCGTATGAATGTACATAGAGCAGTCTTAAATATATCATTCATGAAAGGCCTATTAGAATTCACATATTCCGTTACGGAATCAGCGTTTGTTACATAAGTAAACCATGTCTTAATATACAACTGTAATAGATCATCATGAATAACGAAACCAATACATTCATATCGATTTTCAGAGCGATATTTTATGTCAAACTTTGTCATAACAAACATTGTATTGAGTGTATCCTTGTTTGCAGATTTAATGTGATATTGGTAGTAATCTGTGTTTTGCGTACTCATTAAGGAACGTAAGTTAGTAATGAACGTTTTATTCATGAAAGACCTATTATCAGCAATGTATTCCTTCACTGAATTGTCAATTGACAAATTTAAATCGATCCATCTACAAATATATTTTACAAACAATTCATCAGGAATTACAATACCTAAACATTCATGTCTGTTCTCAGCGTTGTCTTTTATCTCATCCTCGGTCATGATAAATATCAAGTTGAGAAAGTCGCTGTTTGCATCCTTAATAAGGGAAACTATCTTTCCGTTGTTAAGTTGTTTCATGTATGTTCGAACCGTAGAGCGGAAGGTGACATTCGTCAATAATCTACTTTTATTCAAAACTTTCTTCAACAGTTTGGTTGTGGTCAAATGTCTGAACCATTGCTGGATGTATTGCTGCATTTGATCATCAGGTATTATAATACCAAAATATTCATACCAAATCTCAGCTCTATCGTTGATATCCTCCTTTGTAATGACAAACATTGAAATGATAAAAACAGCATTCGAAGTCTCAATGATTCGAACAATTTTTTCATGCTTTAGTTGACTAATGTAGGAACGTACTGCATGACGAAATGCAAGATTAAGATGAAGTCTATTTTCAGATAGGTCTTCCAGTAACACGTCCGTCTTTATGAAATAATCAAACCACCTCTGAATGAATTGCTGTAACAAATCATCAGGAATAACTATTCCCAAAAATAAAAATAAGTTCTTAGCATTATCGTTGATGTCATCCTCAGTCATTACAAACATTTTTGTTAAGAAATCCTCACTTGCAGTCTGTATGATAAAAGCTATTTTTTCGGTGGTTAGTTGTTTCATATGGGTTCGTAGTGCATAACGAAATTTGATATTCATCAATGGCCTATTTCTATTTATAACGTCCTCTACCGAATGCGTGTCTGTCAATTCGTGTAACCATCTCTGAATGTATTGTTGTATTTCATCCTCAGGAATAACAATTCCAAAACATTCATAGTTATTCTCAGCGTCGTCTTTGATTTCATTCTCGGTCATGACAAACATTTTATCCAAAAAATGATGTACTGCAGTCTGAATGAGTGAAGCAATTTTCCCTGTGGTTAGTTGTTTTATGTATGTACGCAGAGCCCTTATACCTTTAACATTGTTAATTGCTCTATTCAAATTAATGGAATGAAACAACGTGTTATCGTTTGTCAGGCGATCAAAATATTCCTGAATGTATAGCTGTAACATGTCATCGGGAATAACAATACCAAACCATTCATGTTGGTTCTCAGCGCTGTCGTTGATGTCATTATCTGTCAAGACAAACGCTGTATTGTAAACATAATTATTTAAAGTATAAATGAGTGAAGCAACTTTTTCTTTAGTTTGTGCTCTCATGTAGATACGTATTGCATTACAAAATGTATGATTTTCAAATAATATATTGTAAGTCATGCTTTCCAAATCATCAAAACACCTCTGAAAGACTTGACTTAACAGATCATCAGGAATAACAATACCAAAACATGCATATTGGTTCTTATCGTTGTTTTTAATGTCATCCTCTGTCATGGCAAACATTGAATTGAAAAAAAAATCATCAGCTGTATATATGATTGACGAAATGTTATCTTTGGTTAGTTGTCTTATGTAGGTACGCACTGCCTGACGAAAAGTTAAATTCATAAATAATCTATGTTTACATGTGGCGCCCAGTATTATTTCTGTTTTGATCATATAATCAAACCACCTCTGAATGAATTGCTGTTTAAGATCACCAGAAATAACAATCCCGATACATTTATATATTTTTATAGCGTTGTAATCGATTTCATCATCGGTCATTACAAACATTTTTGTTAAGAAATCATCATTTGCAATATGAATGATTGAGGAAATTTTTTCTGTGGTTAGTTGTTTCATATGGGTCCGTAGTGCAAAACGAAATTCGATATTCATCAATGGTCTATTTCTATTCAACGCTTTCTCTACCGACGTCGTTTTGGTCAAATTATATAACAACCTCTGAATGTATTGTTGTATTTTATCTTCAGGAATAACAATCCCAAAACATTCATATTTATTCTCAGCGTCGTCTTTGATGTCATCTTCTGTCATGACGAACATGCTGTCAAAAAAAATATGTACTGCAGTCTGAATGAGTGAAGCAGTTTTCTCTGTGGTTAGTTGTTTCATGTATGTACACAGAGCAGTGTGACCTTTAACATTTTTAATAGCTCTATTTAAATTAATGCTCTTCAATAACTCGGGTTCGTATGTCAAGCGATCAAAATACTCCTGAATGTATTGCTGTAACATGTCATCAGGAATAACAATACCAAACCATTCATATTGGTTTTCAGCGCTGTCGTTGATGTCATCCTCTGTTACGACAAACATTGTATTGAGACAAGCACTGTTTGAAGTTCGAATGAGCACAGCAATGTTTTCTTTCGTTAATTGTCGCATATAGGTTTGTAGAGCAGTGCGAAATATTATATTCATTAAGGGTCTATATTTATATTTGTTGTCCATTGACCATCTCTCTTCTGAGGTCAAATCATTGAACAGTCTTTCAATGTATTTCTCTAACAGATCATCAGGAATAACAACCCCAAACATTCATAACGGTTCTCAGCGTTGTATTTAACGTCATCTTTTGTCATGACAAACATTGTATTAAGAAAGCATGTATGTCCCGTGTTTATTGTATCAACGATTGAAGCGATTTTATCGGTCGTTAGCTGTCTAATGAAGGTTTGTACGGTATTTAAAAATGTATTATTAATTAATGGTATATTTTTATCTATGGAGCGTTTTACATCATAGCTTTTGATCAAAATATCAAACAGTCTTTCAATGTATTGCTGTAACAGAACATCCGGAATAATAATACGCAAACATTCATATCGGTTCTCTAATTTGTCTGTGATGTCATTATCTTTGAAAATAAACATTTCATTTATAAAATCTTCAGTTGCATTCTCCATAATTGAAGCTATTTTTTCAATTGTTAATTTTCTAATGTATGTTCGTGTAGCACTTTGAAATACAACGTTCGTCAATGTTCTACAATTACGCAGGACATAACATGGATCATTCGTTTTGATCAAATCATCAAACAACCTCTGTATATATAGCGACAACAGATCATCGGGTATAACAATACCAAACCAATAAAAACGATTCAAATCATCATTCTTGATGTCATTCTGAGTCATGACAAACCCATTTAGGAGAAAAGACGTGTCTGAAGTCTGAATGATTGACGCAATTTTGTCTATGGCTAACTTTCTCAACTGGGTGCGAAGGGCAGTACGAAATTTAATATTCATTGAAGGTCTATTTTCCTTGATGGTATAGCTTACATGTTCACTTTTGATCAAATAATCGAACCACCTCCGAATGTACTGTTCTATTTGATCATGGGGAATAACAATAGCAAAACATTCATATTTTTTCTGAGCGTTTTCTTTTATGTCTTCCTCTGTCATGACAAACATTGTATTGAAAAAAATATGTACTGCATTCTGAATAAGTGAAGCAATTTTCACTTTGTTGAGTTGTTTCATGTGTGTACGCAGTGCAGTGCGACCTTTAACATGTCTAATTGCTCTATTTAAATGAATATTTTGTACCATTGTAGAATTATTTGTCAGTCTATCAAAATACTTTTCAATGTATAGCTGTAGCATCTCATCAGGAATAATAATACCAAACCATTCGTATCGGTTCTTTGCGTTGTCGTTTATGTCATCCTCTGTCACGACAAACATTTTATTGAGAAAATCATCCTCTGCTGTATCAATGATTGACTTAATTTTTTCTTTGGTTAGTTGTCTCAAGTAAGTTTGTAGAGCAATACGAAATTCAAGATTCACCAATGGTCTATTTTTTTCCCTGAATTGATCACGCACTACAGTTCCCTTTCCAAAGCAATGGAAGTCATTTAGAAGTGTACCAACATCTTTCCATACACTGTATTTGGTCAAATCGTCAAACCACCTATCAATGTAAGACTGCAACATACAATCAGGAATAACAATCCCACAACATTTGATTCGATTCTTAGCAAAGTCTTCAATATCATGATCTTTTATGATAAACATTGTATTGATAAAATCTTTACTCCCTGTATGAATGATAACAGCGACTTGCTCTGTTGTTAGTTGCTTAATGTAGGAATCCAAGGCAGTACGAAATGTAACACATTTCAGAAGCCTATTGCTTTGCATAAATTCCTTTGTTGAATCAGCCACAGTCAGAGCATAAAACCACCTGACAATGTATTGTTGTATTTTATTTTCTGAAATAATTATACCAATCCTTTCACATGTTTCATTTTTCCGGTAACAAATGTATAGATGGTCCCTGATGTCTTCTTCCTTCATGACAAACATTTTATTTAAAAAGTCTGTGCTCGCTGTTTCTATTAATTCAGTTATTTCGTCTTTGTGAAAACGCCTCAAGAAGTTATTGAATATATCGCGAAATTTAACATTCCTAAAATTCATGTTTTCTTCTATGTCGAGATACACACGAGAGGAACTCGCCATATCTTTAAAAATCCGTTTCATGTACATTTGCAATTTTTCTTCAGGTATGATTATCAGTTGATGAGCATTTTCATTGTCAGATGTGACAACAAATCTTTCACGAACAAATCTGTTCTTCGCATGTTTTATCAATATGTCTATCACTTGATCTTGTGTCCCAAAATAAAAAGCTAGGAAATCAAACAACTTATCATGAATAGTTTTGTAGATGCCTCCGTCATAGGTCACAAATGTCCCTGCCAGTGTTTCAAGTTGAATGTTAAGTTTTCTACCTATTCTATTTTCATCTATGTCACATACTTCTGATATGTCCTCCAATAGTTCTATAACTTTAGGATCCTTACCTATAATAGTCTTCCCCTCTAAATTATTGTTAAAGATTACAATCAAAAGTAAGGCACAGTACTTGTACTTACCTTCTTTAGAGTCACGGTACATTTGAGTCAAGTATCTTTTGTAAAATGAGAATGGAGCTTTTAAAAAAATATCTAGTTTGAATTGTGGGTCGCTTCTCTGAATATAATATAACTTGCATAAGAGGGGTAGAAACTCGTATTGACCTAGGTGGTTCAATCCCTCTAATGCGTGTTCCCCAAAATACTGCTCCGTCATTTTCTCTTTTTCAGAATTTGTTAAAATTAAATCAATAGAACCTACATTGCATTCACATGTTTTGAAGAGTTCTAAACTTTCAAACCCTTTATCTCTAAAAACGTGGAGTCTGCATGTTAAAACCAACTTACAATAACCGTTTTCTAGAATATTCTTTATATCGTTTAATGATTTCTTCCACTCTTCTAATCGAGTTTGGTTAGCTGCAAAACTACCACACATGTCATCGACAATGTACAATGTTTTCCTGCCAGATTTATAATTATCTTTTATTTCTTTTGAGTAAGTCACAGTATATAATGTGTATCCACTTTTTTCAAGTTGAAGAGCAACGTGTCTAACAAGAGCTGTTTTTCCAGTACCAGATGCTCCTATCACACTAACACAGTTGTATTTGCTGATACAGGTAAAAACGTGATTAGTAGCTCTTGTTTTAATATAAAGACTGTCATCTTTCTTCCATTTAATCATTTCATCAATCATGTAATCTACAATGATTTTGAATACATTTTTATATTGCATTTACATGAATTTAGAATATGAGGAGTGTTGTTGTCCCTCAGGTTATACAATATCATTCCTATATATAATCTTGAAATATTCTGAATTTTGTGTTTACACTAACACGTTTTGTCATTATAAAATTTGAACAGTCCTCTTTGTAAGGAGATCTCTTTATTTCAATACTAACTTAATCATTGAACTTTTACTGGCTTTCAAACTGTCATAACCGTTTTCCCTTGTATCAGTTGATGAGCATTTTCATTGTCATATAGATGTATTCAACTTAAATGAAACTTAAACAGTAATCAGACTGATATATACTGATGTTTAACATTAACATTGTGGAAAAAAAAAACATTTGATAGCTGTACATCATGAGATAATTTATATATTATATATTATTATTTTTTGCATTAAGATAAAACAAAAGATAGTTTTATTAAATAAAGGTGTAAATTTGTGTTTTTGAATAAAAGCATTTCAAAATCACGATTAAAAAAAATATAAATGAGTACATCGGGTCCCATTTACGACTTCTGCACAAAAATATCTGTCTATATATATATATATATATATCGTCGTATAGAACGCCACATGCGGGGTGTCAACTATGTTTGACATGGGGTGCAATTTCGAAGCGTAGAAAAACTATAAAACTAAGTTCAAGTATCAAAATTTCTTTTTTTAGAATTCTAAGTACAATATAATGTATTGCACGGAAGGAACTGGAACATAATCTATTTTCTGCAAGCAGAAGAAGTCGTTTTCAGTGATATGTTTCCTCAAACACCTCGCCCTACTTTTCCGTCTTGCAGTTTTTGTGGCTTCCAAGGCAAATTTTTGGAAAAAAAAACTACTTTAGACGACCTCCTCCCGTATTATTGATATAGAACAGAATCCTATTATGGAATTTCACCAAATACCAGTTTCTTACTTCAAATTCATTGGTTTTAAAACTAGTTTTTCATCAAAATATAAAGTGTCGCTCGGGGTGTCAGATTTTGTATCTCAAGGGGTAGAGGCTTTTGATAAAAAATAAAATATGTTTTGCATACAAATTGGTCTTTATCTGATAACGTTTAGTTCAAACACATCTACTATATTTGATGGTCGTAATGAGGGTACATCAGGATGAATAACGGTAAAAATTCTTGCCAAATGACGTTAACGGTAATGTTTGGTGTATGATGATAAAATCTACACTTTCTTTTAGACGATAAAAACATCGACTGATTTTAACGAATCATGTTAATTTTTTTTCAAAAATGACGGTAACGAAAATAATTTGAGAACTGTGACGAATCACGATAAGGATATTTTGACGAATCACGGTAAAATTTTAACAAATTTGACGCTAACGGTAGCCGAAAATGACTGTTTGACGCCTGACGTTTAAGGACATTACTTCCCTCATATTTTGATAACATATAACAAACTGAAGGTACTTCATTTTGCCTGTTTTTAGTTTTAGTTTTTGATATCATAAAAAGTAAAAAAAAAAATTACTCAAAAGATTTTGTTTTCAACCCAGAATATGATTTCTTTTCCTCTTCAGTTACTATCATGGTCAGAAAAGTCATGGCTGTGGCTCAATGCACCGAAACATGGAGAAAAACCAGGGATTCAAAATTTTTAAAAACTTAATCTCGCTGCTGATTTTCAATCTGTTATCCAAATGGTTAAAGAAATAAGTTTCCTTTAGACGACATTTCCCTTCTTCTCTTCCTGGTCAGAATTATGTCAGAAATAATAACACCAGGAATGTGGTATCGGGAAACAACAAAGAGGTTTTGAAAAATTGACTACGGACTATTTCACGGTAAATTTGTATATTTTATGGGTGGACCAAAAGTGTTAAACACATTACAGAAACTCGCGGAATGACCGATACTCAAGTTGCAGAATAAGTTTTGCAGTTATCTAGTGCAAGTGACATACTGAAAGCACAGTAGACATTTCGTATGAAGGAAACCATGTCAGCCTCTTTCAATATAATGAAATATTTCGATGTTAGAACCAATTTATCTAAAGCAGAGGTCAGAATTTGGGATATCAAGGTTCATGGCGATGAATTCCGATACAAGTAGTATCTTTTCTTGGACCTGCAAAATTAATTCCTGCCCCTTGGGTATCGTCCATTCAGCGCTCACACAAGTTTTCTGTAATGCGTCCAATACTTTTTGATCCCGATAAAATATGAAAATTTACCGTGAAAAGTCTGTATTCAGTTTTCCAAAACCGTTTTGTTGTTTCTCGAAATCACATTTCTGATGTTATTCATTTTGATAAAAATCTGACTGTTTCCAGGAAAAGAAAAAGAGAAATATTGTGTAAAGGAAATTTCTTTTATCATTTGGATAACAGATAGGAATTAGCAGCCAAATTAAGTTTTTAAGATTTTAATCGCTGTTTTGAAATAGTTAAGAATAGTATTGTTATTGTCTCAAGGTCTCCTTGAAGCTGTATTATCATTTAATAAAGATGCTGGTGAGTGTTTCATTGGAGAGACTGATCGAGTTTGCTTTTGAGTAAGTGCTTTTTGTGGCATGCGCGAGTGCTTTTGAAAGGAAGCTGGTGATAAAATTTCATGGAGTTTGACTGTTGGTGGCTTCGGGCAAAATCTATTATAGATGTCTGCTCTGTGATTTTCCTACATGTTTCTGTGCATTGAGCCACAGCCGTGATTTTTTTCTAACCATGATAGTAACTGAAAAGGAAATTAAATAATTTTCCAGCTTTAAAACAAAATGTTTTGAGTAATCTTTTACTTTTTATAGAATAAAAAGCCCACTGTTTTATAGGACTAAAAAACAGGCAAAATGAAGTACCGTCAGTTTGTAATGAGTACTCATAAAATAAGAAATGTGTTTGAACTAAAAGGCATCAGATTAAGACCGATTTATATGCAAAATTATTATATTTTTATCAAAAGCCTCTACCACTTGAGATGCAAAATCTGACACCCCGAGCGACACTTTATAGTTTGATGAAAAACTAATTTTAAAACCAATTATGGTTAAGTAAGAAGCTGCTTTTTGGTTAAATTCCATGATAGAAATTGAATTCTATATAAATGATACGGGAGAAAGTCGTCTTAAGTAGTTTTTAAGAAATTTGCATATGAAGCCTTAAAATCTTTAAGATGGAAAACTAGGGCGAGGTGTTTGAGGAAACAGAGCACCGAAAACAACTGCTCCTGCTTGAAGGACATATAATATGTTTCAGTTCCTTCCATGCAATATATTATTAAGTACCGATAATTCTAAAAAAAGAAATTTTGATACTTGAACTTACTTTTATTGTTTTTCTTCGCTTCGAAATTGCCACCCATTGTCAAACATAGCCGACACCCCGCATGTAGCGTTCTACACGGTGTATATTTATATTTGATGTTTTTAAGTATTTTCGTTCCTCTTGTTTTTGAGTTTTTTCCAATAATTCGGAATCCTCTGTTTTTTTCTCCATATATTTCCATGAAATATTTTGCACGCTAACCCCTACTTTTTGTTTTTAAAAATGTATTGCTTATAGTTTAAAAAAGCATTTATTAAATCTAATAACATTGTTGTTTTTTGTTTAATGTTTTGAAATGAAAAATCAGAGAAAATCATTTCCCACTAAATTTTTAATGGCTTATATTTCAAAATAAGCTTGACACGGATCCTTCATCTGTTTAAATTTTTTTTGTTTTTTTTTACACACTAACAATTTATAATAGTCTTTTAAAAAGCTTGTTATCATGAAATGGAATAGCGAACATCCTTACTCGTGAAGTGAAGACCAGACCAGACCATAGGAAATCAGTAAGAAACCTCTGCTGACAATCAGTTATTTAAACATCTTGTTTCACAATCTCCAAGCGAACATACGTAGATGCATAATTAAAGACGTTAACAATATTTATTTTTGATTATCTTCCATTACCTCAGCCGTATTTGGTACAACTTTTTGGAATTTTGTGTCCTCAATGCTCTTCAACTTTGTACTTGTTTGGCTTTACAACTACTTTGATCTGAGCGTCACGGATAAGTCGTATGTTGAAATTATAATCCTGGTATCTTTGATAACAATCTACACTACTTAACATGCAAATGTATAATCATTAGAGTTGTCTGTACAGTCAAATTAATCAATTTCTTTGAAAGGTTGATCACCATTCTTCAATTTAAATACAATGTTTTATATGATATAACACCTTTCTATTTAAGTTGTCCGGCTTTCCATTTACACGTCTTAATGAAAACCCCTTAAAACGCTTTACATTTCTTAATTTTATTATTGCCTGACATAGGTATATACCGTAAATTGGGAAATTATTGCGTCGGGATATTTTGGCGGTATTCTCTCGAAAGTCGTGCGTTTTATTTTGGTGTGCGTAATTTGGATCTTCGTCTGATTAATATGTTTAATTTTGGAACAACAGTAGTAAGCAGGTTCATTCATATCAGGCTTTATTTACCCAATTGTTCACCAAATATTATATTAAATTCACGACAAAATTAACTCAATGAAGGAATCGAATACGGATGCAATTGCCAGCAACTCCATTTATCGTGGTTTAAAGCTGGGAGTCAATATAAAATAAAGTCTTTAACATTAAATCACTTTTTACATGGATTATTATTTTACTATTATCATATGAAATAAATTTTAATCATCTCTTTTGTAGTGCATGTTACTCTATTTTTGATTTCAATCTTTAGTCCTCTGTCAGTACTTGTTAATTGATTGAAGATAAAGGTTTACAAGAAGAAAGTTCTGATATTCTAATTACCAATACCGGCATCTTATCAGCCATAACCTGACACATGTGAAAAAAATTATGTTGTGTTTTCTAAACAATTCCGAAAATTGACAATATAGTTAACATTATTTAGTGTCGTTGTCAAATTATACCAGGTATATACATTTACGATTTGGCTATGTATAGAATTGTTTGAACATTACAATCTTGTCGTACCGCGATTTTTGCGTTTCATTTTTTAGTGTTCGCTTTATGTTTTTGCAAATGGAAGTTTTTAACGACCTTGACTTGCTATACAGCTCTCGAACGACCAGCTCGGTGTCCGAATGCGTTTTGTGAGCGTTTAAATAACTTTGTGCCATCGGTCAGGAACGAGTGGTTGTCGCCATTTTCGAGGTCGCCATCTTGGTTTAGGTATTTTTTTTGTGTTTTTTTTTTTACAACTTTGATGTTATTTCGTCACAACAGCTGCTTTCAGGGCCAGTTTGGCCAGCTTGGCAGCCCGCTAACCTCGATGGTGGAGTATTGGTAGATGAGTCTTGGACGTAGTGCTAAAGATGAGAGGATGCATTATCAAGATTAAAGCCGTGAGGCAGTGAAATGAAGGTCAATCATCGAACACCTAGGATACAGCCCTCTGACGTTAATCGTCATAACACTCCCCATCTACAATGGGTTGTGGAGTGTATGTTAACGCGGGAAAACGCCAACTACTACTTTTACTGTACACTGTTGGATTGGTTTATGTCATCTGAAGTAGTAAGTCGTTGATCATCTAACTGCAAACCCTCATCGAAGATAGCGGGTAAAGGATAGCTGGCCCAGCACGTTCGTTCAGCTGTAATGACTGCGACGTGATTCTATTGATTGAATGCTATGTTATGTTTGTATGTTTGTGTGTTTAATTTTGGCATTTTTTGTAGGAGGCACCAAATAAAACAAAACAAAACTACATCCACAATAACCCAAATTTACGGTATTCTTAATCGTAAAACAACAGTAGATAGGATATTGGCCATTTCATTGAATTATTAAATTGAAATTTTACAATATTACATTTTATTAAATCTTGAGATTTATGAATGTTGTTTGATTCAAGTCCAGTGGCAATTATCTCATGCATGTTTATGACGATAACACCAAAATTCTAAGTATTGTAGGTAGGTCCTGCAATAGCGGGTCGTCCATGAAGTTGGACATGAAACTCTCAATACCACAGAACGATGATGGTATGATAAATAATCACAGAATTTAGCCTTACAACAGCTGTATATATCAGGACCCTTATAATAATTTGTACAAGAGTATCTGATTTGCAGAGATATTTGACCCATGCAGTCTGTCGATATTGACTTTACGTCCTGCTATTTTGTAACCTTACTTGTTTTAAGCGGGGCTTATAAATACACATTTAAAAGATTTATAGCAAAAAAATGGGGGTCCATGGGCAAAATATTTTAAGGCATTGAAATGGATAAAACCAGAGGATTTCAAAAATCTGACAAAAATTCCGAATCATGATAAGCAAACATCTTTAACATTCTATTATTCTCTTTATTGGTTCTGTCATTTATTCTGCACAGTGTGTCAATTATTCTCTATTCTGTAGACCCGATCCAGACCCTTCTAAAAGGCTACATCTGTTTGGCTGTTTTGATATATAATACTATGTATTTTCGAAATAGAAATGTCGTATAAGCAATGTCTTGTGTAGTGAGAGTCTCGTGCTATCCATACGTTAAAGAACCATTTAAATAACTCTCTTAGGGGGAAATGCGATGTACGCACAAGTTAATTGATTTAAATCTCCAAACAACAACAAAGGTCAGATACATCTTCAAATAAGTAATATGGCTGATTTTAGCACATTTATATTAAATTTTTCTGCAAGTGTAGATGACGAAACAATATGAATAACAACCAATAAATAAAATAATATTTCAACAATAAATAAAACCGCCAAAATAAGGTGACTCCTTGTAAAAATTCTTGCCCTTCAATTTTTATGCCCTACCTACGATAGAAGAGGGGCATTATGTTTTCTGGTCTTTGGATCCGTTCGTCTGTTCGTCCGTCCGTCCGTTCGTCCACTTCAGGTTAACATTTTTGGTAGAGGTAGCTATTGATGAAGTTGAAGTCCAATCGACTTGAAACTTAGTACACATGTTCTCTATGATTATGCCAAATTAGAGTGTTTACCCCAATTTCACGGTCCACTGAATTTAGAAAATGATAATGCGAGTGGGGTATCCGTGTACTTGGAACACATTCTTGTTTTTCATCAATTTTTGTTATTATGACAACTTTACCAGAAAAAAACCCCATTGAAACAGCAAATTTTATCTAAAAGACGAGACAGTCATCGTTGTACGCTTCAATATAGGAGTCATTGAAGATTTTTTACCATGTTTTACTCCACTGTTCCTAGTTTGTCTGAATAAGATACAATGTCCGAATGAGGAAAGAAATTCTAAAATGTACGTTTGAAGTATGATATATATAAAAATTGCATTACTGTTAGATCCAATATTCAACTGAAGACTAATGATTATACACCGTGAATTGAATGAAATTATTTAACAGATTGCTCTTTAAACGTCAAGTGACAAATATGTCATACATATTTATGACGAAATGCAAAGTGGATTGACCTGAAGTAAATGATACAATTTTAAAATGCCATTCCAATTAGACAAAGCGTTTGCTAGAGGTAAAACGTTTGCCGTAGCAGGATATATCCAGAAAATTAGATTGAACGCACTGAATTTATGAAGTGTTGTTACTATTTGAGTACATACTTTTTGTGATTTCTTAAGCTTAAGTTATACCAAAAAAGGTTCTTTTTTTTTTTTTTACATTGAAACGACATGTTGGAAAATACAAGAAAAAGGTTAGGTATACCATGTATACTTCAAAATGACATTTATGCAAAGTCAATGAACTGCAATAAGCACTTGATAACATGCATTGCACAATGAACAGAGAAATAACAATTTCGTTGGAGCATAACAATAATTGCGTAAAGTAAATGATTTTTCAAGGAAAAAAATAATATTTTTAGTGGAACAGGTATTTCATTTTAACAAAAAAATAATGTGATTTTTTTTTAAATGCCCGTCCTACGCTCTATGTTCAAGAATACTTACTGTATACGTGTTTTTACATCAAATACACCGAATCATTTGAAACTCGAACAGTCATGTGTGTCGCTATTAATTACATTGTTCATATGAAAAGACTACAGTTTACAACCAATTCAAACAAATTGTGTATCATCTAATGTTCAAAGTTCAAGAATCATCGAATTTTTGACCAAACAATATTCTACCAGCATGATATAAAAATTTAAAGCATTGTATTTGTATTGTAATTTTGTGTGTGTTATAACCGGCGTTTTGCACTTGCGCCGATCTGCATTTCATTTTAGCTGAGAATGCAGGTGAATATTATCTCTTATTTATCAAACTTAACTTCTTCTTTTAGCCAGTTTGGAAACATTAAAAACATAATATAATGAATCAAAATTCTGTTCATGCCAAGTATTTATATACTACACATATGATGTAATTAATTCTTCCTTGTAATTTTATAACTTTTATATACTAGGCAAAAACAGAAACGTTACATTGGTTTTTAATTTGAAAATATCACATATATTAATTTCAAATAGTTTCATGATTAAAACTAGTAACCTGAATTATTTGTCTATCAAATTTACTCATTTATAAAAATATCGAAAATGACGTGACGTCATTTTCTGATTACAAACAAATAACCATTTTTTTCAAAACTTTACCTGTATAGAGTTGGAATCGAGTTGTCCTTTTTGTCATTTTTTGTGTCGAACACGTTTGTTAACAAAAGGTCGCATTAAAACATTGAAAAAGTTATACGCGAAACAATGCCCCGTCTACGCCAAAATGAGAGAGAACGAGCTATTGGGATGTTGGCAGCAGAAATGATTCAAGTGCAGATTGCAAATCAGTTTAATGTCTCTAGAATGACTATTGCAAGGCTTAATACTCGTATCTGCTTAAGACTGTAATACTTTACATCTGCTCAAACAGTTCGTAACCGTTTGTGTCAAGTTGGTCTAAGAGCTCGTCGTCCATTGAAGGGACCTATCCTTACGCAGCGTCACGGAATGGTGCGACTTCAATGGACACGGGTACGGATTCGATGGAATAGGTAAACATGGAGACAGGTAGTTTTTACCGATGAATCTAGTATATATATTTGTTGCGTACAGAAGCGGGCATTTCAAGCATTCGATTTTGACACAAGAAACGGCCAGAAACGGCCTGGATTTTCTTAATGACACTCGTAAAAATAAATATTAGGGTCGTGCGAATAGAACTGTTTATTGTAATGCGAATGAAACGATTCTAGAAAGTTATTCGTCCCTTACAGTTTACAACGGGTAGAGATTCCAAGAAGTAAGGTGGAACTCGACATCATATTGGAGAAGGAATGGGAGCCCGTAAAAAAATGCGATAGCCAATAACCACTGATCGCTCAACAGACCGTATTTTTTCCCACCAGCTTTGAGGCAGATAAAATCGGAAACAATCTATTCGTAAAGGACAAAATTTATATACATTTTATAATTGACAATTTATAAAATATATACAAATTGCTAACGAAAGAGGTTTATATTGATGAAAAGAAAATTATATTTACCTCTAATTTACTTTTCACATTCAACGGAAATGAAAGAATCAAATTGTCGCAAACAAAAGATGGATTTTTTTAATCGGGTCAGATTTCATCAGCTCATAATAACAGTAAACATTGCATAATACTATGTGTGTTTGGGTTCGTATTGCACAGTCTTTATTGTCGGTGTTGTGGATTGCTTCCTGTTGTTTTTCTTTTGGTAATTTTTCGCTTTTTCCCCACCGCTTTGTAAGTTTTTACATCACTATGAATTAACAATTTTCTTCGGAAATGTTTGTCCAAGTCAGGAATATGACTGTTGTTTTCCATTCATTTCGTTGGTTGAAAAGGTGTTATTTTCCCCCCTTTTTTTAATTAACCTTGAAATTTGGTAATTTATTTTTTTTAACATCTTTTCGTATCCTTCGCCCCTCTTTTAGGAAAGATTTTGATAATGCTGGATCTGTGACAATTGCCAGTTTATTGTCTGGTTCGTAACCAATTAAAGCTTGATATATATATTTATTCAGAAATTGTATCTTAATTGGATATATATTAGCCTATATATATCATATACCTGCTATAAACAACACAACATTTATGATAAAATATTTAGAAATTTTGCAAAACATATCCATACATTCATGTAAATAGACATGATGAAATAGAAACAATACATAATAATATTTACCAGTCATTCCTTTCATTTTTCTTGATTTTCTTTCTTTTTTCGCTCTTTCTTGTCTCCCTAAATTATAATGTTAATCATTTGTTAAGAACATGCATAAAATTAAGAAATTGATAGAATGCTATCGTTCCATACAGCTATGTAAATGTACGAATAACACCAGTTTGTTTTATAGATTTGATATAACTCTACGTAATCTCAACAGCGCTCTTTGGTCTTATCTTTACTTTAGAAGTCTGATTGAGGACTTTATACTCCTGGTATTATCGGAATATGGTCTCAGCAAATTGGTAGGTTGGTTCATTTCTGTCAATTTTAAGGATTTAATTAAAAGATAAAGAAGCTAGAGCCTATGATTTTCAGTTCCGACTAATTTCAGATAGTCACTTTCAAAAATTTCTATAAACTTTCAAATCAACTTTAAAAAAATGTATACACATTGGATATTTAGTTAATAATTTATTTTGATTGGTAATAATAGTTTCAGTAAATCTTTATGTCCTTTGGTCACGAAAGGGAGAAAAGTAGTGACCCTATGTCTGAAGTGAATGAAAAATGGGTGTGCCCTACTATGGTTTGCACTGTTAACATTTGTCTGGTAAAGATTGCATGGTCCCTTAGTGTATAGAAATATGTGCGTTTATGTTATGGCAGATAAATATTTGTTTTTGATGACGTACCAATATACAGTAATTTGAGGTCGAGCTGTGTCACATCTGTTTCTTCTATTTTAGTAGCATATTCTTGGTAGCAGCTATATTCTCGTAAAACGTCAAGGAAGGTGGCATAGGCAGATGAAACATTTTTTCTAATTATATTCTGTAAAAGTCCTCTTGTTTTTTCTCGTGGGGTTATGCCAGCTGATTTTAGTTCTGCATTATCCTCAATACATATAACCCCTTTGGCGGAAAGTTTGTCAAGAATTCCAGTATTGTCAACGTCAATTTCATGGACTAATATTTTGTACCATTTGATAAGTTTAACAGTCTGTTTTTCTATATCTGCAATAAATAAAAATAAAGATGTAATTTGAGGAGTACATGTAATATTTTTTTTTATTGAATTGATTATTATTTCTCACTTATTTCTGAATAATATATAGATAATGAAATTCATAAAAGTGAGTAAAAAACGCAAAAATGTCTGTTTGTGTTTGCCTAAGACGGATTGCACAATTACTAGCACAAATGTACCAATGGTGTTGTAGTGACCAAACTTACACATTTGGACAATTCATGGTTCCCTTGGGTAAACGCGGTGAATTGATGCGTACGTGAAAAAAACTTACCCCTTAAGGCAATTCCAGTGACTCCTTTTTGTGGTTTCTTTTTAATTTCCTTATTAAATGGCTCTTGATTGATGTTCAATGCCAATGATATTTGAAATTCCTAAGTTAGTACAAACTAGCTTAAAAAATCTATATGATAATAATATCAATAAAGATCGAAAATATAAAGAAAACAAGAATGTACAGTCTTATAAAATATCTACTCATTTTGTATTTAGTGATCTAAGGTTTTGAATCTCACCGGCAATTTATTTAAGATTCAAATCGAAGTTGATACGGAACACATGTGCATGTTCAAGATTTGCTTAATCAGTTTACAGGTGTGAGGTACTTATAAAAAATATACTCCAATACAGTTCTGAGGAAGAGCGACAAACATCGACCCTTCATTTGATTCACGGTTACCATAACCAGTTGGTTAAACGATACAAATTGTTTGCTGTCTGAACTCAGTAAAAAATGTATTCGTGGTCTTATACTTTTAAATACCAGTATAAAGATACATATACCTTGTAACTGTACAAAACTTGTCTTATTTTGCAATTGGAATATGAGAATTTGACTGAATGAGAATTGTATGGTGCGTGATACATGCATATAAATAAAGGCAACAGTAGTATACCGCTGTTCAAACTCATAAATCCATGGACAAAAAACAAAATCGAGGTAACAAACTAAAACTGACGGAAACGCATAAATATAAGAGGAAAACAACGACACAACACTACAATGTAACTAACACACACAGAAACGGACCAAGCATCAGACAAAATCCCACGAGAATAACAAATATAACATCAAAACCAAATACATGAATTTGGGATAAACAAGTACCGTGACACGTCTTTTCCCAATGTCAATTTACACTAAAAAATAAGAGAAAACAAACGACACAACGTTAAATTGTAACACACACAGAAACGAACTATAATATAACAATGGCCATATTCCTGACTTGGTACAGGACATTTTTAAAGGAAAAAATGGTGAGTTGAACCTGGTTTTGTGGCATGCCAAACCTCGCACTTTAATGGCAATGTTAAATACAACATAGAAATGACAACATAATATTACAGGACTACAATACAAATAAATAGGAAAACGTATTAGACAAAGAAACACATGATTAATGATTAACAAAAAGCATCAGGTTTAAAATTCAATACGCCAAAAACGCTCCTCGTCCACACAAGACTCACCAGTGACGCCCAGATATAAAAGATCGAAAGCGAAAAAAAGTACAAAGTTGTACAGCACTGAAGATCAAAAGTTGAAAAAGGTTGTGTCAAATACGGCTAAGTTTGTATGCTTGGGATATGAACATCCTAATTATTTAGAACAATTAATGCTATTGCAAACAGTAAATTTTATCAAATGAATATAACAGATACTGAAGTATTAACTCATTACATAAAACAAACACGAATACATAATGAATGACCAACACAGAATAGACACACCCGACTCAGTCCAGGCCTCAACGCAGTAAATTATGAAAATGACGTCACATACGACGGTGAAAAGGCATTAAAAATTACGTCACATACGATGGTGAAAAGGCATTAAAAATTTGAACATATGAAATACTGAAACAGCAGAAAAATTACGTCACATATGAAAAACTATATCTCAAAAGTAAGATAGAATTAGGATTGATTAAAGATTAAAATAGAACTAAATACTGATATTGCATTTAAACACAATGCATATTGCAATACTTATTAATAGCAATTAACTATAATATGTATATGTGCAGTTTGTTATGAATCCAACTTAAAACTTAAGTTATCGTACAGATTATGTTGACCAAAATTAAATCTAATAAATGACGGCGGTGATTAATTTTTGTTTCCATAACACATAAATATAATAGAAAAGACGTCAACACATTTGACAAAATCCGATGAGAATTACAAATATAACATTAAACATTTAAACTAAATACATGAGTTTGGGATAGACAAGTACCGTAACACGTCTTATAGTAATGTGAATTCACACTCAGCAAAACAGTCACAATCGGGAATAAGTCACGTTTGGTAATTAAAAGATTAGACGACATAATGACAAACCACAATCTACCATGTGGTAAAAATGTCCTTAGCTAGTTTGGTTAAACACACATCGTATGGATAACAGTAAAAAACTTAGCCTGTCGAAGCTCTAGGTCTTTATCCGTTTGCCATTCATTTAATTTCCTCAGTTTTAATTGTCACCCTTATTTGTTTAATTATGATCGTTTAACGAGTTTTGAATATCTATAAACTACTGTCGGCTTAATCATGTTCATTTAAAAACATATGTTTCTATTGGTATGTATGTAAAAAGATCAGGTGCAGATTTGTAACAGTCAATTTTCTATTTTTTACAGTTTCATATTACATATACATTGTATATGTATAAGCCTGATCACTATTTACAACACTGGGTCGATGCCACTGCTGGAGGACGTTTCGTATCCGAGGGTATGATCAGCGAAGAAGTAGTATTGACTTGAATATCATTTAAATGTGTTGGTTTTTTTTTTTTGTTTTTTTTTATAAACTAACTGTTTACAAAAGAATGATTTATTCGAAATATTAAGAATTTTCTTATCCGATCACTCTAGCCGTATTTGGCACATATTTTTGGAATTTTGGATTCTCAATGCGCTTCAACGTTATTCTTGTTTGGTTTTAATAACTTTTCTCTGAGCGTCACTGACGAGTCTTTGTAGAATAAACGCGCGTCTGGCGTATCAAATTGGAAGACTGGTATATTAGATTATAACTATTTACATATATACGTATCATGCCAGTATTAAAGCAGTGGTTACAAATGAACATGACATTGATACAAATCCTGTCACATAATGATTTTAATTATCAGGTATGTTCAAGGTAAAGAAGTTGTTAATCACTAGCTTGTCAAAACAAATGTACCTTCAATATTCTCTTTGTGTTGTACAGACTGTAATTTTAAACTTTTGTCCGTGACCTTGGTCTCCATATTTGCAACAAGAGCAATGTGGCATTTTTGATCAGATTCTTTCAACGCTTCAACGAATATATTGAAGGTATGGTATGGTCGATGCATAAGTATTTCTAAAAGCTTGTTATTACGAAATGATTGGTCTGGAAAACTATCAATTTCATCTTTGTCGTCTAGTATCAAAACGCATTTTGAAATCAGGATATCCAAAACCTCTTCGTCCAGTATTGTTGAATGCATGAGCTCATCTTTAAATTCGTTGAAACCACCTAATATAAAAAAGACATAATTATGAACAGGATTTTACAATGAAATTACAATGATAATTGTTATGCTCTAAAATATTTTATTATCAGAATGGTACAACACTAATTTGGTGCGTTCGCATCACTTTCTGGATAACCTTTATCAAGAAAGCCCAACACAAACATATTATAGGATTAAACGCCTTTTTAAAAGAATTTATTCTTGTTGAACTCGATTAATTTCCTCACGAACAAATAAAAGCCTCAGTACAGTTTGGTACAGTTTATACACCAATAAATTCCGTTTAAAAAGCGTTTCATCCTTATAATTCTTTAAATTTGGAAATGAGGAAGTTATTTTTTTCTAAACTCGTAACCTCTATCACACGTCAATTGTATATTTGTGTCATTAATTAGGTCTGACCAATGAATAATTTGTTGGTATATGCAAAAATATGTACTCATTGAAACTTTCAATCCGATAAAAAATAAACCGAAAAACTCTTATCATCATTATAACGAATGTTTTGTGTTTATTATTTAATTCAACGATTAACGCAAAGTGAAAACAAATTTTGTCAACGTCCATCCGTATTGTGTCAATACAGCCGCCATTTTGTGTTTACATTGGTTACAAAAAAGTTCGGTTTACGTCGTCTCTCGAAAAATAAAAATCGCCAAAAACAACTTTCGAAAATCCTCTCAACCAATCATATTCCCTAATATGCAAATCATATCTGAGTAACAGAAGTTAAGGATGTTTTAGATATTGAATACTCAAAATCAATCTTTGAAAATGTTGACAACTTAATACGGATAAAAATAAGATTATGTGTTATCATAACCAAAATACAACTATCTTCAAGAGACCAATCAACCTCAAGCAACTATTATTTACCATACAGTCTTCAACAATAAGCCGAACTAATACCGTATAAGAGCTATAAACGTCCCGACATAATAAGATACATGTATTAAACAATTCAGCAAAAAAACCCCAAACGGACTGATGTATGAATGTCTTAGTATTTTGATGAGTTTAAAAACCAAACACCACCATAAAAGAAAGAAAACTCACGTACATCGGTTAGCACACCCTGTGTAAAAATTAGCAACGAACGATTTGCTCTTGAAAAGAAAATAAAGATTGCATTTGCTTGTAGTCATCAATGAAAAAAAGCGAATTATGAATACGCCAATGTGCTAAGAGCTGACAGGAAAATTTCGGACAACATTAAAAATCAGGATTAGTATCATATTGAATATAACATAACCTGCCATAACATATTACCTTTTGAACTTCTGAAAGCTATGCCTTTCTTCGTTGCTTCTGTAAAGAAGGAAAACAAGAACTCCGTAATAAATAAGTTAAAACATAAACGTCTTGTTATATCTTATAAACATATTTTGACCTATTTTGTATGAGTTTTCAAAATATATTGGATGCAAGTATTGATATGTTAAGTGCTTTAGATTGGTTGTTTTCTGGTGTTAAATGCCTTTTGCAGAAAATTCATAGTTCATGTGGCAATTTATAATTGTTTAAGGAATCCAGGGTACAGTGCGAGTACTGCTGATCTTTTACAGGAACATTTATGATCGTAGTCAATTTAAATGGACGTCGAACACACTTGCCACGAGATTTGAATGAACTCCTAACCTTATTGTTAACAGTTTATTGATCACGTTAGATAATCTACTAAGAATATCGGTCATCGGAACTCCTTCAAAATGTCTGTAGGTAAATTCAACGCTTATATGTTTATAATATGACATATATAATGTGGACTTTAAATCGAAATGACCGAATACCGCTAAAAAAGTAATGTCATCATTGGAAACTAAGCTAGTTTTTAAAATTGCAATTTCAGGAAAAACCTGCTTTAGAAAAGGAAATCATAAATTAACAAACGAGTTATAAAGAATGCAAAACTTTTTCTTCAATAAAAAAAAATCACAAAACTTCACGGATTATTATATTGTATAATTTTGGATAATCAAGTCTGTATGAATACTTGAGAATAAGAAGGAGTAACATGTAAGGGGTAGACTAATCATGTGCTACTGATGCACCAAGTTCTATTGGTAAACTATTTAAATGACATTTTATCTCTTATCTTTTCCCATACTTTCAGTTTCTAGTTGTGCTATTCTTGTTGTGTGCTCAGCTAGTATGATTTTATGGTCTAATAATCTTTTATCAATCATCATGAGTTCTTTTATCGTTTTGTAGTCTAAAACTTTAGATTTTGCAGCAGCTGCATCTGTAACATCTTGTTGGTTTCCTAATCCATGAATTGCCTACAATAAACATCTGTATTGAGTTAAGATAAGAACAATCTTACCTTCAAATCTATTCTAAAAATTATAAGAGAAACGCATATCTTCTAAATAGTTAATGTTTTAAAAGTAAATAACTGAATTAGTGTGAATATCCTTTGAATGGAAAAAGGATGTCACATTACCATAACAAGAAGCAGTAGATTAAAGAATGAAGTTACTTATGTAAAGATCACTTTACAAATAGTCAAATCCCAAAGGTGATTGGGATATAGATTATGTTTAATTTTACCGCTTCTTAACGAGGAACGTTCGTTTGTATGTGCGGAAAATCTAAATAAACAGGTACCAGTCAGAATGGAGACATGAAATCCCCTTTTACTGAACTTACATACTGAATATGTGCTCCTCCTGAACATGCATGACTAATTTGCTACTAGACGTGAAGAAAACAACAATCAATCAATGAATATCAATAGCCGTGCGTTCTCAGCTATTTTCTTTAGGAAAAAAAACCGACATACCCTATGTTTGTTGTTTCAAACGTTTGTAAGTCTTATGTACTGTTTAAATAAACGATGTACAAACAATAGTACCATGCATATGTGTACTGTTTATGTTGATGAGTATCAATTTTAAAGAATATAAATATTTTTTGTGTATAATATAAGATAATTTCAATTATGTTATAAAAAATAATACCATTTCTAAATCTGTCCATATTGTATTGAAATCTACATCAGCTAGTTTCCCATCCTTTGAATGCGAAACAAGGAAATTTTTATAATATTTGATCCGAGCTATGTGAGCACCAGGCGTCACATCAGTTGAGTGAGGTAAGACATCAAATCCCTTGGTTGGTGGAGATACCTGTGGTGGTATATTTCGTAGAATACAAACCATGAGGGTTACATCTAAATCGGCAGAGGAAACTACATGTGACCCTACAAAAATTATGAGAATGAAATTATGTTATTGTTATCCCAGGCATAGATTACCTTAGCCGTATTTGTCATAACTTTTTGGAATTTTGGATCCTCAATGCTCTTCAACTTTGTACTTGTTTTGCTTCATAAATATTTTGATATAAGCCTCACTGATGAGTATTATGTAGGCGAAACTCGCGTCTGGCGTAGTAAATTATAATCCTGGTATCTTTAAATAGCTATATTCAATTGATGTTCTTTACCAACGCCTATGTAATTACCCGAGTAGCTTCAAATCTAATAACCATTATAACCTGTATGTTTTTTTTTTTACCAAACTATCACGTGTACACACTTAGATAAAGTCTTCACTTGGTATTCAGTACATTCAACATTATCAAATGCAAAGGAAATCATGTTTGGTTTTAAGGAATTTGTATTTCTTTTTGTATAAGGTCTTTACTACTTGTCCCTAAATGTACATTTGTTGTCATATTATTTATATTACGTTTAGGTTAACTGGATAGATAACCGTAGTCTTAAGTACAGCTCTTTGTAAGAACCAGGCAGAGTGCGATACATGATGGTTTCAGATTTTTTCTATAATTGGCCTAGTAGTAGCAATAAATGAATCCTGCTCAAAAAATAATTTTGAGTGGGAAAATATGAGTGGTTGCCATGGTAACGGCCACTCTATTTTTTGGTTGTTAAGCGTGGTAAAATCTGTCAAAAAACAGCTAAATCACCACAATTCAGAGCCTGATTATGAATAGAATCATGCATTTTTCATTAATTTTCATATGTAACATTGTTAGAACATCGTTTAAGCTTCATTTTAGTGAAGATTGCATGTCAACTAAATTTGTAAATTTTTTGAAAAATTTTGTGAAAAAATGCATATTTTCAACTTTTCTGAAATTGAGATTTTTGCTGAATTATCAAATTTTCTCTGGTGTTTTTCAGAAAAGTGCAAATGTGTACAGAATAGTTAGCACTGTAGTTATGAAGTTTGGATACTTCTTTATCAAATTAAATAGTGAAATGCGTGGGATTGTTTTTAGTTTTGTCACCATAGCAACCGATTTTTTCCTTGGAAACGGAGTTTTTATTTGCAGAATTTTGTAGTTTAAGAGCTTAAATGTCCTGAATTGTTTTATAACCGATAAGAAAAATACATAAAAGCTAACGCAAACTTTATATTACAATCGTCAAGTGTTGTTGACTTCAATTGTTACCACGGAAACACATATTATCCATAGCAACATCCACTCTGAAATTTGATAAATAGAAATTTATGTAAAAAAATACATAAATAGAGGGTGTTTATTTTCAAATTGGAATATGACTGCATGCTTTGCTTCACTTACAATCCTTCCTGTTCTTTTCATAAGGCTCAACAAATGTAGTATATAATGTAATATTGGGGTTGGAAGGTTAGAAAAAAGGGAAGGTAGGTTAAAATTCAAATTACATCAAAACGCCTTTCACCTTCGTCGTCTTAGGTCAAATTTTAAAACGATATATGCAGCTTTATTTAATCTGCATTTGTATTTTTGAAATAATCATCCCTTTCCTGTATGTAAACCAATATTTTGTCTTTTCTTAATAAAACATAATAATTTTGTTGGGATCAAATAGTTTGTCTTGATTTAGGTACATAGGAAGCATCATACTACAGAAAACTCCAAAGCAAACATTGTCTACACACGTGAATACTTGAAGAGTTTTATAGTAAAAAAACAACATGAGAATGAGTTAGACCTGAGTTTCTAAAACATTTCTTAATGTCATCAACTGGTATTATCAGAAAGGTTTTTTTATATTCGAACAACGGTAGACTGCTTCGTCACAAGCAACAAAGCACTGATAATGAACAGATGAAACTCTTTGGACAAGCAGATTATCAAATATAAAAAAACATCCTTTAGAATTAAAAACAAATAAATCATTTATATATGAAAAATAATTATTATGGATGTACACCTCTTTGGAACCAAAAATTTCTAGAATTAAACCTTTTTCTAAATCTGTTTTTTGGGTTTATTTGACTTTAAAAATAATAATTGGTGAAGAAAAAATCATATAGTGGTGCACTCCTTTTTCTGCTACGGCTCTATGAAAGTACACAATTTTGATGATTTTACCATTTTTCATCAATTTTCAACCATTTTTGGGCTATTATCGTGAAAAAAATCACAGTTCCATAATTAAACTTTTGTTCATACTCTCAATAAAGATGAAGTGGACCAATCTGAATAAATTCAACTAAAAAAACTATAGGTAGGTGTTTATATAAGACAGTTTTATCATATTTTGATGCTTTTTCGTGTCAAATTTACTATGGTGTCAATTTTGTAAAGGAGTAGGTCCGGTAAGGATCAATTTTGGCCTCAAATTTCAAGTTCATCTGACGAATGAATTTGACCTCTTTTTAAACACTTAAGTGTTTTTTTCAATTGAATCAATTAGTTTATGTGAAAGATTTTAACTGGTTTAGTCATTGAAAACGATCCGATTCAAGCTCAAATATGAAAAATCTACCAAATATGTCAAAAAATGTCACTTTTTAGATAGTTTTTGTCAAAAATGAAAGTGGCCGCATCCGTGTTCATCCAAAATCTTTATATATGTTATGTATTATCATAAAATACAACTTACATTTCAATAGTAAGGATGAACACGAATGCGGCCACCTTCGTTTTACACGAAAACCGTCTAAAATTTAGCTAAAATGATAGAATTGTGAAGATTTCAGTAATTTAGCGTGACTTAATGGTGCTAGTACTCGATATATGTGCATTGTATTGCCAAAAACAACTAATATTTATGTAGCAGAAGCATTCTACTGTCCAATATATATTTAAAAGTTTACATTTTAACAATTTTGTAAAACTGCTATATTTTGGGGCCAAAAAGGGGTCTTACCGGACCTACTCCTTTGTGATTTTTCTCAGTTTTAAAAACAAAAAGTATATTATCTCAACTTCATTGTTATAAATGATTGAAGAAATTTGAAAAGAAAAAAAAGTTATATGGGATGTTACGAAAGCCTATTAGGGTCACAATTTTAATTATCGCGTAATGACGAAAAAAACTTTGTTTTATCTCGTAATTACGGGATAATTATCGCGTAATTACGAGATAATATTTTTAGTTCGTAATAATGAGATAATCATTCTTTTTTTTTCGTAATTACGAGATAACTATCGCGTAACTACGAGAAAACAGAAAACTATCTCGTAATTACGAGATAAAAAGTTTGTTATCTTGTAATTACGAGACAACTATCGCGTAATTACGAGAAAACAATCGCGTGTAATTACGAGATAAGAATTTTTTATCTCGTAATTACGAGATAATTATCGCGTAATTACGAGATAGTTTTAAACTATCGCGTAATTACGAAATAAGAAGGTTTTTTTTTATATCTCGTAATTACGAGATAACTATCGCGTAATTACGAGATAATTATCGCGTAATTACGAGATAATTATCGCGTAATTACGAGTAAACTATCTCGTTATTTCGAAATAAAAAATCATTTGGCCAATTAGATTAAGAGGAGAAGATCTTTTTAAAAGATCCCAAAAATTTACTTTTTGCAGAAATGACTTTTAAAGGCAATAACTCCTTAAGGGGTTAATTGAAAATGTTGGTCATTATACTTATTTGTTGATCTTACTTGGCTTAACATTTTTGTTGTTACAGTTTATATCTATCTATTATAATATTCAAGATAATAACCAAAACCTGAAAAAAATCATTAAAATTACCAATTCAGGGGCAGCATCCTTACAACGGGAAGTCTGATTCGTCTGAAAATATTTACCCTGTCATATTTGCTCTAAATGCTTTAGTTTTAGATATATAAACCATTAACTTCATTTACCCATTTACCCCCCCCCCCCCAAACCCCCCATGTTCTATTTTAGCCATGGTGGCTATCTTGGTTGGTGGGCGAGGGCTTTGGATACATTTTTACACTAAAAACCTTAAGGATGATGAAAGACAAGTTTGATTCAATTTGGCCAAGTGGTTTCAGAGAAGAATATTTTTGTAAAAGTTAGACGGACGACGGACGCCAAGTGATTGGAAAAGATCACTTGAACCTTTGGGCCAGTTGAGTTATTAAAAACGGGCGTTTCAAGAGAAGCCCCAGAAGGGTAATCATGATCTGTATAATATCAATATATGACCCAGTCCATGCGAAAAGGTACATAAACGAAAAATTTACGAAATTCTAAAAAGTGTTAATAATTATGGGTAGCAGACTTGTGATTTATAAAACACGTTTTCTTTTCATTATATCCTTAAGCTGTAAGCTTTATTCACCTTCAAGTGCTGAGCCCCGCCCCTTTTTTTGTTTGTTAAATTAAGTTTTTTAATGTATTTTTTCATATATTTCAAACATTTTCAAAGTACAATTTAAATGCCTTAATTTGCCAAATGTCAATGTTAACTCAGGTAGCAGTGGGGATAAGGCTCTCGCTTACGATACAGATATCAATGTATTCAAACCGGGCAACGGTTCGAATCCCGAGCAAGAACGGTTGATCTATATAATATTAAATAACTTAACTTAACTTCACATATTTATTTTTTATTTTTGTATTTTCCCTCATGTTTAAATGTTGTCTTACTTTCTTTATAACTGTAGAACTGACGAAAATTATTGACTTTTAGTCTCTATAGTGTCGTAAATTTTTAAGTTTCTGGTCAGTATAGCATTATTCCGTGGAACAAACAATTTTACACTTGCTCAAATACAAAAATATCAGATATTTCTACGTCTTTTCCTGTTTAAATGGACAAATTCGGGACAGAATTGACAATTTTATGAATGTTTACATTAATGTAATTTTTTCGGATAAAATCTTTTTTTTTCAAAAACATTACAACAAACTTTTTTTTTTTTTTTTTTAAGACATATAAACGTTTTATTCCTAAATATTTCCTGTGTACAATTACCTTAGTCGTCCAGGATCAGGCTAAGGGTCCCTGTTTACAACTTGAAACCATCTATCCAGGGGAAATAGAAGGCAATAAATAAGTAGTCCACTTTTAACCTTGGATTTACATTTAGTGTAAAAAAAATATAACCATATAATGTTAGAAGCATCTAACAGTTCTATACTTTAATACAAAATAGTAAGTAAATAAGTATAAGATACCCACATAAAAGATTTGCATTTACTACAATAAAACATGATAAGCTAATACTTTTTTATCACTTTTTTTTATGTTTTATATAAATTGATACAATCGATATTTTAATACTATAAACTATGAAAAATGTACTTTGAATCAAGCTATATTATACTATATTAAATGTCTAAATTTTCTTTATTACAGACTCCAATTTTGTCTTATCAATGATATCAACGCCTTTCAAAAGAAGAACAAATTTAAGATTAATTTTCAAGTTTTGTTTCCAGATTTTATAAATATCTTGTGGTGTTTTAGGCGTTTTGTTAAATTTTATTGAATTCCTAATTTTCCATAGTGTCCATTTAAAATATAAGATAATTATGTTTAAAAAATTATCATATTTTAGTTCTCCCGTGTTTTTACCCAATAACACGTCCTTTTCACCAAACGGATTGTTTATTCCTATGTTTGATTTGATCAGTATTTCTTGGAGGTTTTTTAAAATTAACTGTGATGTACAGCAACTGAAAAATAAGTGTTGCAGGGTTTCTATATTATTGTCATTTTGACAGATGTGGCATTTTCCATTTGATATCTTCATTTTTTTTTTATCTTTCTTCAGTATATAAAATATTGTGCAAGGATCTCCATTGGAATTCTTTTACTTTATTTTCAATTTTCAAATATTTCAATCCCGACCACATATTTTCCCAAGGTATATTTGTTCCAAATATTTCCTCCCACTTAATTTGACATTTTGGAGATACATCTTTATTTAAAACCGTACGAATATAATTGAGTTTTAACTTTGATGGTTTGATTTTTTGGTTGTTTAAGTTAATGATCTCAAGGTCATTTGATATCTTTAACTTACTTTCATAATGCAAATTCTGGTTTCTACAAGATTTCAAAATTTGCACAAAATCTTTAGGAATTGCCTGTTTTATTTTTGAAAATTCGGAAATACAATTTCGCCGATCAATCAGCTTCCTATAAATTTCATTACAGCTAATGAAATCTGTAGTTTCTGAATTCCAAATGTCCTGGATAGTTGTGATACCGCTTTTTAAAAAAGAAGAGTAAAACAATGGTTTATTTTGAAACGAATAGAAGAGTTTCCAAATATCCTCGTATTTAAAATGGCACTTTTATATGGAGGTGAATCAACCTTTTGAATGAATCCTGACCACGAATCTATAATTTTCTGATAAAATTGTGGTAGTTGGTTCATATCTAAACCATTTAAACTTGAACATTTACACACAAAAAAGGCATCATTATATTGTTCGTCAAATTTCCGAAGCCAATACTTACCGATCGCATTCCAGCTTTCCAATGGCTCCTGAATTAAACGATATACAAGTTTTGTTTGTTTACTTTTTATAAACGTATCTATACTTACCATTCCCATCCCCCCTTTTATTTCATCCAAACAGCAGACATTTCTATCTACCTGGTTCACTTTTCCGTCCCATATAAAGTTCCAAATCATATTATTTAGCTCTTTAGTGTATTTATCCGGAATTCCTCGTATTTCGATCTCGTAAGAACAAAGAGAAAGTATCATATTTTTTACTATAAGTGTTTTACCTTTAAATGTAAGCTTCCTACTTTTCCATACATGTATACAATTTTTAACTTTTTCTATAATTTTTCTCCAAATATCATCGTCATCTATTTCATAACCATGGCACACCCCTAATGTTTTAACATTGCCTGTGATCCATTTGATTATATCAAATTTAAATCGTTTTCTTTTAGAAGCCCCTAGTAGTAAGCCTTTTGTTTTGTCATAGTTTATTTTAGAACCCGAAGCTTTTTCGTATAAGGACAAAATTTTAAAAGTATTTTCTACAGATTTTTCATTTTTATTAAATACCTGGGTGTCATCTGCAAACATGCATAATTTGGTTTCTATAAAGTTCCCTCCCCCTCCTGGTAATTTTAATCCTTCTATTTTAATGTCACCCCTAATCGCACATGCCATGGGTTCAGCTTGTATGATATACAAGAGAGGCGCTATTGGACACCCTTGCCTAGCGGAGCGAGTAATCGAAAAGTATCTTGACACAAACCCATTAGTTTTGATACACGTAGTAGCATTGTATAATAGCATCTTTATCCATGCTCTAAATTTCCCACCAAATTCAAATTTCTCCAATACAAAATCTATCCATTCCCATTCAACCCTATCAAACGCTTTTTGTTGATCCAAAAATAATATAATTCCTTCTTCAACTTCGTTGTCAATATATTCTATAATGTCCTGAATCATTCGGTTAGCCTCGCTTATATTCCTACCTTTAACAAACCCCTTCTGATCGGTATGAATAATTTTAGGCAATACTATTTTAAGTCTTTCAGATAAAATCTTTGCAATAATTTTATAATCACAATTAAGTAAAGTTAGTGGTCTCCAATTTTTTATATTTTCCCTTTCCCCTCCTTTATGTAATAAGGTTAAGACCCCCTTATGTTGAGAGTTACTCAATATAGTATCATTAAATATTTCTTGTAGTAAACTAAAGAAATCGTCTTTAATTATATCCCAGTATAAAACATAAAATTCTGATATTATACCATCTTCGCCAGGTGATTTGTTTTGTTTAAGTAATTTTAGTACCTTTTCTACTTCAGAGATATTTATATCTCTATCTAACATTTCTTGATCTTCCTTACTTACCTTGTCTACCATAAACTGACAAAGTTGTTCGCCCGCTGTTTTGTCCCAACCTTCCGTGGCAAAAAGTTTAGTATAAAATTTTACTTGTTCATTTAAGATTGAATCAATGTCACATTTATACTCACCGTTTTCTGTTTTTACACGTTGCCATAGCTTATTCTGCCCATTTTTCTTTTCTAAATTAAAAAAGTATTTTGTCGACTTCTCCCCGTCTTCGGCCCATTTAGTTCGTGATCTAATTTTTGCGGAGACTGTTTTTTTAGTATAATATTCCTTAATTTTATTTTCTAATTCTAAAATTTTGTCACATGATTCATTTGATTCGTTTAATTGAAGTTTCAATTGTTCAAGCTGTTTTTCTAAAGCAATGACATTATTTTGTTTTGATAAACGGTTTAGTTTTTGACTAATTTCCATGGTCAAAAATTTAATTTTTGATTTTGTAACATCCCACCACTCTTGAATGCTATTGAATCGGTTTTTGCGTTTAACCCAATTTTCCCAAAACGTTTTAAATGCATTTGAAAATTCATCAGTCTTAATTGTATTTAGATTCATGATCCACATTCCCGGTCCTCTTTCAATATCATCTAATTTTATTTTTGAAGTAACTATGTCATGATCACTAAATGGAAATGTGATTATACGTGTGTTTAAAATTTTGCAGCTAAGGGATTTCGTACAAAAAATATAATCTATTCGTGATTTTGAATTGCCTCTTTGAAAACTATACCGTCTATTTGTTGGAAATTTAGATCGCCATATATCATCTAAATCAAAATTTAATAGAAGACTTTTCAACTCGTTTAAGCCTGTATCATCCTTTTGGTGTGAAGGGGACCTATCTAGTTTTCTATCTATCGCACAATTAAAATCTCCTAAAAAAATATTATAATGGTCTGTGCTATCATCTGAATACAATTCATTTTTAAAGTTTTTCAGGTTTTCAAAAAAAAGTTTCCTTTCAGAACCCTTATTTGGGGTATACAAATTAAATATATGGTAAACCGCAGTGTTAATTTTAAATTCACCAATTTGCATTCTACCTTTATCATTTATCATTGAGACATCAAAGCTAAGCGTAAAATCTTTATTTAATAAAATTCCCACACCTCTTGACTCGTTTGTACCACAATTCCAGAAACTTTCACCACCCCCGTATTCTTTCTATTCTTTGCTCCAAAGCCAAGTTTGGTCCTGTGTACAATGTGTTTCTTGTAAACAGACAAGATCTATGTTTTGTGAAACAATCCAATTAAAAACTAATGTACGTTTATTAACATTTCTTAATCCATTTACGTTTATTGATGCTATTTTTATACTCATTGTAGAAATTTGAAAAGGTAATTTTGTTTACTTCTGATGTAACGTTTAATGACACGTGATGATCTTTAATTTTGTTTCCAAACAATAGACTTTTAACTTCATAAAGAGTAATTACCTTTACGTAAACTTTAACACATACATGTACACTATATACATTACATATCACATATAATGCGTTTACATAACCGTATTTGGTTAAACATAACAATATATCATAAATATTAAATAATTTGACTTTATACTGCTCACCTTTCCTGAAACAGTTATTTTTATGCATATGATATATGAAATAAAAACTACAGTCTACAATCAATAGAAACAATATACAAATATGATGTTTGAAAGTAGTGGACATATATACAAAATTTAAAAACTCAGGCATGCATTTTTTTTCAAATTTAGGTTTTTGATTTCTTATTAAAATAATACAGTTTGATTTGACATATTTTGAGTTAAGCTTTTTTTGGTTCAGTATTGGACCGCTTGCTCATTCTATCCGCGGAGGTAGGTGTCGTTGTTCCGTCGCTTCTTTTACGTTTTGGGTCCATTGGTGTGTGTAGTTCCTGTACGCACGGTTTCGGAGAATGAAAGAAATCGTCAAGTTTTCTGTTTATATTTTGTGCACCTTCAGTGTTTATATGCACACCGCTGTTGTCGGCTTTGTCAAACATAGATCTGATGATTGTTCCATTTTTATAGAACAATTTCTCTAAATCAACATAATCTACATTGTCTTCGCGAGCGCACAATTTTCTTATAAATTTGTTAACGCTTGTTGCCGAAAGGTTTAATCTGTTTATTTGCGCAACAATTTACAACAAACTTTAATAACGTGTCCTGTAAAGTTTATCAAAAGGAGTTTTTGTACCTTTTCGCATGGACTGGCTGATATATATATGTAATTTTATCTCGTAAATACACAATAGTTTTCTCGTAATTATGCGATAATAATTTAGTAAATACGCCATAATTATCTCGTAATTACACGATTGTTTCCTCTTAATAACCAGATAGTTTTCTCGTAATAACGCGAAAATCATCTCGAAATTACGAGATAAAACAGTGACTATCTCGTAATTACGATAAATAATATTATATCGTAATTACGCGATAATTATCTCGTAGTTACGAGATAAAACAAATATTATCTCGTAATTACGCGATAGTTTTCTCGTAATTACGCGATAGTTTTCTCGTAAATACGCGATAATTATCTCGTAATTAAGTGATAGTTTTCTCGTAATTACGAGATAACTTTATTTTGTGACCCTGATAGGCTTTCGTAGGATGTATATGTTTCTGGTAAAATTATTTTTTGTACTCCTTACCCATTTTTTCAAAATTTTGGCTAAACAGACTGACTAGATTAGTAATGAAATTGCTAAATTTTATAACTCAAAAACTCCTTATTGGAAATACACAATTTTTTTCACAGAGTTTAGTTTGATTATGCTATTTATCAAAATCATTGCTATTTTCCACTTGTGACCCATGTTTTGGGAATAATTTCAGAACAATATTTCAATGCGACTGAATGAGACTGAAACGTCAGAAGAAACATCTTAAACCAAGATTAGAAAAAGAACAACTGTTTATGTTTTCTTTGAATTTTATGATGATACAGATCACTTTTGGCCAGAATCATTCTCATAATGTGTAGCAGATATCGATAATTATTCCATATTTAAAGAACTTTTTAAAGTTTTTCTATATGAATTTGATTTTGAATAAAACAGTTTATTCATCTACAAAATGGTATATTAACAGCGCCAAACTTCACGTGCTTTTACGTGTATAATTCGCCTCATTAAATATCCGTCTTCTTTCAAAAGTCAATTAAACCACAAACTTACCTCATTTAAAGACGGTAAGTGTATGATATAAGAGAGAATCCTTTGAGATTATTATCATAATAATTGCTTGCAAATGATCATTGTCATATGCAATAAAATACTGATATTCGCTGCATTCAAATCTAAGAGGAATACAATGTGAAATTATGTTAATATCTGTGTCATTTTGGTCTCTTGTGGACAGTTGTCATTGGCAATTCTACCACATCCTTCTTTTTTATATTAAATTATGTTTTGATTCTAATAATATCGGATGCTTGTCTTGTCACACATATATTTTATGTTAAGCTAAGGTGTTATCGTATCAAACACGTTTGATTCAATTATTACTGAAACGTTCAAATGGTCTATTCATTACATAACTAATATCAACACCAAGACGACTGTCACTACTGTCGTCAAAACTACTTAACCTTCCAGTGTAGGGGGGTTAATCAAAGTTTAAAGAACAGCCTTATTTTGATTGTATTTGTCACTTATAAAGTCCATGACAAAATCTATCTGTATGCAATTATGACCTCTAAATATCCTCTCCTTTATTATACCACATTGTTTTATTCTGATATTTTGAATGTAATAAGAAAAATACCTGAAGGAGGATATAAAATATCCCACTGCTCCTGGTACAATATTCTCCTTTGTCTTCTAAGTGGTTTGTACAGGTATGAAAGTATTGATATATTTGTTGGCGATGACAAGTCTGATGGCAGATTAGGATGAACATTGTCGAAATACCTCCTTAGCGCTGTTGTTCCTACTCGATAGTTTAAATATACCATACGAAGAAAGTTATCTTCTACCTTTGTTATGTTTGTCGCCATGACAACCAACATCAACGCTCAAAATATATACTGTCAGAATGACACTTTAATTTCAAACACCAAACAAGTTTTTCTATTTCCACATGGTTGTTATTTATCGTCTACTGATGTGTTCTGCAAAAAAAAGTAAAATTAACAAGTAACTTTGATTTAAAACTGTAGTAGTTTATTCATTTATACGAATAAATGTATATAGATAAATGTTCTGGTTGTAAAGGGGTCGGGGCGGGGAGGGGCATTTAAGGTCATGCTGCATGACTCATGCACCTGATAAATTTTGGTATAAATTATATTTTTTGTTTATAGCTGCAGTAGAATATTAGAAACAAATCTGTAAGTCGTCTGTGTATGCTCTTTGGTCGGGTTATTGTATTTTAAAGTTTTATGTTGAGAATCATATTCGATTTCGTAAAAAAATATATTAGAATATATTATTGAAGGGGAACAAAAGAACACATAATTGTGTTTGTCTTTGATGATGCGGAAGTGTTTAATTTTCCCAGTAAAGAAAATCTTAAAAGAAATATAAATAAAATTAACGGTACCAATTTTCTTGCACCAGATGCGCATTTCGACAATACATGTCTCTTCAGTGATGCTCGTGGCCAAAATATTTGAAATCCAAAGCTTATATAAAAGATGAAGAGCTATAATCCAAAAGGTCCAAAAAGTATAGCCAAATCCGTGAAATGAATCAGAGCTTTGCATGAGGGAGATACATTCCTTAATTTAAAATAATTTCTAATATTTTGTTACAGCAAATTTTAATACACAAAAAAATCCGTAATTTCATGCCAGTACCGAAGTACTGGCTACGGGGCTGGTGATACCCTCGGGAACTAATAGTCCACCAGCAGAGGCATCGACCCAGTGGTAGTAATACAATTAACGGTACCAATTTTCTTGCACCAGATGCGCATTTCGACAATACATGTCTCTTCAGTGATGCTCGTGGCCAAAATATTTGAAATCCAAAGCTTATATAAAAGATGAAGAGCTATAACCCAAAAGGTCCAAAAAGTATAGCCAAATCCGTGTAAGGAATCAGAGCTTTGCATGAGGGAGATACATTCCTTAATTTAAAATAATTTCTAATATTTTGTAACAGCAAATTTTAATAACACAAAAAATCCGTCTTTTCATGCCAGTACCGAAGTACTGGCTACTGGGCTGGTGATACCCTCGGGGACTAATAGTCCACCAGCAGAGGCATCGACCCAGTGGTAGTAATAAAATTAACGGTACCAATTTTCTTGCACCAGATGCGCATTTCGACAATACATGTCTCTTCAGTGATGCTCGTGGCCAAAATATTTGAAATCCAAAGCTTATATAAAAGATGAAGAGCTATAATCCAAAAGGTCCAAAAAGTATAGCCAAATCCGTAAATAAAACTATTTATTATATGACTATACATTTTCAGTTTTCTCATTAGCCTAAAGCATAGGAAATCCTCTTTAATAAAACATTATATTCATCATGGAAAAAATTACGAGAGGTTAATATAAGATTTAAAAAAGCGTCCCGGTAATTAAATATAGATAGTCCAAGGCAACATCAACGTAGGTTTGTGACGTCATGCACTTCACGGTGTATTTCTCTTCTCTGTTTTTTGTGTATATTTTTTAATAATACTTCAATTTATAAAAAAAAATGTACTGCTAAGGCCATTTATATTTAGAGTGTAAAAACAGGGAGCCATTTTAATAGTAAGATGAGGAAATACTTAAAAAATAGAGAGGGATAAAAAGTCATTGAATAAACAATTGTTGACTTTTGAATTCAGTTAATACACTGATTTATAAACCCTGGAAATTTGGCATTCAACATCGGCTGCAGGCCTAGGTGAATATCATATCTCTGGGCTTGGTAGATCACTGTATCCTAATCAAAAGTCAATAATTGTGTACTGTTAACTTTCAATTTTTTTTTACAGAAACTGCAAATTGTATTTACGCAAGATAATATATCCATTATTTTTCTACAAATATGCTTGACAGATTCCAACAATTGCTGTCAATGGCAAATAAAAATGTTTGCCTACCAAATTCATCGTTGTATTTAACGAATAATAGACTAGAATATGTATTTGAATGGACAACACTTACTTATACGAGACAATAAATGTTTTTTTAGCAGAAAAATTCCTTCTAGGTTTAGTATTTAATTCTTACTATTATATATTTTTTGAATAGATTTGATGATAATTTAATAAGACAAAATATTATACCTTCTACAATATTTGAGTAGACAGTCGTAATTGGATTATATTTATTTATCAAATCTTATACATATATACTAATTTCCTCATTTGAATTGTATATATTCCATGGATTAAAATTTGTGATATAGAAATACACCACAATAAAACTGTAATGACATACCAATACAATTTTAAAAAGTACATGTCAGGTTTCAAAACGTTTTACACATCATTGTAACAGTTTCCCCATAAAACAAAGCAATATTTAAATGAATATAAATTTCAAAGATAAAATAGGATAACAATCTTTGGTTTCAGTACAAGGATTTTTAAAAGGATGTCTTTTGGAGAGGAAAGATGAAACAAAGATGTGTTTATGCATTGCACGATGCGGACATATTTGTAAGTTAGTCCGGTTGAAAACCAAACCTACAAAATTCTAATATGCACTTGCTACCTAGATAATTATATGAAAGAAAATGAATAGTTTTATTTCAAATGATGCTCAATCAATTTATGTGTTTGGAAGTAGAAAATGACTTCTGTCTCATGTATATATGCTTGACAAATACAAGTATATTGTGATACTTTCAATTGTGACAAAGCACTTTGGATGGTACACTGAAGTGAAAAATAAAACGTTTAATCACTACTGCATATCGTATTTTCACTCCAAGACAATCTCTTCATGACATAAAAAATTCTTTAAAATTGAGAATGCACACAACAACCTCACCAAAGAGCAAAAAACAGCCAACAAAGTTAACTGATGGGTGGATATTGAACAACCCGAGAAATTCCTGCACCCGGCGGCATTCTGCAGCAGGTCCCTTTAACAAAAATGAGTACTTATTCAGTGATAATGGACGTCACACTAAACTTCAAAATATATAAATGAACCCAAATTAAAAATAACATACTAGACTAACAAAGGCCAGAGGCTTTCGGCTTTGAACAGCTGTAAATATGTGACGGGGTTATATAAGTTTTGAGAGATCTCAACCCTCCCCCTGTAGCTCTAGCCAATGTAGAATAATCAAACATACAGAAATACGCATAGTTAAACTCAGTGCAAAAGAGATCAGAGGTGTACGTGTTGCATAAACCAAATTGTTAGATTTCTCGTTTAAATTGTTTTCCATCTGTCATTTACGGGCCTTTTATAGCTGACTATGGGGTTTGTTCGTTGCTAAAGAGGTGTTGTGCAGTAAATGATACAGAAGTATTAGCTAATATTTCCTGTTTAATACAAGACTTAACAGCAATATAATATTAACTGTTACATGTGTTATGATGTTCAACTTTAAGAACGAATTTGTTAATTGTATTTACGAAGGATAATATATCAAATACATGTGACACGCATGTTCGTAAGTAATAAATCATTATTGAGTCATTTCGTGTTTGTCTTCTTGAGGATGACATTACTTTTGTTTCATACAAAAAAAACCATAATGTTTGCAAACAACAAATCACAATGTTAACATTTTAATAACAGGCTGTAATGAATATTTTTTCCTAACATTTTTAAATTATACAAGATAATAATGCTCATCGTACAAAATTTCGTAAAAACGAATAAAATAAATTCTTCATTTAATTAAGAAATGAACATAATTCAAAATTTCAAAATATGATGATAGCACCGCTTGTTCGTTTCAATTAAACATTGTTAAAGTTAACGAATTAGTAAAATAAATGATGTATATTAAGTGATACATATTACTCATTACCTGAAAACTCGGGAAGGAATCAAGATGGTATAAAAGTTCCTTATTGTGTAGTTTAATATTAATGAAACTTTTGATCCACTTTTTTTTTCTAAAATAGAAGTATTATTTTTATTTTTCGAAGTGTGATCGCCCAAAGTAAATGGAATTCAAAGTTATTGATATAAAAAAATTGAATAAATTGTTTTTGCTAGGAATATCAACTCAGCGAACAATTACAATTCAAGAAGCAATTGGTTTTGTCGAGCGATACTCGAGTACTCTCTCGGCAATATATTACACGGAAACACAAAAAATATGTATTTTACATCCAGTGATTTGTTGTTCAACGGACGAAAAAACTTCTGCATAAGTATATATGACCACACATTACACCATAAATGATAGCTAATTACCTACAAATACTAATAAAGTAACACCGTTTCAAATTATTACAAGGAAAAACCATATCAAATAATAGTATTTGGTAAAGAAGAGTATCAGTTAATGTTAACAAAGACATCAGAATTAGAAGTTAAACTGCTCAATGAGGGTCACCAGAGGATGTTAGGAAATAATTGTTTTAAGAAACATTTTCCTTTTATTATTTTTAAGAGACAATCGGTCTCGCAACTTCCACATTAAAATATCTCATATGTTAAAGTTTAAATTTTATAAAAATATCAATTTCCTTACGATAATGTTTTTTAAGAAATGCCTTTCGAAGAGGGACAATGAAATGAAAACTGAAATTATACGGAAGTTTTAGTTAATTTGTCCTGTTAAAGAAATCTCATATTCAGTTTTCTCATGTTACGCTTACTTGTTCAAGTTTTAAAATGAAATGCACCCATACTTTAAGGTTGTGATCATCAAATGGTTTAAAAATTGTCTAATGAATCATCATAATCTATTTGATAAGTAAAATTAGTATTATATAACTGACGGGACGAGCGATTTGGTTACGATGAACATAGGTGTTCTCATTTTGTTTTTAGATATTGACAAAGAAAGCATGGTATTTATTTGAAGAGGGGGTATGCTGTTTGTTTATTCGTGACACAAATACATACACACAAAAAACAAACTCACATTTCATTGTACGAATGTAATTTTTATCGCTAACATATCACCAATGTATTCACGGACAAACTTTTAGAAATACAGTGACAAATAGATTAAAAAATTATAGCAGATCAAACTATTTATACATGATAAAACTCGGTTTTCAGGGTTAATATGAACATGATGAATGGAATCATTCCTGTTGATGGCTTTTGTTTAATTCATGAATGAACCGAATTCAAAGCATACCTGATCATAATATCACCGATTGTTCGTTTAAATTGAATAAATCCGTGGTCACATCTAAACGAATACTTCAAACGGATGCCTAACGGATAATATTTTTTTCAATCCATTCATGTCCGTAAGACTTCCGTTCTTATCCGTTAGACGTCCGTCCATATCATTTGCATGTCCGTTTAGCGTACGTTTTATCCGTCGACGTCCGTTCTGTCCAGTAGAAAACTTTGAACGGACGTCCAACGGATGAAATGTCCTTTAAATATCCGACAGGCGTCCGAATTTACGGTACTCGTCCGTTTCGTTTTCGTTTTGTATCCGTTACTAGTCCGTTATACATCCGTTTGAGGTCTAGAAGATAAATCCACCAACGAACTTCTAATTGACATCTAATTTATAAAGCGGACGTTGAACGAATGTAAAATGGACTTATACCGGACATATAACTGCTAAAACGGATGATGAACGGATCTGAAACGGATAAATACCTATTGAAAATTTCGCGTCAGAAAAGCCAATTCGATTTCTTAAGGTTCATGAATTCTTAATATTCATGATCAATCTTAGAGTAAGGGCATATCTTCACAATCAAGCTGCTCTTATTCAGGCCATACACTGCCCTTTGACGGCATTTTGAAGAACAAACCAAAACCAGTTACACAGAAACATTTTGAGTATTTATGCGATTTACATGTATTATTATTGTCGCCTTACATTTTTCTTGTTCATCCGTTTTATCCGGTACGCTTTTGTTACGTTTCCGTTTTATGCGGTTTTCGACCGTTGGATGTACTTTCGACATCCGTTCTGTCCGGTACGTTTCTGTTTCTCGTACGTTGCATCCGTTTTGTTTGGTCAGTACATCAACGGATAACATTTTTGTCAACGGACAACTTTTATTTTTATCCGTTAGACGTCCGTTCGTACTACAGTTAATGTGTGACCGAGACTTAACAAATTGATGTAAATTTAGTGTTACATTTTTCGCATCTCCTGTGATACTTGAGGTGAAATCAAGACGTTATAAAATGTTTTTATTGTGTCCCTCTTTTAGAATAAAAAAAACTTGTGATTCACTTCCTTCTAAATAGAAATTAGTTATCCCTTTTGAAAGATACTTGTATTGAAGTGTGATCAACAAAAGGAAACGAGGGTCATATATATTATGTATATATAAGAAAGGGAAAATTGCTTTTTATTAGGAATGTGTACCGTTACTCGCTGGTTTCATTGACCAAAACTCAAATACACGCTCGGGAATATATCTACAACACAGAAACACAAACATATGTGAATCTTATATTCTTTGGTTTGTTCTTCATAGGACAAATGACCCTCTGCATAAGTAGTTAGGAAAAGAATTACACACAATAACTAATATCTCATTAATTACAAGTTTCAACTTAATAAAAAAAAACTATAACCTTATCAATATAGTTTGATGAACACCTTTGTAAAATTATAACAAGGAAAAACGATATCAAGCAATAATATTTGATTATCGTTAAGAGAAAAAACGTTAATGTAAACAAAGGCGTCATGATTAAAAGTTAAACTATTCAAAGAGGGTCACCATACATGTAGGGTGCATCGAATTTATTTTATTTAGAAACATTTTCTTGTGAAATACTATCATGAACAGTCTGTTTTGTAAATTACAGACTTGCAGACGAAAATATCTCAAACTTTAAAGTTTAAAGTTGAAAAACAGATCAATTTCATTACGATTATGTTTTAAAAACTGCCTTTTGAAGTAAGACAATGGAACACAAACTGACTTGTGCCTTTAATGATGCGGACGTTTTAGTTTAGTTCCACCTGTTAAAGAAATCGCGTATTCACTGTGAAACTACTACTTTTAGACTAGAATTGCTTCTTGTTTTAATAAGGGATAATGTATCAAATTGAGAAAGAAAATGGGGAATGTGTCAAAGCGACAACAACCCGACCATAGAGCAGAAAACTATAGGTTTATGTTACAAGCATGTTTTAAAGTTATCAATCATAACTATGGTATATAATATCTACTTGCCGAATACATTAATATAACTTTAACATGTTCAATAAAACAGATGTTTGCCAACTTAAATGCAAAACTGTTTTGTTAGATAAATTAACTGAAATAGAAATGTTGATTAAACATAACTTTTTGTTACACATGTTACAGAGTTCAATCAAAAGAATCATTCCCGTCAAGGTTGTTAATCTTGTATTGAAAGCATCAAATAGCATACCATAAAGTCGTCAATAAAGGACTCAGACATGAAATAAATGTAACAATCCAATTGAGAAAACAAATGGCCCAATTTCTAATCAAACAATTCACGAAAAACAAATATGACATGTATCAACATTAACCACTGAACTGCAGGCTCCTTACTTCGTGCAAACAGAATGTGGCGGGGGAAACACAGTTTAAGGAACCAATCCTCACTTAACCTAGAACAGTGGTAAACAAACTCACCATAAGAACAGACTAATAAAAATAGTTAAAAAAAGTTTAACTCATCATATCGATTCAGACAGAAATTCATTCAACACAAAACCAGCCTTAAATGGGTAATTTTACATTCCTTGACGGAGTATTTTTCTCTGTGTAATCCAACTAGAGACCCAATGTAATAAAGATTGATATATTAGGAAATGTATAGAACGCTCCGTACCCTTTTCCATGGTGTTTGTTGATGTTTAGTAGCACGTTTAAATGTTTAGTCCTTAAAACTTATCGAAATATTAAGTCCGGGTGTTTAATAAAAGGTTGAAAGAACATTCATTTCTACTGAGGGAAATGTCTGTACCATGTCAATGATATGATAGTGGTTTTCGATTCGTTTGATGTGTTTGAGCTGTTGGTTTAGCCATTCGATATGGGACTTATCGTTTTAAATATTCTTTGGATTCCGCAATTTTTTATTAACGTTTTGCATTGTCTTGGATAGATATGAGGATGTATATCCTTTGAACAAATGCTTACGTGCATATCTGACAAAGGCAATGTAAATATTCTACAATAATTGAGACAACGAACGAAATTAAATTGTCTTTATATATTAAATCGAACACTATTTCTCTAATAGTATTTTTCTATAGGTCGTGGTTCAAAAGTTATGAAACAGAAATATACCTTCAACTTGATAAAACATTTTTGAAAGAACGTACCAAGGAAATTTAAAAAGTACATATCAGGTTTGAATATCTATTTACAGTCCCGCAAAAAACAAAGCACTGTTTTAAATTTACAAATTTTAAAGATAGAATATGATAAACATATTTGGTTTCATTGAAACTATTTTTTAATGAATGCTTTTTGTAGAAGGACACCGAAACAAATACTTGTGATTGTATTAGACAATGCGGGCATATTTGTAAGTGCATTCTGTTAATAAAACAAACCTTATAAAATAGAATATGCATTGTAAAGCAAGATAATTTTAACACTTAATTGATTCCTGTCTCACTTCTATTTGTCGAAAATAAAGGTATATAGTCAAATTACCAATTGTGACAAAACACTTTGCATGGCTTACTGATGTTAAGAAAAGTTTTAAACGAGTAGAGATTGTTGTATCCATGACAAACACGTGTATGCTAATGTTGCCAAAGACAATTATTCATACGTTACTGGTATCGGGGAAAATGCCTTGCAGTCTTAATAAAGAACATAAATCAGTATAAAAGAATATACCTGTTTTGTTAGTGTCGGTCGTGTTGCTGTATTTCATTTTTGTATTTTGTTAATTGTTATTTAACATTAACCAGGCCTTTATATATGTCGTTTGAGTAATTTGCTATTTGTCATTTACAGGTAGTTTTAAGCTGACACTGCAATACGGGTTTTGCTCATTGTTGAAGGCTATCTGGTGACCAATGTGTTTCACTCAGTGACTATAGAAAATTTTAACGAGGAAAAATGGCATACGATTTAATATCTACAGTTCAATTGAGAAAAAAGTTATGATACAACAAACATTTAATTTAAAAAAAATGATGGGATAAAATAAACTCATCATAGTTAACATATATTAAATTGTGTATAGCAGACTGGATGTTTATCATCACAATACTCATCAGTGACAATCACAATTTAAAAAAAAACTAGAAAGTACGAAATTAAACAACCTTCCAAACAATCAATTCCGAAAGATTTTGCCATATAGAAACAAAGCAATCTACTCTTTCTGAGTATTCCTGGGAAAAGTATTTTGAGTTTTTTTAATAGCTTTGTAAACATATAATTGATTATCATGTCAGGAAAGTTTTCGTTATACGGGCTAATTTTATCTACAGAGTTATGTGTGTCTGAAACAAAACTTTGAAAGTCATCTTTTAATCAATGTAATAATTTAATGAATACACGTTTTAAAATTCAAAGTTGATAATTCGGTTTCGCAAAAGTTACGCATAAATGGATTCCTTTCGAAGATAAACAATAGAACAAATAGGTGTTTGTGCATTTAATGATAAGGTCTATAAGTTTTTTTTTTTATTCTTTTGAGTAATGCTTTCTGTTTAAAATAAGACTTAGGCCGTACTTTAACCTATAATGGTTTACTTTTTAAATTGTTATTTGTATGGAGAGTTGTCTCATTGGCACTCACACCACATCTTCCTATATCTATTAAAAGAAATTTAATATTACTTAAGAAAGAAATTGACTCTATATGTTACACGTATGTTTGAAAGTTAAACATCATTAATATATAATATTAAATGCATCATTTACGAAAACATTAATATTGCTTCTAACATATGTATATATAGCTCATTACCTACAAGTACTAAAACATCAATAATGTAATCACTGTAATTAAATGAACATGTTTTAATATTATAACAAGGGAAACCATATCATATAATAATATTTGGAAAAGAAAATAAAAAAAAACTTATGTCAACAAAGTCATCAGGGTTAGAAGTTCAACTGTTTAATGAGGCCTATCATAGGATGCAACCAATTTATTCTAAATCGAAACATTTTTTTGACAACTATAATTGGGGACAATCGCTTTTGCAAATTTCTTTATTACAGGCTTGCAGATGAAAATATCACATATCTTAAAGTCAAAATTTGATAAAAATATCAATTTCATTACGACTATGTTTAAAATAATGCATTTGAAGGAGGGATAATGGAACACAAACTGTCTTGTAGCTTTAATGATGCGGAAGTTTTAGTTAATTTGTCCTTTTTAAAATTATAACGAGTAAAAACCAAATCATACAATAGTATTGGTAAAGTGAAAACACAGTAAATGTTAAAACCGGCGTCAGGAAAGAAGTTCAATTATTCAATGAAGCCGACCAAAGGATGCAACGAATTTATTCTATTTTAAACATTTTCGTGTTAATTATTTTCATAGACAATTGGTCACGCAACTTCAACACGAAATTATCTCAAATGTTACAGATTACATTTCATAAAAATATCAATTTCATTACACTAATGTTTTTAAAAAATGCCTTTGGAAGAGGACAATGGAACAAAAACTAACTTGTTCCTTTAATGATGCGGAAGTTTTAGTTTTTTTTTTAAATATTAGTAGTGGAACAATGGCTTGAAGACGAAATACATCTATATTTGTAAGGTGTTTTGTGTAGCTTCGAAAGCCAATACATAGTTGGGACTTTCATTGTATTTGGTTCTGCTTGTAAAGCGGTAGCTAAAAGTTTATGTTTGTTACAGGTGTCGTTTTCAGAAAATGGAGTCAGTTGGAATGTTGGTGAATTGGTAATTTCTTTTTGTCAGAACCTCAATGTAAAATTTACGTCAAACAATAATAATATTATTAGCAGCTTTATCGGCCGGGACAAAAACAAATGCCTCGGCTAGTTCTTTTATTTTATGTTTAATACGATAAATAGGTTTATTGTGGTTATTGTTAATAGTAAAATGTTCTTTAAAATGTTGAATACGTATATCAACTATGTTCATTACTGAATCAAAAAAAGAGTCCAAAGATTTTTTGTCAGCTTTTTCCCGTTTTATCCATTTCAAACAGTAAGTACGGAGTGAGTTGTGGACGATATTACGACACCCATTCCAATTAATAATGGACGGGGGGCGATATTTAGGTCCTTTACTGAGGAATGATTTTAACTCTCGGTCTTGAACGATGTTAAGATCTACTGTTATAACATGGGAAATTGGTCAATACATGTATTCGGAATTACTACAATTACATGAAGTAGGTGTATTTTCACTGATATTAACATCTTTACACAATTGCTTATAATTAAACACAAATTTCCGGGTAGATTTCTTGCAAATATAACAAATAAGAGGTAGCTCAGGATTGTCAAAATATTCAGGAATTTGTTCTTTAACAGAATGGTAGTTACATATACCGGCGATATTTAAAAAATCAAAACCTTTATTGACATACTTTATTTTAATAAAATGTTTTTTATGATCTTCAGGGCGATCAGTTTTGGAAAATAGTTTAGAATAACAATATGCCATAATAATTTAAACTATTTCATACTTAGGACTGCTATATGAAATTGTGTTGCAATCTTCCAAAATTTTATTTACCCTATTAACCGGTAATGAACAGAGCTTTTGTTAACAGATAATGTATGCCGTTGTTTTTTAAAATAGAAATTAAGTCTGAAATATTGGTATCATTGGTCCGAAATTTTCTTTGATTACGATTTTTTTCTACGACCGTGAGAACGGTTTTTACGAACAGGTTTAGAAACTATATCCAAAATGTTAACGGAATCGGTTCTTGATATATTACTAATTCCCATGATAATATCATTAAGACCGAGAGGTTAGACTGTCTGTAATTTTTTAATCCAAATTAATTCAATAATTTTCCGTGATCGTACAAATTTTGAATGAGATTCACCAGTCTGCTTATTTACTACTTCTAAAGGTTGAACTACTAAATATTTAAAAGGTCGATTGTGCCTCTTAAGGTGTTGATAAATGATACTTTTGAATTTTAATGGTTTTTTTTTAAAACGATACATATGTTCTTGAGTGCGTTTTGATAAATATCTTCCAGCTTCACCTACGTACTGAATACCACATCGCGGTTTGTTTCATGTAAATAAATAAATAATACTGTTTGTTTTTCAAGTTATATGAGTTGCAAAATTTAAAGAAAATGTGCGACCATTAAACGTGGACCTTACCGTATTGTTGGTGGAAAGACGGGGACATGTAAGTCATTTTCTGGCATGACACTTATCGATAGAAGGGTAACCACGATTTTTATCGTTAAAAATGTTAGCGATGGTAGTATTTTTATGTAACCGATTTTGAAGACTGAGACGTGTAGATATCTTTTGAACGAGTTTAGTATTTAATATTTTTCCATTTCTAAGCTTCATATTTGTTTTTTGTTTGTGAATTATACTATAAAGGAGCAAAGACTGGCGTCTAGAATATGAACCAACATACAATAAATTAAGTTAAGTAAAAATGATAAATCTGTTCGACTAAAAATGTCAAACGCTATTCGTATTAATTGCCGAAAAAGATAGGGTATATCAGGGTAGCGACTAACAGCTGACTAAATAGTAGAATGGGGCTGAATATTGAAATACTACTTTTTGATAAATATTCCTAAAGTAATGAACTAGAACTCGGACACACACTCCATAATCTAGTATATTATAAGATCATAAACCTGAAGCATGGGGAGGCACTCTACTGTCTCCACACGGCACTAAAGACAAACTCTGTAAAAAATAAAATTGAGAATGGAAATGGGAAATGTGTCAAAGAGACAACAACCCGACCATAAAAAAAACAACAGCAGAAGGTCACCAACAAGTCTTCAATGTAGCGAGAAAATTCCCGCTTCCGGAGGCGTCCTCCAGCTGGCCTCTAAACAAATATATACTAGTTCAGTGATAATGAACGCCATACTAATTTCCAAATTGTACACAAGAAACTAAAATTAAAATAATACAAGACTAACAAAGGCCAGAGGCTCCTGACTAGGGACAGGCGCAAAAATGTGGCGGGGTGAAACATGTTTTCAGATCTCAACCCTCCCCCTATACCTCTAGCCAATGTAGAAAAGTAAACGCATAACAATACGCACATTTAAAATTCAGTTCAAGAGAAGTCCGAGTTTGATGTCAGAAGATGTATTAGTAACCAAAGAAAATAAACAAAATGACAATAATATATAAATACTAGCAGTTAACTTCAATTAAACTGATTGAAAGATTATGATTTCATCATATGAATATCAGGCACAATCCTTCACGTTAAGGCTTTAGTATCATACCATCATAACATATATGAGAGGAACATAACCCGTGTCACGCCAACAACTGGTGTTTGAATAAATGTGTTTAGTTCCGATGCAAAGACCCTATAAGTGAATCAATATTAACGCCAAAATATGCAATCTTTAATGATCTGACAACAGTATCGAAACTATATCCCTTCTTAATAAGTCTATTTAAAGGTTTTGTTAGTTTCTGAGGTGAATACTGACATTTTTGTGCTTTATAAAGAATATTTCCATAAAAAAATTGGATGTGAAATACCTGAACGTATAAAAAGTCTGCATGTTGAGCTATATTTACGAATGATGTCCTTATACCGATGATAAAATTTAGTAAATGTTTTGTCGATTTTACCCATTACCATGGGGAAAGTGGACAACTCGTTTTGTTAAACAATAAACATTCTTGGTATGTGTCTTTACTTTTCTATTGTTTTGTGTTGTGCATAAAAATTTATGAAAACTTACAAAAAGGTTATAAACGGTTTTCCAGAGGATTTTTAGATACATATGAACAAATCCAAAAGAAAAAAAAGGGGGGGGGGGGTAAATTACATGTTTTATTGGATGCATCTCAAAGAGCTCGAGAATCTGATGAAAAGTTACAAATACTAGCCAATGTTTGTAAACAATATGTGTTTCCCGCAATCTTGTATATCGACGGCAGTCTCAGTTGTTAAATATATAGTGTATAAAACACTCATATAAAGCAATACAACCTACATCTTTTTTATTTTAGCAAAATAGCTAGAAAGAAAAAAGGATGGACCCAAAAGCAAGGAAAGTGTTCAAAAGAGGGTCTGAAAGAAGCGGTTAGCCATGTAAAGAGTGGGGACATGTCTAAATTGAAAGCATCAAAGTTGTATAATATACTAAGAACAACACTACTTCGGAGACTGAAAACTATGGATCTAGATTCACCAGCAACAAAACCCACAGTACTTGCTATAAAGGATGAAGAAGCTCTGGTCAGGCATATACTTAGAATGAAACTAGCCTACGAGATAGCCGTGAAGTCGGGGAGAAAGCATTGTTTTAACACTGATAAGAGAAGTGCCGGTTATGATTGTTGGCAAGGGTTTAGAGATCGACATCCATGTTTATCTGTACGCATACCAGAGGGTCTTAGCGCAGCACGAAGTTCAATGCTGAATCCAAATGTCATTTCAGCTTACTTTCAAAAGCTTGGAAGTTTCATGGATAAACTGAACATTAAGGATAAGCCCCAGCAAATTTTTAATGTGGATGAGACTGAGTACCGTACATGATCCATCAAAGGTTGTCGTCAAAAGAGGCAAAACGAGTGTGCATTCCAAAACAAGCGGAGAACGAGGCGAAAATGTAACCGTGTGATGCTTTGTGAACGCAGAGGAAAGAGTTCTACCACCAATGCTCATCTTTAAGGGACAAAGAGTAAGCCAATCATTGAGGGGCAATGCACCAGCAAACACATTATTTGCATGCAGTAAGAGTTCATTTATTGAGTCAGATTTATTCAATAATTGGTTTAAAAAGCTGTTTATACCTAATCTTCCTCCTCAGAGACCTGTTCAGCTCATTGCAGGTTGAAGCATCAATAGAGAATGGCCATGATGTTAGCAAAGACCAGAACCAATCGCGACTAACTTCAACCACCAATGAAGAGCAATCTGTCTCTGCCGTAAACACGCAAGTTCTATCAACTTCATCCGAAGAAAACTATTTGAGGGAAATTCTAAGATCCTCTGAAGTCGTCAAACAAAGAACGGAGAAAAAGACCAGACGAGTAACAGAGGCTACATGTCTAACAGAAAGAGAATTTCTAAATGAACTGAAACGAAAAGAAGAAGAAGAGAAAAACAGAGTTCAAAAAGGAAAGGATCAAAGGAAAATGGAGAGGGAGGAAAAGAAGAAGACAAAAGAACTGGAACAAACATTGAAGAAGAGAAGTAAGGCAAATAAGAATACAAAGAAGCGTTTGGCTAAAAACAAGGAGAATGACAGGTCATTAGCCAAAGACCAGTCTGACTCCACCTGTACTTATTGTAACGGGAACTACATGGATGACAACTCTGACGATGAAGACTGGGTTAAATGTACGAGATGTAGCGATTGGTATCAAGAGTCGTGTACTGGAAAGATTGGCATGAACTTTCACACTTCGTGTGCAACAAACATTGACATGTTTCAAAATATGACCAATTAATATAGTGGGTCGTGTTGTCAATAGTTATCATATTATTAAATATGTTATATCCTCTTAATATCATTGACTATTAGTTTAGAGATTTACCAAATTAAAAACATTCATAAAAAGAAGTGCTGAAGCACTATCAAAAAAAGTGGATAACAGACAAATCCGGGAACAAATAAGACAAGATACATGTATTTGCAAGATTGATTGATTGACATATAGTTACAAACGTGTCATGCATAATCAGGACGAAAACACAAATTGAACAGAACAGAATGGCATACCATTAAAAGGGAAGAGTTTGGGTTGATTTTAGAACGCAGCAATCATAACTGGAACCATTGTTCCCATCGGGATATTTCAAGAAGTCACAAAAAAACAAAAATAGCCATGACTTAAATTTCCATACAAAACACACAATTTTTTTTTGCAAAACCAATAAAAATTTACAATATTCGAAAATCATCCCACACATACCCTTCCAAAAAATCCGACAATGACTTAAATATGAAAGCAAAATTTCTGAATTTCTTATTGCTAAATTTGCAGACCATTTCTGAAATGGAGAGATAGACACTGAAGTAATAAAAAGTAACATGCTGTATTAAAAGCTAATATATTGGTTAATATTAGTATCATGCAGTTGGCAGTCGGAAGTTGGGCGCAAATACATTTTGTTTTATGATCAATCAATCTGACAGAGTTCGGAGGTAGGAATAAAAGGTAGAATCTGGCGATTAATCCAAGAGAATGGACTTAGACTACTTCTTTTACATTTACTGGTATATGACCAGTTACCCCAATACATAGGGTAAGTGGTCCTTTTTCGCTGTTTGATCTAGTTCTTGATTCCCAACAAGGCCGTGATAGGAAATGAAAAAAATGCCTAAAAATATAAAGAAAGTTCTACACAGAATTTATTGAAAAGGAGGTGGAAAATATCATCCATGTCCCAGCGAGCTGAAACGGGTGTATACGCTTAATGTGTCCACTTATCCCATTATCCCCTACATGATCACAGTATCATAGTATGCCTGTTAGAATTGATTGTACTGATCTTATCAAATAATGATATAAATTCATATAAAAGTTAACATTTCGCGATTTTTTTTACACCAAAGAAATTAAAAAGAAAAACAAATATCTGATATAAAAAAAGAAGCTATGGTATGATTGCTAATGAGACAATTCTCCACATCGCCACATAAACTTACAACTATATGACACCGTACGGCCTTCAACAATGAGCAACGCCCATACCACATAGTCAGCTATAAAAGGCCGCAAAATGATAATTTTAAAAAATTCAAACGAGAAAACTAACGGCCTTATTTATGTACAAAAAGTGAACGAAAAACAAATATGTAACACCTTCACAAACGACAGCCACTGAATTACAGATTCCTGACTTGGGACAGGCAAATACATACAGAATGTGGTGGGGTTAAACATGTTACAGGGATTCCTACCCTCCCCTTACCTAGGACAGGTATGACCGTACAATATAAAAATCAGTTGAAAAAGGCTTACATACAAGTGAACGTAATTTGTCTCTCCTTTAGGTGTATAGAGTACAAAATGTGATTCTTAATGCGTTGAATAGAAAAAAAAAAGAACTTAAGTGTGTGCGTCCAAAGAAAATGAGATGTATATTATAAATTGAATATCCTATTCTGATGTCAGAAGTTGAATTAAACATTTATTTTCCTAATATTTGAAAGATCTGAAGATTGGTCTACTCTGAACAAGTTTTGGAATCTGCAAAGTAAATGAAAAACAGGCATATTGTCATACTATGAATATTTTCAAAGCATTTACACATAACACTGACGCATTGTCATGTCTTGATTGCATCAATGATAGTGTTGTCGTATACGATTAATAAAACAATGGTGTTTTGTGAAGAACAAACAAAAAATGCTTGCATCCCTAAGAAGATGCACAAACCATCGTTATCATTTCTTCAATGTTTTATCAAAAGCGTAATGTCAGTTGTTAGTTGTGCTAACTGACATCAATTTTCTGATTTGTATGGAAATAAAATGATTTCAGTTTTCTGGATACATAATGTCATTTAAGTACAAATAAATCTTCTAGAAACGACATTATGCAAATATTGCGGTAAACCCGCACTGGCCTTCGCATGAATTATTCCTTACATGTTTTGTTTTCTCAGGTTCTCATTTCTAGATTTCTTTGGAATAGATTTTATTATAAAATATAATAATAATAAAAAAACATTGCCCTTCCTATAACAATTGAGACAACAGACCAAATTGAAATGTATTTGGATATTAAAACGTTTACTTTTTTCCTGATCTTAATTATCTATAGTTCCTTGGTCAGCAATTATGATATAGAAATATACTGCAATAAAACTTATTAGTAATGACATACCATTTTCTACATTTGAAAATTCATGTGCCAATTCAGGAAGGTGACAGTTATTGTCCATTCTTTTGATGTGTCTTGTCATTTGATTTTACTATTTAATAATGGACTTTCCGTTTTGAATTTTCCTCGGAGTTCCGTTTTTTTGTGATTTAATTATATACAGTTGGCATTTCTTAAAGTACATATCACGTTCGACAAAAAAGTTAAGACTAAATTGTGATTTTCCCCCATAAATACAAGGTGAATGAATACAAGTTTAAATGATTCAAGTTGATAAACATATTCTTGATCATTGAAATACGTTTGAAAAGATGTCTTTTGAAGAAAGATAATGAAACAAAGACTTGTTTGTGACATTACTGACGTGGTTGTTTTACTAAAAGTGTCCTGTTATCAATAAAGTATTAGGTACAGAACAAAAGTAACAAATAACTGAATGGTAACAACTCAACCGTACAGTTTTCTGCACGAGAAGTGACGTCAAGTTTGAGGTTACTTTTGAATTTTGAATTACAAAGACGATTGCATGATTGAAAATATTTTAAGACAAATATGATTTGTTATTTGAGAAAAAGATCATTTTAAAGAAAATAAATATGATATTTATTATTGTGGGTGGTGTTAAAAATATGTATAGATGAATGTTAACAATGTTACAATTAAATAAATACACATTTTGAAGTTTAGAGTTTATAAACATATTCGGTTTCGCAAACGTTATTCTTAAATGGATTTCTTTCGAAGATGAAGAATAGAACAAATAAGTGTTTGTGCAATTATAGTGCCTTACACGATTTGTTTTTGGAAGATCGGACATATTTTGACTTTATTTAATGACTAATTTAGCTTGGGATTATTTGTAATTAATATATTAAAATGAGACTAAAAGAATGATTCTTGTTGTTAAGATCAATACTAATTTCACCTTGCGTTCTATATTGATATAGTTTTTTGGATCTTTTATTTTGTTAAATAGACAGTTTGGACTTCAAAAGTCTACTTAATTATTGACTTTATACAGAAAATTCGCTCTTTCTAAACATTAAATGTTTTACAAATAATATGCAAATACAAAGTAAAAGAATTTCTTAAAACACTGCGAACAACTTTATTCCAATTGGTATTGTGGTATTGTCATAAAGTGCGTTGAAATGAACAGAGGTATAGCAAACATCGAATTACCTCACCAATTTTTATCCGCTATAATGATCAGAAATTATAAGTTTATATTCCTGTCAAGTATGGTTTCCTGTTTAAAATAAGACTTACAAAATATAATATTCACTGTTATAATGTTTAACTTTGAGAACGAATTTGCTTATTGTATCTACGAAGGATAACATATCAAATTTTATGGGACACGCATGTTCGCAAGTTATAAGACATTATTGTGTCATATCTTATGTCTTTTTGACGACTACATACTATTGTTTTTAATTCAAGATTATATATATTTAATATTTTGACTCAACAATATTATTGTATACAAGTGTGTACAGGGTGTTAAGAGTGTAAAATGAATGGAATCAGTAACTATTAGAATAGTGATTCATTTGAGCTTTTGATTTTGCCATTTGATAGGGACTTTCCATTTTGAATTTTCCTTCGAGTTCAGAATGTTTGTGATGTCACTTTTTTCACACAGTATGTATGCTTTATTGAATAAATGTAACAGACAGGTCACACACTAATGTAACACTAATGTGACTTTAGTAGTAACAATGCCTTGACTGGATCAATTATCGTGACATAACACATACAATTATCAACATAACACTGAAAATGCTCAACATAACACAGAAAATTCTCAACATAACACAAAAAATTCTAAACATAACACAGAAAATTCTCGTCATAACACAGTAAATTCTCAACATAACATCGAAAATGTTAAACCTAACACTGAAAATTCTCAACATAACACAGAACATTCTAAACATAACACTGAAAATTCGAAACGTAACACTGAAAATTCGAAACATAACACAGAAAATTCGAAACATAACCCTGAACGTTCAAAATCCACGTTTAACGTTTGAAGATAAATATTGTTTTGTATTACTTACCGATTATCTAGACTGTCATCCATCAATATTGATATATTCTTGGTTGCTTAATGTCAAATGATAAATTATTCATCCATATTCCAGAAGATCATCCACGAATACATTTTGAGTTTGAATGAATACAATTTTCACAGTTTAAAGTTTTTAAATAAATTTGGTTTGGCTATAAGGATGCATTTCGAATATTGACAATGGACCAACGACATGTGTATCCTTTGTTATTTAAAGTAGCGATTAATCAACAAAGCTTAAACTAATTTGTTTCGAACAAAAGAGAGGGTCTTGATGGTATTTACTAAATAGATAATTATTAACAAAATGTGCAAATTTATGGAGTATAACAATTAAATAGTACATTTTATCATATGTTTAGTAGTAAATACAGTAGTTTTGCATATGTGATAGATAGCCTGCTGTTTAATCCATATCGCGCAACTTTAATGCGCACCCTTTATCGCATACCCTTTATCACACCCCTATCCTTTATCGCATACCCTTTACCACACCCCTACCTTTTATCACACCCCTACTTTTTTTTTTTTTTTTTTTTTTTTTACATACAGTCAGTTTGGTTTATTTTTTTTGCTTAAGAAAAATTTTCCTCAAAATAGGTAAATTTTTTGAATGACGTCATTGTTTGGTATGTGACGTCACGAACGTCGAGTTGTCATATTGTATGTGACGTCACGAACGTCAAGTTTTCATATTTTTTGGCACACTAAATGCAACTATGAAAAATACAAAACACACAAATTAATACAATAATAAACAAAATATGTTTTTAAAACAACAGCACGCAAATTGTAAGGTAACACAGGTGCTTCGGATAAGTAATTGAGCAGTTCTTTTAAGGCCTTTGAAACAATTAAGAACTGAAGGTAACCCAGTGCTATGGATCAGAAAACAGTTCATATAATATAATACTCTTCTGTTGAAATATATGGTAAGTGTATAATACATGGCAAAATCCGTATCACATGCCGTATCACCCTCGACCAATATCATCCCTCGGGCCTAAAGGTCCTTGGGCTGATATTGATGTCTCGGGATGATACGACATATGATACGGATTTTGCCATGTATTATTCTCTATATAAAAATATTTTTCTTTTAAATGGGGTGTTAAAATATATAAAGAAAAATATAAAGAATAAAGAAAAATGACATACAAACTAGGAACTAGGGAATACAGAAATATGTTTTATTGTTCTATGTCAATTTTTGTATTCTTGTCTATTGTTTGTTTTCTTATGTGCGTTGTCTGTGTGCCTTTTGTGTTTCTTGGTTACATATGACGTCAGTCTGTACTTATGAATCCAGTCATTGTGTAACTATTCTGTGATCATTTTTGTAGTCTTGTCTTTATTTTTTGCTTATCCCGTCATTTGGTTTTTGTGTCGTGGTAAGTGTTTGTTAATATATCTTTTTGAATCATAGAAATTAAGAAAATAACACAACGTGGACTGCTGTGTCACTATTTTTGACATATGTACCTAGTATGTTTGTTGGTTTTGTTCACACATCGTTGTCATTATAACGGAATTTGATACGACTGTCATAAAAGTGAAAGGTTAAGCTTGTTTTAAAACCAGGTTAAATCTACCCTTTACTACATAAGAAAATGTATGTACAAAGTTCTGAATATGACAGTTGTTGTCCATTCGTTTGATGTGTTTGAGCTTTTGATTTTGCCATTAGGAACTTCTCGTTTTAAATTTTCCTCGAGTTCAGTATTTTTTGGGGATTTTACTTTTTGTTAGATATTATATTGAATTACGATCAGTACTTCCAATGCAAATTTTACATACATCCTGAACTTGTAATGTAGTATAAAACCAAAAACCTTCATAACAACCATTTGATGGTCGTCAATCATGTGCATGACATACTTGGTGACAAGAAAGAATTAGAAAGCTTTTGATATCGTTCAGCAATTGTTCGATAAGGTTTTGTTTTTTTCGTAAAATTTTTCTCTGTGTATAGCGATTTTCCCCATATCTATCTTATGTCATAAAATATATTTATTTCTAAAATTTTGAACCGCCAGGTATATGCATTTCAGAGAAAATTAAAGTTTAAAATATTTTTGTCAAATTGTCATAATAACTGCCAAAAATGTAGGAAACCGTACATACAACGAATCTAAAGAAATCTAAAGTAATAATGAATACTTTAAAGAAAAGTGTTTTTTTATCAATTACAATTGAATGTAGGTGTTATTGTAAGATTATCAACGACATTGAAATAGCAAAGTTATTGTAATTTAATCGGTTATATTTTAAAGTAATCGACAACATCCCTGATGTCAGAAGCCCAATTTTATCGGTCGACGTTTGTTGTTGTATATCATATCTGTATTTCCTTTATTTGCTTAAACAGAAATCAGGCCGTTAGTTTTCTCGTTTAAATTGTTTCCATTTGTCAGTTCGGGTCCTATCATTTCTGACTATACGGCATTGATTACTTATAGTAGTGAATTTCTATTTTCTTTTGTCTCTGGTGGAAAGTAGGGCCATTGACAATTATATCATATAACATGTATAATCCTATCTTTATTAATTCACAAGTATTAAAATATCCTTGATTTAAGTATGTATAATCAAGGAGGTTATATGAGAATGAGAGTGAATACTCTGATTCATTTAAAATTGGCATCCCCAGTCAAGCTAATTGATCATAGGTAAATGAACAAATCATTAAAGAATCGAAAGTTGTATCACCCACTTGATACGGCCCTATGATGTTACATGCTGTTCCGTGTGATGAGATCAGTTTAAATGTGTTTTTTAATCAAGCAATATAATTTGGCGCGAATATCGAAAGTATATCGTCTTTGTATACGATGCTACCCATGTTAATTAGTAAGTAATATCATAGAAAGTTGAGGATAATGGCGGGCTTTAAATGAAAGGAAAGCAAAAACAAAATTGAAATATCTTTTTTAATCCATCGGTGACCTTTATTTTTTTTAAATAAGCTGTACTTAAACTAAATAACTTTAAAATTTCATCAATTTCCGTAATTCAGCTCTTTTTTCATTTCGATATAGCCTCTTTTTCTCCTGTTAGTTAAACAGAAAGAAAGCGCCTGAACAACAACGTACGCTTCTTTCGAAGGCACATTGTGAGCTTATATGAACGATGTTCCCATTTTAAAAAAAAATAATTTCTGGTTCCGGTTTTTCAGCTCCTACTCGAATGTGGAAACAAGAAACCTCTCATTGTTCGACCGGATCTATCTCAACTAATTTAAACCCACTTACAGAAAAGGTTGGAACATTTTATGTGTAATTAACGCCGGTCTTCCTCTTTCCTTTACATATAACCTTCTTGGTGTATTGATCTAGAAACGAACTAATTTTCAAAAGGTAGTGAGCTAACATTAGTAATTTTGCATTCGTTTGAAAATCTATGATAATCGTTCCAAACATATCCTATTGTATTTCGAATAAAATCATCTAGAATCAATATTTTGGTGTATTATATATCTTTCGAAATACTTTGATCATGGAAAATTAAGACACAGTAAATCAGCTTCTTAAGTTATTGCAATAACGGACACAGGTTTGGTTGTAGATCGTAAATTGTATACCGTTTTTCCTTATAGAAATTCTCTTTTAGTGTATGGGTCAAAAAATTATGATACAGAAATATACCAAAAATTAGACTTTTTTTTTCATGAAAAACAATAAACTCATCAAATATAAAGGTACTAAATTGCTTTCGTCAGACGACATTTTTATCAATGTTTGCGACACTCACGATTTAACAAAAAATAAAAAGGAGCACTTGGGATTATAAATTCCCAAAGGTTTTCCCATACAAAGCAATCAATTCATAGGGTGAAACATCTTTCTTTTTTTTTTTATAAAAAAAGTTTTGTAAACATTTAATTTATGACTATGACAATGTATATCTGAAAAGAAGTAATTTTCGTTTCTTAAAACGACATATTCATTTAAGCTACAAGTCTACAACTCTAAGTTTATATTATCTTTAAATTCCCTTGTTTCTGAAATACATTTGAAATTTTAAAAAAAAGTGCATATCACGTTAGAAGAATTATTTACCCGTCATTGTGACAGTTACCAATAAAACAAACAAAACAATTGAGTACAAATGTTAAAGGTTAAAGCTGATAAACATATTCGATTTCGAAGATGCACTAAAGATATAAAACAGGCGTATTTGTGCCTTTAATGATGGGGAAGTATTAGTTCACATTTCTGTTAAAACAAGTTTTTAAAGAAATTTAATATTCACTGTTAAGATGCATATCTTTATGACAAACATTGCTTTTGTATTTGCGAAGTTAACATGCAAGATTTTATGTTACACGCAAGTTTGAAAGCTATACATCATTTATGTCATACATCTTCTGTGGACTTGACAAATACATTGCAATTGTTTCAAACAAAACCCCTAAAATATTTGTCAACAAAAAAAAATTACCGTATCGTTATACAAACTGGCTATTCTATTCAATAATGAATGCATCAACTTAGTGATTTAAACGATTAGAATAGCACACACAGAATGTTTTATTGAAGGAATGTAATGATCAGGTTAAAAAAAACGCTTTGAAATGTCGTGCTTTTTTGTTAAATGAGGTAAGATAATGTTCCCATTGATGGTTAGATTGACAGATTACTTTTCTTTGGGTTTTGTTTGTCATTGTGAATAAACAAATGACACTTAAAACCCTAGTACGCATCTAGTTTGCTAAAACGTATATTCGGTTAAGCCCCAATCAAATCGTACAATATTAATTATGTATCCCTGATTGATTATCGCAATTAATCATAGATTGAGGGTGTTCGTTCCTCTTGTTTATGTATTTTCAATGGAGATTCGGAGTTGTCTGGTTATATCGGTATAGTCTCTTTAAAAACCGTTTATAACGATTTGATGGTCGTCAATCTATTCGTCATTTGTAGTGGCATAACCGGTTACCCGAAAGCAAGAGAAAGCTCTTGATATCGTTACTCTATTATTAGATTTTCTGTTGAATTTTGTATTTTTCTTCAAAGTTCTTGCTTTTTTTAGAGATTTTGGTCATACAAACCTTTTGTCAAAGAAACTATGTTTTATTTAAAATTTTCCCATCCCGATAGGTATTTAGGAGACAATTATAATTTACAATTCCTTATCGTTTATCTATGTCAAGAAAGATAATTTTACCAATCTGCTATTGCTAAGTACGTAATCACCGACATACCGCTTAGCATGGACTAACATGATCGCAACACGACGAGTGTCAATTTAAATAAATAAATTTTACGAACGCCATCACGAGTTGGATGACCGTTATGGAATAACCGTTTCACAAATGATATCGGATATGTTATTTACGTCGTAACTACAATCCCCTTCCCTTTCATGAATGTGACCTACCGAATTAAACTATTAACCGGATTTGTGTTAACATAAGCAACACGATGGGTGCCACATGTGGAGCAGGATCTGCTTACCCTTCCTGAGATCACCTTTAGTTTTATGAGGGGTTTGTGTTGCTTATTCTTTAGTTTTCTATGTTGTGTCATATGTACTGTTGTTTGTCTGTTTGTATTTTTTCATTTTTAGCCATTAGTCCAGCAGCTAAGTCTAATATTTTGGTACAATTGATCACTTTATGGTAAAAGCATGAAACTTTGCACAGTGTTAGTTATGATGTTTATAAATATTTTTGGATATGGAGCCATCCA